>CM062345.1:56147563-56165914 GCA_031216105.1 Dalbergia cultrata
ATTTGGTGAAGCTCTAAGGCAGCAGGACTAAGCCATGTACTTAGTTTTTCCTTTAAATAAGAATCTAGCGCTCTCAGAGATGCAATATTTTCCTCTCTGTATAGCAGAAGAATTGAATCATCATATTCAAAATTTTGGAAAACCAAAGTTAAACTCTTCTCGTCTTATCTTTTATTTTTTTGCCAGGGAGCATGTTATGAACTGTAGTTACTCAAATTCATTAGTTTTCCAAATTTATTTTATTTCAAAGATAGAAAAAAAAAAATTGTGCAAAGGCTTGTAGGACAGTTATTATCAGAATTCTCTAACATAGAGTCCACTAAATTTCACGGAAGCAACATGCAACTGATATTTCTTTATTTTCTCCTGCTGTCATTTCAAGATAACTAAATCAAAGGAAACCAAGATACATTAAAATTGTTGATACAATCATGTAGCATAAGTCATAACCTTACTTGAGAATAGATAGGATATCTGCCCGGAGGATGGATAAGAACCTCAACCCTCCGGGATGAGTGTTGAGACGCTCAAAGAGAACTTCATATACAGGCTTAAGCGCATGCCTCAAATTTCGCTCAATGCGAAAGAAAGAAGAAAACAAGCCTTCTTCTTCGGAGCCACTCACTTGACCTTTGTCTGTTAATCCAATTAATTTTCTCACAACACAGTCTTGAAAGCAACTAATAACAGAGTTACACACTCAAAATCACTCACCAGAAGGAAGTTCGAGTCCAAGGTACTGTTTAATCAGTTCACGAACCTGTGATCTATTGAGATCATATTCTCTAGCAAGGACAAGGAGCAACTTGCAACGGTTTTCATGAGAAAGGCTAAAATAACCCTACATTATTGCCAGCTTATGGAAATTGAATAAGCAATCAATAACAAGAGAATTGAACAAAGAAAGATTTCGCCACAAAATCTAAGATCAGATTACCTCTGAGAAGTTATTAAGCACATCATCTAGAACTTCTGTTTTGTTCATTGATATGGCAGAGTCCATCGAGGCACGGACGCGCTTAAATTCTCTACAAATAAGTCAAGATAACACAGAAAAGAAAATAGTGAACACAGAAAGAAAATGTAAATGAACGAGTTTTGATATATCCTCTTAAATCATCCTCCAGATACTTCTGAAGAAGTATTACAACAACAAGTTTTGATATATCCTCTTAAATCATCCTCCAAATACTTCTGAAGAAGTATTACAACAACAGGTCTTGTCCCATTAGGTGAGATCGGCTATATCTTATCAAAAATATTACATAGAAAAAAAAATAGATACACTCAATATCTTATCAACACAAAAGCTTCCAATAGTTTTTCTTCATTTAGTACTAAGGAGGATTTAGAATTACTCAATACACAAAATATAAGATGTAATCATAAAATGCAAAATTCAAGTGCGTGAAAATTAAAAAAAAAAGAAAGAACAACAACAACAAGTCTTGTTCCACTAGGTGAGATCAACTGTATGGATCTGATTCTTATGAAAAAATATTACATAGAAAAAAAAATAGATGATTTGAATATCTTATCAACACAAAAAGCATCCAATAGTTTTTCTTCATTTAGTACTAAGGAGGATTTAGAATTACTCAATACACAAAATAGAAGATGTAATCATAAAATGCAAAATTCAAGTGCGTTAAAAAACGAAAAAAAGAAGAAGCTAGCAACCTCTCAGAATTGCCGGAGTCATTAGGAGCTGAATTTCCTTCTCCCGAAGCATTCGCAGCTGAATTGTTGTCCTGCGAATTCTGGTTCTGCATTTGGTTCACCGCGTTCTGTTTGTTCATTCATAAAAATATACCAAAGAAACAAAAAGCAAAGTCAACAGCAATCGAATTCAAACCCAATTTACGCGCAGAAAATCGAATCAAAAACAAATTAAAGTCCACACAGAATAGTGTACTCAAAATCTGCAACAGAAAATTCAAGTAAAATTGAAAGAATAAAAACAAAACAAATAAAAAAGGTAAAAAAAAATTAAGAAATGAAATAACTGACAGTTAGAGGGAGAGGAGAGAAAGGAAGGTTGGTATTATTGTTAGGCCTCATTCTGGCGCGCATCAAAATGGACAAAGCTTTCTTGTTCATTGCTATTACTCTTTTTTTTTTTGCAAAAACGAATGCGTCTTTGTGTGCGTTTCCAAGTCGAAATCAATTACCGGCATGCGACCTTGCCCTTTTGCTTTTGGAAATTGAATCATTGATTCTTGCAACATGTGTATATTTATTTTGCAGCAATTATTTGTTCTTTTTTCATTTCCACGTTTTTCTGAGTGTTGCTTGCAATCGCAGTCCTCCCCTGCTATTCTTTATTTTGCTTTTTGGGTCCACAATTAACAACCTGAAGCAGACTAGCTGACTCCTCCCAGTGCGCTTCGTTTTTGGTCAGTGAGCTTTAGTTTTGGATTGTGGGCTTCTAGGTTCCGATCCAATTCAAGTTTTGGGCTCCAATTCTAAATGTAATTTGAACCGACTCCAAATGTAAACCAATCAAATGTCTGACCAGAAAAAAGTATTAAAAAACAAACCAACCAATCAAGTGTAACCCAAATTTCACATTAGCAGGATTAAGAGAAATGAGAACGTGTTGGGACTTCTATTTTCTTTCTGACCCAAACAAAAAAAAGGACATGTTTTCTTTATGCATTATCTTAGAGTTTATCACCTTTTTAGAGTTTGATATTTCTATTGAACAATAAATTAAACTTGGAGCATTAACTGTTTTGATATTAAAAAGAGATTGAAAAAAATCACAAGCAGAGACGGATACAGAGGAGGACAGGTAGGGGCACTTAGCCCCCTCAAAAATTATTTTTAAAAAATTATACATAATTAAAATTTTTAAAATATAAAAATATATTTAAGAATATATGAATATGATATGAAGGGTTGGTTAGAGTTTTATTTTCAGATACACTTAAAACAAATCTTATTAATTCCCTTTTATATATTAATTGGCTTATAAGACAATCTTAAAAGATTGTGACAAAATTCTTTTAACATAATTATTTGAGAAAAATATTCGACACGTTATTTATTTATCAACAACAAAAATACAAAAAATAAGACTGAAATAAACAAGCGAACATGCACCGTAACAAAAAAAAAATTACTACTCTCAAGTAACTATAATAAATAGTACTCATATATGAAATTTATAACATTTATTTGGTAATGTAATTTATAATTTCTGGCCCCTCCATAAAAAATTTTCTGAATCCATCCCTGATCACATGAAAAACTCAAGAGTTCCTATATAGTAGCATACGTACGTGGAAACTTTCTTTTTAAATTAGATTCAAAAAAGCTTGCACAGGTTGTCTTGTTTGTTTGCTCGGTAGCCATGTGAAGGTGGCCCGCAACCTGCATGGCTATATTCACTTTTTTTTTTTTTAGATAAAAAGAAAAGAGGCTCAACACCGAAACAGGAGAGAGCAGCATCAGGCTCAGTGCAAACACAAGCCAAGCAGTTAGCAAGGTTCACTAACTAAACAGAAGTAAAAACAAGCAGGCCGATACAGGAGAGGACTCATGTTGTTATTCGAACTGGCTATGCATGATTCAAGCTGGACTCTGAGACAGTTGTATTCAGCAACCCTGCTTATAAGTGATGTTAAGTGTATAATTAAATTGTACAATAAATATACAATACACACTTTATCACTATTAGATTTGATAAATAAGTGGGATGAATAGAGACCACACATCACATTCAATGATGGTAAGATGTGTGGTGTGCAATTTAGTTATACACCAAATATTATTCTCTGCTTATCCACTTCAAATCCTACACCAGCCAGCAATCACTTAGCAATACCATATTCACAGCAAATACCATTTCAGGAACATTCACCACTCCTTCTTATATTCTACCATCAGGGAAAATTGCATCATCTCCAAGTAACGCCAAAACTCACCACATGATCAAAAGTTTGGATACATATTCTTCAATCCTTTAACATTAACTCCTATCTATCAAAGAGGACAGCACCAAAAACTTATTTACACATTCACTCCAATCCCTTTGACATTGCTATTCTAGTGAATAAAACTCATGCATCCACACCTAACTTTTCCATATCAACGGACAAAGCTTCATCTGAAATAATATGTTATCTAAAGACCAAACTGCCAGTAATTAAGAAGGACACACCTATATTCAAAGGTCAAACTCCACACATGCACACTAATTGTCAACACAAGATCAACAACACTCACCAGTGTATCGCTCGCTAAAAGAATCATTGCTCACTAGATAAAACTCCCTCCATGTTACAAAATTCTCCCCCTCACACACACAACCTTACCTGTATCACTCAAAAAGCACTTCCCCACCTCCAACACTTGATGCAAAAGTATAATGTTCCATGAAGAAAGACCAATTAACAAAATAACACAGAAAAATAAACATTAGCAAAGCTCTCACAGGTGTGTCCCTCCCCTCGACTTTGAGTCCTCCCTCAATGGTTTTGACATTTAGCTCCCCCTCATATAAAGATCCTCATCGTGTATCACTCATAACCCACCTTCCTCCCATACCACCATAACAAACTGTGGGAGTATTTGCACACCAAGCATATATCACCTGCACCCAAAAGAAATTATCAAGCATACAATTTAAAAGTCGAGAGTTAACAAAATTCGACACCTATGTATAAGGTTAGAAAGAAATTTTGTCCAATTAATTTCTTCTGTTTGAACAATCATCCTATTTCTTTGTTTCCAAATGGACAGTAAAATAACATAGAAATAAATATTCTAACATTTTTGTCTCTTACTGTTAAACACACAATCAAACCACATTTCAAAATTTGTTTTAGCATCCTTAGTCATGACCCACTCAATTTCCCACCAATTGTAACAGAACACCCAAACCCTCCATGTGAATTTATAGGTAAAGAAGATATATGGTAAAGATTCTTCCTCAACCTTACAGAAAACACATCTAGTATCAATATCATTGATAATATTCAAATGGGATAAACAATGTTTAGTATTAATCCTCCCAATAAGGACAAACCACACAAACATTTTTACTCTTGGTGGAACATACAAGCTATATTCACTTCTACGCCCTTTTACGTTTCTCGCAGCCTATGCCCTGAGCGAGGAAGAAAGCTTCATTGTTCATGTTACATTTTACGTGAATCTCCAGGCATGCATTTCTTTGCCAGTTGGCACCAATGAAATTACACCTACACAATTTATTCCCTCTTTGTTCTTTAATATTATCATCCAAGAATATTTCACTCCCCGAAATAAATATATAAAAATAAAATTATTTTAATATCTAAAAATAGGTATCTAATTAATTTTTGCGTTAAAGTAAATTAAACTAAATTCTCTTGTGGAGTATTTGAGTAAATGCTTCTAATTATTTTATTTTTAATTCTGAATATATTAGATAGAAATTTTATTATGACTTTTCGCATTTTTGCCTTAACAAAATCCCTTAATTTAGTTGGCATTATTTTATTCTTAGTTTAATCATGTAATCATTATAATGACATTGTAAAAATCTTAAGTTTTTAGTCACCAAACTCTTCCTAAAATTCCGTAAGAATTTTTTAAGATTAAAAAGAAGTTATTAGGTGGAGGCTTATAATTATAATTTCATATATATAGTGCATCCCCTCTATAATATTATGTACTGAAGCTGACATTTTATGTACCTAAACTTCTATTTAAAATTGCAATTAATTTTTTATATAGTAAATATATTACAATACATGCAAATAACATTTTATGTCATTGCCAAAAAAAAAAAACATTTTATGTTTTATTTATCATTTTTCTCCGTTAAATTGTATTAAATCCGGTTATCTTCAAATTCATATTTGTCATTTAATTTCATGCACTTTCCAGTCTTTCTGCTAAAACTTTTGCTAAAGTATTCACCAAAAACTTTTACTAAATTGCATGATTTTGTTGTAAAATATTATTTATCACATCATATTTTCATCATATTTAATTTATCAACTCATTTTATGCATTTTTTAACACAATGTTCATTTATGCATTTATTTTAACATGGATTGTCTAAATTTCAAATTAATGCATTCTTTCAACCATTCATTATGTCATTTACACTTTTTTGCATCTTTCATGTGTGCGTGTTCAATTTTCTTCATTTAAGAGTAAGCATTTAAAGTTTGATCATTTTTAAGTACAAAAATATGAATATTTTCAAAATTAAAAATTATAAACTTCAATAGAACAAATTATAATTTCTTGTTTGTTAATTCTTTTCGATTTAGTTAAAGTAGATAGCGTGAATATGAAATATTTATAATATTGATTAAAAATTAAAAAATTATTTCATTAAAATATAAAAATCAATTTCAGTGATATTGAAATAGAAAAAAATAATATTTTATTGAAATTTGTTAACTTTAAAAAAACTGAAAAGTTTAATTCAAAGAAAAGTTTCGAGCCTCAACATTTTTAAAAGGTGTGTATATATATATATATATAGTCTTTTTTAGCATAAATAATAGTTATTTTTTCAATAATTATATTATTTTAAGGGTATATTTATGAATTTAAATTTTATAAGGGAATGAATCACTTGTAATGTAAAATTTTTCAATTATATGCTCTTTCTTTCTTCTTTATTTTCTTCTAAAATTTAAACTCACAAATATATACTAAATGATAAACTTGGAATAAAATTATAACCAAATATCGATTCAAGAGTTTTCTTTTTTGACGTGACACACACATATACATTCTTGTGTTGAGATATATATCCAGATTAGCCTACATAGAAGTGCAGTGTACCAAAAATACCTAGAAGTGTATTATATAATATTTTTAGCATTAAGATTATTCTAGCATAACGTACATTCTGGCGAAATTGAAGCATCGCTGTAATTTCTTTTCTGTTTTTCTTTTCTTTAATCTGAACCACCAACATACAAGATCTATTATACTCTAACCAATCTAATTTATGGGTTGAATTGGCAGAAAATAGTCCTAATCTAATACTTTTAGTTGCTCACAAAAAATCTAATCCTTTTAGTATGAGTAAATTTCGATGCCGTAAGAATTTATTTATTTATTTTTGGTTCAAGAAGTTATGTGATAAAATCTAATTTAATTTTGACTTTTTTTAATTTTGATTATGTGCGAATGAAAGTGTAGTTGGAATTGAGTAAATCTGATTTAATTTTCAATTAATGAAATTCATATTTTGTCCTTATTAGTTAATTGAGTAAATCATTTAACATATTCGGAATAAAGGTAACAAAACAATTTTCAGCATATCAAACTAATTCACTCCATCCTTAATATGATCCAAAAAAAATTTGATTTATAAACTAATATAAATTCCAATTTCCACGATGAATTATAATTTTCAAACATAAAAGCACAATTCCTACATCAGATTAAACTAAATTATATCTTAATTTTAACTGAGAGCGCTGCTAAATATAACGAAAAGATTTTTTCTTAAAATCATGCAAATTCAGAATGTATGGCTGACAATCTTTATTTCAATAATTAACAACTGAAAAAATAAAAGATAAAAACACGGTATGAGTTAATGCAGTTTATTTTCGAGCCATACAACATTTTCTTTTAATTATTTTAAACGCAATGCAACTTCATGATATCATCACTGGCTATTTAGATTACCCAAATATTTGTGTACACGACAAGGTGTAGCAACTTGGAACATCTCTAAATTGAAGTTGGGACTCGGCTCACTTAAAATAAAAACGCTTTAATTTAACTTAATAATGTAAATTACATATCAAACACCTGTAATTTCTTGCAGACATTAAAAAGGACTATATAGATCAATACATACTCCTCCTTCATGCTTTGCAGATTACAGCTTATGTACTAGTTTCTTTTTATGCGATAATAATGACAAAAGCATATGGAAACTGGCTAATCAACAAGCTGGCTGCAGTGTGGGTTCGGATAACGGCAGATGCAAGTAAAATCATCATAGCAATAACCATTTGCAAGACCATAGTCACTTGAATACTTGTCATTACACAAGATGTAGCATTCCCTTTGAATGCAACGGTTAGTCAAGTGTTCTCTCACTTCACAATAACCCGCATGTGCCCCCTTCATTAATCCACAGTCTGCACCAATAATAGAAAACACGAATAAATATACATTTAGGGGGATTTCTAAGTATCTTTATAAAATTCAAATTTATCGGTTCCTCGTAATTATTTATTATTAACATTATATCATGTGTCTTGTTAAGCCAATTTATTAAAATATAGAAAAATAAAGATTCACTCACAATCATTGATAATAAAAATGGTACTGATATGAAGGAAAAACCTAAAATTTAATTTAATTTCTTGAACACATTACAAGAATGAGCATTGTGGTAACAGTACATACCAGAGCCAAAGAAGAGGATAAGCACAACAATGAGAAATGTAGTAGACATGGTTTGATTCTTCATCTTTTCTGGTCTCACAAGTATGTATTATCTAGAATTATAGATGTATATATGGGGGATATGAGATAGGCTAATTGATCAAATGTCTCTGTGCTGTCCGCAGTATTTTCACGAGATTGAAGCACTTGTGTATTTATAGAGGCTAAGGACTTAAAAGAAAACAGAGAGCACCGTGAAATAGAATTTTTTGAAAAAGGGAGAGAATTAATAGCCCGAGATATTGTGTCATTTAATATTGTCAAACATAATAACAATTAAGAATTTAATGTTGAAACGTTATTAGTATGAAGTAAAGGGATTTTACCATTAGATCAATAAAGTAAAGAGGATCTCACTTCTAATTTTATTAATACAAGAGTGAAATCTCTCACTTTACCCTCTAAAATGAGATCCTCACTTTAAAAAATCCTTACTCTAAAAATATTTTACTATATAGTTATTTATTCATATATTAATACATCAGTATCGGTGCTTGACCCCTGCATCCCTTGTCTGAAAATTCTAATATATTAGTTTATCTTATTAGACACAATGCAAACCTTATTTTATACTACTACTATAGTAAAACCAATCACGATATTATATAATCAGTTGATGACGTGATAAAACTTAAGTCAACACTGTATTAAAATTAAATCGATAGGAAGTTATCAAATAAAATCCTTAAAGTCTTTTTAATCAATTATTTGTCAATAAATAATTACAACTTTTTTTTAATCTTTGACCACAGACTAATTAATTACCCACTTAATTAGCTAGCCTCCAAAAGAGAAAATTTCAGAATTTTTTTAACTTTCTTTCTTTTTGAATCCCCTTTTTACTACTGTGAGTATCTTAAAAAATAAAGGAAAGATAATCTAATATAATATTTCTTACCATAAAAATTAACCGCGAGTAAAGCAATTAGGAAGATCACGACGGTTTTGTAATCTAAAGACAATTAGAACTAGAATACAATTAAAACTAGAATCTTGTTTTTTTTAGGTGGTGAATTAGAATTAGAATCTGAAACTTCAAGAACTACTACCTTTTTTATGATAAAACTACTATTTCTTGATCACCCCTCCCTTCTGTCCAAAAAACTGTTTCATTTTTTTATTGAATTCGAAATTATTTCTTGACAAGTTATACATAATAAAATTAATTTTTGTTTCAATTATGTGCGACTACTACAATACTCAATTATAATTTTTTTTTATACATAGGCTAAGATACTCAATTATAATTTGAATTTAGCAAATTTGACTTGATTTTGTTTTTTATTATTGAAATTCATATGTTTATCCTTATTAATTAAGTCTAACCTATCCTAAATAGAGATAACAGAAGAAATTGCTAGCTAACATACAATTGATTCAGTCTATCCTTGATATGTTTCAACCATATAACTTAAATTCTGAATTAATTTAAATTCCTATTTTCATAATGAATTTCAACTTCCAACCATTAATATTAATTTCTTCATTAAAGTAAATTAAATTAAATCCTTTTATGTAGAGTATTTGATTAAATACTTCTAATTATTTTATTATTAATTCTGAATATTCTTGAATTTTTATTATGACTTTTCTTATTTTTACCTTGACAAAAACCCTTAATAATTTAGTTGAGATCCTGTTATAACTATTCGTAATGAGAAATTCAACTAGAAATAAAGTTATTAGGAAATGATTTTAATAATTGGGTAGTACAATTTAGGAATCTTTGATGAAATCGACCCTCTAACATCAGTCTTTTATCCATATTTCTCCATAATTTAAATTTAGTTTTCTAGTTTCTTTTTAATTTGAATTAAAGCATCAATCTATTTTATTTACAGTTTCCTAGATAGTGAATTACTCAATTGAACTAGTACTTAATTTTAATCTTTATGGGAACGATACTTATTCACTCTATATTACTTGAGACCCGGTGCACCTGTTAGAATCCAAATTTCATAAATTGCCTATCAAGTTTTTGGTGTTGTTGCCGGAAATATTAAAAATTATTCAATATCATTAGTAGATTGGGTTCTTGCCAATTTAAGTAAATCAAATTTCGACAAGTGCACATGGCCTCAAGTAATAAAGAGTAAGTAAGTATTGTTCTCACAGGGGTTAAAATCAAATCTAGTTCAATTGAGTGGCTCACTATCTAGGAAGATTGTAAATAAAATAGATGAATGCTTTAATTCAAATTAGAAAGAAACTAGAAAACTAAAATTAAACAATGGAGAAATATGGATAGAAGATTGATGTTAGGGGGTCAATTTCATCAAAGTTGCCTAGATTGTATGACCCAAACGTTAAAATTCATTTTCTAACAACTTTATTCCCGGTCAAATTTCTCATTATTAATAGTGATAGCATGATCTCTTACTTTTACAATCCTCTTAGGATAAACTAGATAGTCAATGTCTTGTAACTATTTTAAATTTATCCTAAGAATGAAGAACTAGAATATAATTCATAAAGACCACACAGATAAACACTTCTATCTCTTCTATCTATAATTGCTTTAACCTATATCAAATTCTAGTTGACTTATTTTATAAAGTAATCTCTTTCAATGATATAAAATCATACAATAGTTAATGGATGGCCAAACCAAGAACAACATTAAGATTGCTAGAAAATAATAAATAAATTTAAAGAAATTTAAATAAGCAAAAAAGATGCAAATTAGTTCCTTAGGAATCTATCTCTCTAGCACTTTTGGGAGTTTAGAAAGACATGGAAGAAGAAAAACTCTAAAATTCATAAGTTAAAAATGTTAAAAGTCTCTTGAAGAACTTGAAAGTGAAATTAAAAAAAATGATAAAAATAAAAGGAAAAGACTTTAATGCACCTATTCCTTCAAATCTTAATTATCTCTTGTCAAATTATACTAAAACCTTTTTCAACTATTTATTTAATCTCCAACTATTTGTTTATTATCATCTTCTTCTTTTGCAAATCAAATCAAATTAGTGAGGATATTTTGCCAATAAATATGTAATAAATCATAGCTCATTAAATAAATCAACTAAGAGAACGAATTGATATCTCAACACAATTATTTAATAGTGGCTCAATTTAAATGTGATTGGAATCAAATAACTTGGATAAATTATTTTAGTCATATAATCATTATAATAACATTGTTAAATCTTAAAATTTCAGTTTAACCATGTAATCATTATAATGACATTGTGAAAATCTTAAATTTTTAGTCACGAAACTCATCCTTCCTAGAATTACATGATAAATTTTTAAGATAAAAAAAATAGTTAATTGGTGGAGGCTTATTATAATTATAATTTGAGATATAATGCATCCCTCTACAATATTATGTACCAAAGCTACCAACAAGCTGTAACTCATATGGCATCACTCTTGATCAAAGTGACTAACGATTTGTTGGTATTGAGTTAGGGGTTCTATGAATAATGTTATTTCAACATTTAAAAGTAGGTGTTTAAGTGAAATACTTACTCTATCGCCATTGGATGTGATTAATTGGTGGAGATAGTGGGAACCACCATTACATTCAATGGTGACATAGTAGGTACCCATTTAGACACCTATTTTTTGATGTTGAAATAACATTTTTGGAGGGTTCTATTCCTATTTACCCATCCTCTTTTCCACTTTCTCTTAGCTCTACTAGGAGCTCTTTATAACCAAAAAAAAAAGAAAAAAAAAATTATGCATCGAAACTGATATTTTATATATGTACCTAAACTTGTATTTTAAAGGCAAAATACCCAAATTCGTCCCTCGAAAATTTTGTGCCAACCAACTTGGTCCCTGCAAAAAAAAAAAAACTCTCAAATTGGTCCCTTCCAAATTCAAACGTCTACCAAGTTAGTCCCTCTGTTAACATCACTAACTGAACATGCTTACGTGTCCGTTAGTGTGTTGTTAGAACCACCTTCTTTTTCATCAATGAAAAACCAGAAACCCCATTTTTGAAAGTTAACTCTTGTCCTAATAAAGGGAGGCAATGCAACCATGGACCCCCTTGATAATTATGACAGTTAAACCCCGATTATTGATCTTTCAAGCTTTCATGCTGGCTTTCATGCAACCATCGTGTGCTTCGCGTTTTTTTTTAAACATTTTCTCTGTTGTAGATCTCTGTGTTGTTGGAGGTTACTGGAATCAATGCATTGTCAGGCTAGGATCTATAGTGCGCATTAACTAGTTGAGGTGTGGTTGGTGTGGGTAGACGTCGTCGGCGGCAAGGTTTCTATTTCTTGCCTCTGTCTCTGTTCATTCCTTCCCTTTTTGTGTTGTTTAGGGGAAAATGAGAGTGAAAATCATGGAAAAAAAAGCAGAGAAGTGAAGAGGATATGAGAGAGCATATACAATGTGTATATTTTGATTAAGATAACAAGCAAATAGATATTGGGACAAGAGTTCAACTTTCAGAAATAGGGTTTTTGGCTTTTCATTTATGAAGAAAAAGGGAGATGAAGAAGAAGGTGGTTCTAACAGTACACTAACGGACACGTAAGTATGGTCCGTTAGTGTATTAACAGATGGACTAACTTGGTAGATGTTTGAATTTGGGAGAGACCAATTTGAGAGTTTTATTTTTTTTTTGCAGGGACCAATTTGGTTGGCGCGAAATTTTCGAGAGATGAATTTGGGTGTTTTGTCTATTTTAAAAGTGTAATGAATTTTTATACAGTAAATGTGATATCCCAAATAAAGAAATTATAATTATTATGAATTATTGTTATTATTATTAATTATTATTATTAAGTGTACCTAGCATTATTATTATTTAACATTATAATTACTAAGCGTGGTTAGCATTAATATTAGTTATTACTATTATTAAGTCTAGATATATGCCACTAATATTAATAATACTAAGTGTAGCTAGCATTAACATTATTATTATTAAGTGTACCTAGCATTATTATTATTTAACATTATTATTACTAAGTGTAGCTAGCATTAGCATTATTATTATTAAGTGTACCTAGCATTATTATTATTTAACATTATAATTACTAAGTGTAGCTAGCATTATAATTATTATTACTAAGTGTAGTTAGTATTATTATTATTTAACATTATAATTACTAAGTGTAGTAAGCATTAATAATATTTATTATTATTGTTAAGTGTAGACAAATAGCACTAATATTATTCATGATTATTATATTTGTGTATAAATATATGAGTGTAGGAGTGTGTATGTGTAAGAAGTGTTTAGTTTCATTTTGCTAAGTTTTGCTTTCACCTCCTCTAAGTTAAACCTCCTCTAAACCAAACCTCTTCTTGGCCGAACTCATCTCTTGTCAAGCTCATGATCTTCATGGCCGAGCTTCAGTGAGCCTAGCTAATCCTCTCTTGGGATGTTGTGATGCTCCTTTCTTTTAATCTGTGAGATTGGTTATTTGTACCATTCCAATACTTCAAAGTAAAGTTATTAGTAGAAGCACACTCACGACTACCAACGGTGAGTGGGATTAAGCTCATAATCATACTTTTTGTCATTATTAATATTTTTCATATTATATAAATTATTTATGAAATTTTAGAATGATTTATGTCAAGAGAATATGTTGTTATGATTATGTCTGTTTTAGAAATATTATTACTTTTACAGTTATCATGAAAAGTAATCATTTTAGCAAAACTCATGGGACCATAATTGATACCTTGCGTGTTATAGAATATCTTTTTCCTAGTTTATGAAATTGTGAGACCTTAGTTTAATGTTTTCAGACTATGTATTTCCTATGAAGATTTTAGAATATTAGATATGATTTATTGAAAGTATTGAATAAAATATAATTCATAACAATTGTCAGATACATATTCTATTGATTACTGAAATCACTATGTCTACAAGCTGGTGATCCCTTGGGCATGATTTTATAATCTCAGTTATGCTACAGTCAAATTGTTATAATTATATGAATTCAGAGCTTTTATATTTATTTGGTTTATGAACAAATTATTTTATATTAATTAGTGAGAAAGCGGTCAATGAGTTAGCAATTTGCAGGATTGATCGTTAACCTTGGTACCAAGTGGTTCGCTAGAGGACTAGCTCACCCACAATAAGGAACCTAGTGAGGTGTCCATTTATGGGACCTAGTTAGGTGTCCATCAGATTAGCCATTGGCTCAGATTTAGCTATTCAGTTCAGATAATTATGTACAGAATAATTCATGTTTCTCTACTAGTTATTGCCATAGATTCAGTTAATTTATATGTAATTATATATGTAATATATTTCACATCAGTTGTATGTATATGTTATGTATTTTGTTATTATCCCGTGTGTGTTGTGAGTGGAGGCTCGCTTACTGAGTTTTGATGAACTCACCCCTCTCTTTTCCTTTCCCTACAGATACAGCTACAGTTTCAGTTGTACCACAGGATCCTCAGTAGTTGTGCTACAGCTTCCTTGGTGAGCTTCGCTTTGGAGTGGAGCTTATTGTTAATTATGTCAGTCTAGTAGTGCTCCAATAAATTGTGTAGGCAGGATCCTCGGACATGCATGATATATTTTCAGAAATTCTGTTAATTGTTTTATTATGTTTGGCTTTGGCCTAAAATATGGATTTTATGCAAATTTATGTTCAGAATTTATGTTTTGAGAACAATTTCATATTATTGAAGTTTTAGTTGAACTTAAGATATTTTGAATAAATTTGGATTATTTATATTAGTCAGTTACGTTACCAGAGACTTCCGTGGGGACCCAAATCCTCACGTGCTGGTCACACTCCGTAAGTGGGTCGTGACAGTAAATATATTACAGTACATGCAAATAATATTTTATGTTTTATTTATCATTTTTGCTCCTTTAAATTATATTAAATATGTGCCGTGTTCATGCACTTTAGAGTCTTTCTTGTCACTAAAATTTTTGCTAAATTAATCACCAAAAAAACATGTACAAATATGGCATGAGTATATTATTATTTATCACATCATATTTAACTTATTTTTACTTATTTTATGCATTTTTAACACAATGTTCATTTTATGCACTTATTTATAACACGAATTATCCAAATTTCAAATTTATGCATTATTTCAACCATTCATTATGTCATTTATACATTTTTGCATCTTTCACACGTGTGTGTTCAATTTTCTTTTATTAAAGCACAAGCAATTAAAATTTGATTATGTTTAAGTACAAAAATTTAACTATTAACAAAATGAAAAATTATAAATTTCAATAGAACAAATTATAATTTATTGTTTGTTAATTCTTTTCGATATAGTTAAAGTATATAGGGTGAAGATGAAATATTTATAATGTTGACTAAAAATTGAAAATTTCTTTCATTAAAATATAAAATATCAATTTCAGTGATATTGAAATAGAAAAACATAATTTTTATTGAAATTAGTTAACTTTAAAAAAATTGAAAAGTTTAATTCAAAGAAAAGTATTGTGCCTCAATATTTTTAAGAGTTAAATATATATATATATATATATATATTATTTTTGCCGTTTTTAGCATTAATAATAATACACTTGAGCTTTTTCCTTCAATAATTGCATTATTTTAAGAATATATTTATGAGTTTAAATTTTATATAGGATGAAAGAGGGAAAAAGTGCTTATTATGTAACATTTTACAATTAGAAGCTCCCTTTCATTCACTTCCAAAATTCAAACTCACAAAATACATAAATAATGAAACTGGAATGAAATTATAACCAAATAATGATTCAAGAGTTTTACTCTTAAAATGCTTCATCTAATCCTATCTTAAATAGAGGATATATAATATACAACTAAGTTTTACACTTTTTTTTTATTTATTGATGAGTTTCACACTAATATTGTATGAAAAATAATTTTACAAAAATAGTTAAATAAATTTTAATTTTTAAAACAGTTATTCTTATCACAAGAAAAAACCGTATCATATAAAAATAAATAGTAATATATGATCAACTGAACTTAAAACAGATAATCTAATGTAAGAGTAAGAAAAAGTGGTTAAGAACAAAAAAATTGATGGAAACTAAGGATAAAAACTAAAATTCAACGCAGTAATAAGGATCAGAAGAATGTTTAGAAGAGGATAGAATGGAAGAGAAATTTATTAAAAATGGAAGATAAAATGGATTGAGTTAGACACTAGAAAGTGATCAAAAGAGTGTTTGGACTATTAAAGAAGCGCTTGAGCTTGTGAACTAACCAAAATCTTAATAAGAAGGGTATGTTAGAACACAAATCAAGATCTTACGCCTTTAAGCTCGTGATCCTATGAGAACATTGTGAAAAACTTTGAGATGGGAAACTCCTCCTCGTGTGGCTTGAACCAAAGAAGACGCATAGATGAGATTCTCTCTCTCTCTCTCTCTATATATATATGTGTGTATGTGTGTGCGTGTGTTGCTAAGAAAATTTTAGAAAATGAAAGAAAGGGCTCAACAAGAATTCAAATTGGCAGTGAACAAGGCGTTTTCTAAAATTTGAGTAGAGATCCTTCTGAGCTGTGTTTTTTTTCATACGCATGAGATTGAATAAGAACACATACTTGAAAAAGACCCAAGTCTTTTCTACTCAAACCAATACCCTTATTGAAAACTTCCTGTCTTTGGTATGGTATTAGCAACTTACATGGAATCTTAAACCCCTCTTTTTTTCCGGCCATGATGAAATCTGAAACCTTTTTTACGTAGGATCATTTGGGCCATGAACCGGGGCGGTCTTCACGGGACTTGGATGGCTTATCTTGGGCTGGTTCTCGTCTTTATTATTGGGCTCTATTAAATTAAACCTAAATCATGTATACTGACTAGCAGAACCAATGAAGTGAGTCAACTCATCATATGCTTAGCATAATACTACTGCATTTGTCGACCGGCGGATTAATGAATCAATGATGAGAGTTTTGTAATCAAACTATAGAATACAATAAACCATAGAAAGGAATAAAAAATCAGGCAAAAATTATTGCGGGGAGAGTACTTTTTTTTTTTTAATAGAAATTGAACTGTGTCCTCAGGCAAGTTCCACGCACAGGTAGCGCCTCCGAGACAGTCACTGAGAACTGTGCTAGCTAGCGTATGGCATACTGTAGAGATTATATTTTACTTGCAATCCAAGAAAATGACAATGGGGTGTGCCTACATGACAACTGTCCCGGAAAAAGATTCTTTACTCTTGTTTGTTTTCAATCGTGCATGTTGTGATTAAAACTGGTACTAATTGTAGCGTTTCGTTTTTGTTTTTCCCTTTCCTGTAATTTATGCACTTCGTTGACGGTGTCTCATTTAGTGCTTTTGAGTCTTCAGTCTTCGTGAATCCCCACTTTCCAGCAAGAAATACAGATCATGACTCGTGTCTTGGTTTTCGCTCTTTATAACAGTAGCTGCCACTCAATTTATAGCACAGATCCGCATCGCATTGACCCTTGAAATCTTTTTTTTTTTTTTTAATATGCTTCCGATGCACATATATGTGCTATTTAGACATACACAATCACTTATTTTAAAGTTTATTTTTTATAATTTTTAAACATTATAAATTTAAACGAGTGGCTATGTATATTCAAATTAATGATACCACCTATTAATTACTAGTGGCATCAAGAGCATGCAAAAATTTATTCTTGAACCCTGAGCTGCTGGCGTGGATGTTGCTTGTTCCATAACAATCCCTCGGTACATAATAGTAAATTAAGATGATAGTTAGATTTTATTAATATTTTAAAAAAATAAAAATAAAAATATCATTTATCACTTATCATAAATTATATTTCTTTTAAATAATCATAATTACATTTATTTATTCATATTTATCATAAATATAGGGATAAAATGAGTAAAACATAATTAATACTTTCTTAAAATGTGAAAGCGACTTAAATTATAGACTAGACCAAAAATCCAAAAACAATTTATATTATGGAGCACAGGAAGCATATAGTTGAGTTTGCCTTTTTGATTTG
>CM062345.1:57366414-57798063 GCA_031216105.1 Dalbergia cultrata
ATCATATGGACATCATATTGAGAAAATTGACATCCTACAACGATTGCTCTACCTGGAATTTTTTTTGAGGAGGGGAGACAGAGAACTGGCAGACGGTGGTAGTGACGAAGGCGAGGGTAGAGGAAATAAAAATAGTCAAGCGGAGAGGGAGAGATGGAAACGACAATATTAATAAAGCAAAAGAAGTTGTCAAAATAATAGTTAATGATAACAAAACAAAATTATAAACGAGTTTTGTTAACCGGTTCCTTATTTCAATAGTTAATATTTCAAAAGAAAGAGAGTGGATCCTCTTATTATGTTGATTCTTCACACAAACTTATCAAGTGTGATCTCCCATAATTAATTCTCTTAAGTCATGTGTTATGTTCGAGTCCAATTTTTAAAATTAATGATGAGAGATCACACATAATAAGATCATGTAAAAAATTAAAATAAGAGGATTCATTCCCTCAAAAAAGATAAATTTACCATTGAAAATTGTGATTATTATATTTTCAATGTGTAAGGTCCTTCTGAAAACTATTAAATTTATTTATTGTGGTTAATAACTTAATCATTACTTTTAGAGGCATTCATTAATTAATGGTTAGACAAATCCATTACAAATAAACCTATCCATAATCATAAGCTGACTCACAAATAAGAGAATGAATTATTTTGTCAAAAAAAAGAGTGTAATTTATTAACATCCACATATAATATAATAAACTACTAATAATGTATTGGTACGAGTGTAAGAACTAGGGCCTTAATTTAAGTATAAGGTCTTAAGTTTAATTATGAGATTCATGCGTATAAATAATGTTATTAAGAAGAGTCCCTATTTAGATGTCTAGTTATACCCATGAGATTGATCTCTCACCCAACGGATGAGAGGGTACTAAAGATAACGCAACCAAATTAATAATAAATAAACTGAGCAAAATATTGGGTATCAAGTGCTCTTGATTACGTCCATTCATTATAGGAGTTATTTATCCTATGAAAACTTGTGCTATTTAAACTTACTTAACTTAAGATATAGTATCAACTCATTTATTATTTAACATATCATAAAATAATTAAAACAAAAAACACATCATTTTAACCAGGATAAAATAAATGAGTCCACATATATACAATAGAGAAAGAGTATACCTAACATTTCTGAGATACAATTTACGAGCAGAATATATGGGTCAGCAATGTGATCCCTATATATAGATCCGCATAGGACGGATCTGACGCTAGAATTGTGGACGTAAGAAGGTGTGATTCTCCTCTTATTATCTTCAAGAAGTTGTCACAGTACTATGTAAATAAGGTCATTTAATAATTAATTAATCACATTCAGTTCAAGTCTTTCTTTAATCTTAAAAGTCATTAATGTACAGGTATGACGTAGGGCTTAGCATGTCAGCCTAACACAGTAGTCTCTTTTTAATTTCTCCGACAACAACAGAAGGCCACTATTTTTTTCTTTTTTCTTTTTTCCGACAATAACAGAAGGCCACCACATCAACTTTTCATGGGGGAATGGCCAAATACAGAAGTATATATAAGAACCATGAGAGCTGAGACAGGGAAAGGAAAAACAACAAAATTACCGCCGACATTAATGCCAACATCCTAGGCATCATACCTAGGACTTCCTCGCCTCTTTCGCTTTGCAACTCTGTCTCACTTTCATCAAATATGATACCGCATAAGAATCTGAGCACCTACCTATGGTCCACTAACCTACCCTGCATTAACTTCATTTTTTCACTTCAAGCGAAAACCTCCCAACAGCGCTCTACATCCTAGTTGTTATGTTGCCTCCTTAATATTTAACTGAGTGGTTCCATATTCAACTCTCACCTCCTTCATTTTCTTTGCCCTTTAGGACTAATTCTTAGTTTTTATACCTTTTAGTAAAAAACAAAAATAGAAAAACTCCCAATCTGGAATATACTTGTGAAACTTCATGTCCTGACTTATTATACCCAGATTTACCAAGCGATATCAAGAAAAAACCACAAATTCTTCTCAAAGTCATGTAAATATACACCCAACTATGCATAAAAGATTCGTTAGCTAGTTAATTAGGATAACTCCATATATAACAAATGAGTCTCTTAATATGGTTGCTAAGGCTGGGTTTGGTAATGGTCTTTGGCTGAATACTCTATCTTATAAAAAGCATAAGCTAATCTTTTTTGTTTGATAAACTAAAAAGCTAGAGTGCTTTTGCTCCCATCTTCTAAAAGTCATGAGTGCTTTTGAGAGCATTTCATTGGATATTTTTTAGAACTTAACTTTTGCTATATAAAATTCAAAAAATGTAAAAGACTAATCTAATCCTTGAATTTTAATAAAAATCCAATTTCGTGACTCCATTAATTAAGGTTCTTATTTTTTTTATTCTGTTTGCAAATATGTATACCCATTATAGTCTTTTTATATTTTGAGAACAACTTTATAATATATCTATCAAACATAATTTCAATTACTCTTATTTATTATTGAGAGCAACTTTTATATTATTTTACCAAATAGTACTACTATGACTTTTTGAGAGCAAGTTTTTGAAAGGAGAAATGTTAATTGTATTTATAGATTGTGAGATGTTGTGTCAACTCACACCTTATCCACTCCCCATCTAATTCTGAATGAGATATGAGTCGGTATGGTGTCCCACACCTCATGAGTACAACTGATGCAACCCTTTTGAAAGCCTAAAGAGTTAAGCAGCCTTTGGAGAGTCATAGTAATACCAAAAGCAAGTCTAATAAGTTTCTTAATAAGACAGATGAGGTGAATAAGGGAAATAAAGAAAGTCGAGATACGGATCATCGATCTGATCTGCAAGGATTAGTGAACCACATTACTTTATTAATTACATGCTCTGACCAAGTGAGCTAGCCAGGTCGATTTCATGAAGTCTTTTTCGTTTAAATTAGCTTTTCCCAATTCTAGATCCTTTTCCTAAGTAGCCCCGGAATAGTTGGTTTCTCTTTTTACAATAAACAATAACTTAGTGATATTACAGAGTCATTTGAATTAGATGCACATATCCCATGTCATTCTTTGATTTTAAATTGTTGGTAGCTTATTGCATGGCATACGTTTAACACATGGATCGAATTTAGACATATTCACAAACCCTCTCTCACTAAGTATTTTTTCCCCCTTATGAGTGTGTCTAAGAATTAATTTTTAGAATTTTATATATACAAAAAAAATTTTCTAATTCATTTACCTTCAACATATCCTACTTTTGGAGTTTTACACCCCACCCCAAATTTTAAGGGTATATTTGATATGATGTCTTAGGTATGATATTATAAGTTAATATTATATGTTATGTTATATTTTATCCGTTATTTGGTGTAGGCAAAGTATTCTATAAGCCTCTCAATCATAAACCCCTTACACATTAAAATTTTGTACAACTTAATACATCATGGGAGCCTAGATTAGGCATGATTAGCTTTTAGCATATCACTTTTTTATTTTTTAATATTTTATTAAAATAAAATATTTTTTTGTGAAAATTATTTCATAATAAATAAATATAATTAAAAATAATATATGATATCAATTTATCTATACTATATATAAAGGGAATAGTCTCTTTTAACTATTTTTTAATGTTCAAAATTTCTATTTACTAAAATACCCTTGATACTAAGGAGTTGGAAAAAAGTTAAAAAATTAAAAGAAATTACAAAAATGAAAGAAATATAAATTGATAGGCACGTAAGTGATCGTCCTAATCCTCAACAGGTGTCCTAATGCCATTGCAGGGATCGGATGACAATAGGTGCTCATGGGACGGGGACATGATCCTTATCCTCACTTTCGTTTAGAATTTTTCTTCTCATCCCCATCCTCATCTTTTGTCATGGGATCCCATTCACCACCTCTCATGGGAATTTGGATATCTGCAAGTTTATTCAAATTTTTTTTACAATAAATAAGGCTATTAAGGTTGACTTTCTTTTTTCTTAGGATAGGATCAAAGATTCATCCTACTATCTTGTGTACATGGGTATTTTCTTTGAAGGATAAACTCTTATTTGTTCTCTCTCTTTTTGAGTAATGGAAAAATTTGGATGAGGTGAAAGCTCACCACCGTCTAAGGGAGAAGTATACCTTTAGACTCGTCGAATACTCAGAAAATATTTACATGTTCTCTCTTTAAGGACATCTATAAGCATTTGATTCATCACTATCATAGTTTTTTCCTTTTTCCAGTACATAAAATTCGTAGTAAACAAAATTATGCATCATCTAAATATTAATCCAAATTAATACTAGCTAGTAGAAGGCTATGAGTTATGTGCCAAAAATGAATAGTACAGGTAAAAACAAAAAATTCATACTAGACTGAGTTATTTTCCCGGCTCAATGGCCCGCCCGATCAAGTGGTTACTAGGTACCATGATCATTTTCATAAAGAAAAACCCGTTGTACCATATTCCTAACAGAAGATAATATTCTTAAAAGAGCTCAAACATATAAGTGGTTACTAGGTACCATGATGATTTTTAGATAAATAAAAATGGTATGACCCACCAATTCATCTAAAGATTAATAATTATGACACATAATTCTTGATACAAAATTCTAGCAAAAATTCTATTATTTAGTGTTTTCCGTATATATACAAGAAAATTGCTCTATAATAATCCATCAAAAGTGCACCCAAAAATATCATGGAATATTTCCTATAACAAAGGTTACATTTTTGTAAGTTATATGACACCACTTTTGGTGAGGTTTGTAATACCCTAGTAATGGTTTCAACTTATGCTTAACTCGCTTGTATTTTCCATTAGTTATTACTTTTTAATTTTGTGGAAAACTCTACTCTTTCTTGAAATTACTTTATTGAAGATAAGGGGTCATTTTTTAAAAAAATTCTTTGACAATGCGAGCCTTAATCGACGAATAGATAAATGTGTTACACATGGGTAATAATGAGGTAAACATAAATGTATGCGTGATAATATAGAAGTAAAGGAACGAGAGCATTAAACTAAATAACACACGCGAATATTAATAATAATAATAATAATAATGATTAACATTAATAGTTATAAGGAAATCTACAAATGTGGCCATTAATGTCAAGGAATACAATTAAACTATCATGAGATTTTGAACATGCTAGAGAAATAGAGCTGGATATACGGTTCGCTTTCTATGAACTGACCCGTTTAACTCACAATCAACATAAAAATGAAAAAGAAAATTTTTAGTTCACCAACCTATGGACTTTTTTTTATCTACACTGCTTAAACTACTAGCTAAACGAGCCTGACCCACAAAGTTACGGACCAACTAGTTAACTCGCATAAGTGAGGAAATGCTCCAGTGCTACACCAATTCACCATTCCATTCATAGCAATCCAGTCTAGTACCAACTATTCACCATTCCATTCATAGCAATCCAGTCTAGTACCAACTACTAAGTGTCTAAGCCTAAGGGGAAGGGTCACGTTTGGTTTTAAAAAAATTAACATTTAGATTTTTGAAATTGAATGTTTAATTTTAATATTTGTAGTATTTAGTAATTAATACTATTATATGTTTAAAATTTAAATTGAAAATTGGATACTGTAAAAAAAATATGTATATAAATTTTACGAAATAAAATATATTTTATAAATATGAATATATAATATAAGATATAAAAAAATGAAGAGAAAGAGGGCTACACGAGCCAGTTCGCAGGCTTGCGAGTTTATGTGGGGCAAAAAATGTGAATAGAAAAAAAAAAAAAAGAGTTGTGAACTAGTCCATGAACTTGCAAGCTTACACAAGAGGAAACAGACTAGGCTAAAGTCAAAATTATTTATAGAACGCAATCCGTTCAATTATAGTCTGTTACAGATCGGGCTAGCCTGCATATCCAACTTTATGGAGAAACTATCACTATAAACAACTGGAAGCGTAAAAGCGTCAATTCTCTTTGCAATGCTGAGTGTCCCGATCTTCATGTACAAATAGCTACTAATCACTTGACTCCTCGGGTCTAGTGCATCGATATTGTCGATAATTGCAACGGGCCGGCTAGTAGAACCTACTACAGGGAAGAATGACTTAGTTACACAACATGTTCCCATGTTTCAGGGAGAAACAACTGCATGGAAGGGGAACGAGGCGGTCAATCATGAGAGCAACATGAGGCAGAAGGGCACAAGACTAGAATAGAGTTAATGAGAGCAGCTGACAAAGCATAATGACATAAGGGGCCCCACAAAATGGGTGTACTGACCTATCACCGCCTCACACCGCTCAAGAGCACCAATGAATGCGTGGCAAGTAGAAAGCCCACTACAGGTGCACGGCTCGAAGGACGTTGAGTAGACATTTGAGTGACACAAGAGCAAGTAGGCATACTGTGGAGCGGTTAAAAAATATGCGGGGAGGCAATCATATAAATACCCATGGAAGAAATAGGGAGGGGACATGAAAAAAGGCAGAGAAAAAATATACACTATATGAGCAAAACACAATAAGGAAGGATGAGAGCATTCAGCATGATACTAAAATCCAGTGGAGCTTCAGTTCTTTCAGCTCATAGCGAATCATCGAACCCTAATCTAAGACACACAAGATACAGCATAGCCCAGCCGTTTTCGTCCTTCAAGAAGAGCAATCTTTAACTTGGATTTCTTTTGTAATATTATCGAACGTGTCCCAGTGCATCCTAGCAGACAGCATATATTCCATGCGGTCAAGAACTTCACAATCTTCGTGCTGGAGTTTTTCTCACTAATGGCTAATGATGTTAGGGAAACTTTGCTCTTACTTCATCATCACTTGCCAGATTCTTTAGTCTTTGTCAAATATAAGGTTGCATCCCTGATCCTTACATGCATACAAGAATATATCCCTGATTCTTTAGTCTTTTGTTAAAAGATTGTTCGAACAAATTAAAAGAGAAAAATGTTGGGAAGGATAGTATGTGAAGATAAATTACAATATGTTCTAATCCAGCGTTGTTGTTATTATTATTATTATTATTGTGATTTTTCCTTGCAAATATCTGTTCTTCATATAATAGATTCATTTATAAGATTAATTTTTTATACACTAACTTTATAAAAGAATTTTATATTGTCTTTCAATCATATACTTCAATTTGTAAGATCTTTAAATAATCAGTGGTTGAATTCAATAATTTTGTTGGTCTATAATTAAATATTTATGTAAAAAATAGTTAATTAAAATCTTGGTTAGATATTGGTATAAGAACAAAACTCTTACATCCAAGTTATTGCATATATATTGTTAGGATTAAGTTATACCAGTATAACTTTAAGAAATTAAAATATTACACCATTGAATAATTTTTTTATTGGTGTACATTTTTACAAAACTCACCATTGGATTAGAAACTCACATCGTATAGATCAAATCTATAAAAATTCAAATTAATATAAAATTGTTTGACATAATTTTTATATTCACCAAAATCAATGTAAGATATATAATTAAAATGGATAAAAATAAGAGTTACACATTTGTGTTGCTATTGATATTCAATTTTTATGAAATTTGATACAAATGATCTTTATGATAGTTAATTGTAATTCAACAGTTTGATCAATAAAAAAAATATTTTATTGAAAGTTGTAAGTGATGTAACTTTAACTAAAGTTATACTGGTATAATATGATCCTAGCTCTCTCTATGTATGTATATATATCAGACAGAAGTTATTCTAATGTTTTGTTCAAGGAGGTCGAAGAGCAATGCATTATTATTCATCCGCAACATACTAAACTACTTATAATTACACATGATCAACTCTGACGAAACGTACACCTTTTTATTTGTGATATCAAAGATTTTTGGACCCATGCCAGGATCCGTAACTCGATGATTGAAAGGGAAGGCCCATGGTCCCCATGCCCTAATCATATGCATTGCATCAAGACATTCTTCCCTTCCTTGTGTGTTGGGAACGGCCATTGGATTGCAGCGGAAGCGGAACTGCCACCTCTCCTTGATGTACTTAATACCTACAATTGGTTTACTCGCTTTGTACAATTGGTTTGCTCGCTTTGTATCTGACAACCTACCACGGCATTTTCCTCTTCCATTCGTCAAATTTTTTCGCTGCGTCTTCGCTCCAGCGGCTCCCACCCTCCAGAACTGGAATCCAGACAGTCTTATATTTGCGCTGCTTTTTTTCTAGCATTTCATGAATCGTCTTGAGAGAAGAAAAATCATCCTCAGATATATTGCCTAAGTTGACCCCCCTGAAAAATCAGCACAAGCTCTGTAAGTCTCCATGCTAGTAGTTTCTTGCAATTAACTAGAACTACCTAAAACTTTCCAATCAATATTTTAATAGCAAAAGGAAAAGAACCACCTAGAAGCAAAGAAGTGCTAGAAGCTTCTAGTCAATGTGTTGGCAAGCCTTGTATCTTATATAAATATATAGGCTCAAGGTCCAATTGTGTGTGTGTGATTGAGAGAAAGTAAAAGTGAGTGATGCAAAGTGTAGTGCGTGAGTGCTCCAGAGAGTGAAGTGATTAATAGCAAGTGAGAGTCCTAGTGCTCTCTAGTACAGTAAGGTGCACAAGTGGTCTTGTGTCTTTGTAACAAAATATAATATTGATATTTATAGAGAATTTGTCCGTACCTCCTTGCTCAACAATTTGACATCAGACCTTAACTCCTTAACTATTCTAATCTAGTGTTGTTATTAATTAATTTATTTTCTTCTTGACTTTTCCTTTCACATTTATTCTTCATAATATATTTAGTTATGAGATTAGTTTTGATATGTAAAAAATGCAAATGAGTTTTATATTATGGTATAATCATAAGTTTCTATTTAGAAAACTTTCAAAATAGTTGATGGTTGAGTCAAAACATCTTTTGTGGTATGGTAATACATGATTGGAAATCTATATAAAAATTAGTTAATTAAAACTCTTGGTGTAAGAATAAAGAGAAATTCTTGGGTGATCCAAGAGTAAGAGAATATATTTGTTCTATTCCAGTTAATAAATAACACATACATAAGCTATTGTATTAAATATATGGGAAAAATAGGAAACAATAATGACCCATAAAATAGACGCGTCATTTATTCAACAAAAAAAAAATGCATTTTCTTGCTCTTGAAGCACCCAAGTATTCCTCCCATTCATCACATTAAATTATTGAAAAATGGTGTTCTAGTATACACTAATTTTTTGGATGTTAAAACAACACCAATGAAAGAATTGTGATAAGCCAGATTCCAATATATTCCTCTCACAGAGCACATGGACGAACCTGCAATCCTCATCTTGTTATCAATGTATTTGAATCTACCTTCCAACCAATGCTCACATCCAAACTATCAAATTCGCCACTTATGTAGCAGTATGATAAAGAGCACACATAAGAGAGTTAGTTTTCAGTTAGCTTTTCTGTTATAGCAGCTAAGCATCAAAGTGGTTATAACAAATTATTGTTAATCTAGATGCTAACTCATTTAACACATTCTGTAATTCAAGGTGTATATAAACTCAGATGTATGCTCTCAGTGATTCATTCATTGAAGTTTAATCATATACTTTTCTGCTTCAGTTCTTTCTCCTTCTTGTTAGCTTTTTCTCATTCTCTCAAAGTCACAAACACTCTTTCCAGGTCAGCTTTCTGATACCTACATGGTATCAGAGCTGTGAAGGATCCATGGCATTTGATAATCCAAGCTCCGCTACTTAACAACCAAACGGCTTCATGGCAAAATCTTTTGCAAACCCAATCTCCATCAAACTCGATGAAGATAACTTCTTGACATGGAAGCATCAAACCTTGTTTGCGATAAAAGCTCACAAGTTAGGAGATCATTTGGTGAAAGAAAAGGTTCCAGAAAAGTTTGCATCAGAAGAAGATCATGCACTTGACAATGTATCCTCATCCTACTTGGAGCGGGAAAATCAAGATCAGCATTTGGCAACCTGACTTTTGGCTTCACTCAATCCAACATTCTGCAGTAGAGTGGTTGGATGTGGATATGTACATCAGATATGGAGCAAAATTGAAACCTACTTTGCTTCAAAGACACGATCAAAGATCAAGCAGTTGAGAATTCAACTCAAGGCAGTAAGGAAGCAAGGTAACTCAGCTTCAGAATACTTGTTGAAAATCAAGAAAATAGTAGATTCATTAGCAGTAGGAGGTGCTCCAGTTACCATTGAAGAACACATAGAGGTGATACTAGATGGACTAGGAGGAGAATATGGTCCTTTCATCACAAATGTAATGTCAAGAGTGGAACCTTTCTCAATTGATGAACTAGAAGCACTCCTAATGGCCCAAGAAAATATGCTGAAAAGGTTCAAGAAACCTGAATTTGGGATAGTTCAAGCTCACTTTGCTAGAACATCTCTAGGTGATTCCAAGTCTGCTGAAAACCTCAGAGGGGGTTTCAAAGAGTCCTTTGGTGGTTGAAGAGGCAAAGGTAGATTCATGAGAGGATGAGGCCGCTCCAATTGGTCGAATAATGGAAGAGCTCTATGTCAACTATGTGGGAGAGTAGGCCATACAGTATGGCAATGCTATCACAGGTTTGATCCCAATTTTACCAATCCTACAAAGATAGCAACTCAGCAACAGCCTTAGCCTCCACCAACATCATTCCACAACCCTTAAGCATATTTGGCAACTCCAGCATTGATCTTGGATCAAGATTGGCACCCCGATAGTGGAGCCACAAATCACCTTACATATGATCAAAGGAACCTGCTTACTAGCACTGAATTTGAAGGTTCAGATCAGGTGGTAATAGGAAATGGCCAAGGTATAGAAATTAGTCACATTGGTAACTCATTATTACAATCAAAACTATCTCAAAAAGCCTTTGTTCTTTCCAATCTTATGCATGTTCCTGATATTACAAAGAATTTAATTAGTGTTTCCAAGTTTGCTCAAGATAACAATGTCTTCTTTGAATTTCATCCTCATCTTTGTTATGCTAAATCTCAGGCTTCCAAGGAGACACTACTCAAAGGCAACCTTAAAGAAAGACTCTACACCTTTGATAATGTAGTTGTCCCCAAGTTTTCTTCCATTACGTTTCCTAGACACAATGTCAGTTCAGTTTCTGCCTATCACACACAATGTAAAAACTCAACATTAGATTTCTATAAGGTGTGGCACTATAGGCTAGGCCACCCTTCTGTCTCAATTGTAAATCAAGCACTCCAAGATTGTAATTGTTCAAGCAATAAATGCAATAAAATGTCAGTTCCAGCTTCATTCATATGTGATTCATGTTGTGTGGCAAAGATACACCAATTACCTTATTTTCCTGTCTCTCATACATACTCTAAACCACTTGAATTGATCTACTCTGATGTATGGGGTCCAGCACCCATGATTTCCAATTCTGGTTTTCAATACTATGTAGTATTCATAGATGCTTTCACTAAATATACCTATCTCTATCTTCTAGAAAGTAAATCTCAAGTCTTCCAAGCTTTCCTACAATACAAGTCCATGATTGAACTCCTAACTGGTAACAAAATAAAAGCCTTCCAATCTGATAATGGCATGGAATATCTATTAAACAACTTCACCCATTTTCTAAAAACCAATGGAATCACTCACAAATTGTCCTGTCCATATTCCCATAAGCAAAATGGATGTGCTGAAAGAAAGCACAGAAATGTTACTGAAACTAGATTAGCCTTGTTAGCCACTGCTTTTCTCCCATTAAAATTCTAGGATGAAGCCTTCACTTCAGCTATCTATATCATTAATAGGTTGCCATCACCAAATACCAACCACAAATCTCCATATGAGTTAATTCATGGCAACAAACCTGACTATTCCTTCCTCAAAATTTTTGGCTCAACCTGTTTTCTAAATCTCAGACCTCATAACCAACACAAATTTGACTTCAAATCTCATAAGTATGTATTCATTGCATATGCCCCTAATCACAAAGGGTATAAATGCCTGTCCCCCTTAGGAAAAGTCTATGTCTCTATGAATGTTATATTTGATGAAAATTCATTTCCGTATAATGATCTTTTTCCTTACCCATCTCAGCCTGCTAACACTAATTCTCTAGCAAATAACTCGGTTCCAAGCATCCCAATTGTCTCACAAGTTCCCAACAATCCTCACAACACTCCCACAATAGTTACCAATGCACCTAATTTACCTACTGCAATTGATTCAAATTACTCATCTACTGGTACTTCTAATCCTTTGCTAAGTGATACACAGGTTTCAAATCATCATGCTGACAACAATGTGGCCACAGCACCTGCTGCACAAATTGAAATCTGAATTCTAGTGGCAACTTCAAATGTAACTCAACCTACTGGAGTTGTACCAATAAACAACCACAGCATGACAACCAAGGCCAAATCAAGAATGTTCAAACCCAAGACTTACGCAGCAGCACTAATGTCTTCATCCCCAAATCTGCAAACCAGTGAGCCAAAGAATGTGCAGCAAGCTTTTACCTCTCTTCATTGGAAGAAAGCAATGCAAGAAGAATATGATGCTTTGATGAGAAACAATACCTAGTACCTAACCTCTCCTCCTTCTAGTGCTAAACCAATTGGATGTAAGTGGGGATTCAGGATCAAAAGACACCCTGATGGCTCCATTCAAAAGTACAAAGCTAGGCTAGTAGCTAAGGGCTTTCACCCAAAAGAGGGCATTGATTATGATTAGATTTTCAGTCCAGTCATCAAGCCAGCAACCATCCGAATTATTCTAACAGTAGCCTTGTCAAAAGGCTGGAAAGTAAGGATATTTGACTTCAATAATGCTTTACTCAATGGTGACTTACATGAGGATGTATTCATGATTCAACCTAAAGGTTTCACCTCTTCTAACCCCACCAAATCCTGTTTACTAACCAAAGCTCTATATGGCTTAAAACAAGCCCCTAGAGCATGGTTTCTAAAGCTCAGCTCAACTTTACAGTCCTTTGGTTTCACTAACACCAAATCAAACACTTCTCTCTTTACCAGGTTCACACCAACTTCCACTACATTCATACTAGTGTATGTTGATGATATCTTGATCATTGGAGACAATGCAGATGAGATTTCAACATAGATCAGTCAGTTGCATAAAGTGTTCTCACTGAAAGATCTTGGAGAAATGAGTTATTTCCTTGGAATTGAAGCCACAAAAACCACTAATGGTAATCTGCTGCTGAATCAAAGGAAGTATATCTCATATTTGCTTCAAAAGGCTAGGCTGGAATGGAAGGAGCAAAATCCATGCCTACACCAATGATCAGTAATCTAAAGCTTTCTGCCACGAGTTCCCCATTTACTGATCCTGCCCTTTACAGATCAATGGTGGGTGGACTGCAATATGCAACTTTCACAAGGCCTGACATTGGTTTTGCTGTGAACAAAGTCAGTCAATTCATGCATTCCTCCACTGATGAACACTAGAAAGCAATCAAAAGAATATTGAGATACTTTGCAGGATCCATGTCTCAAGGTTTACTGTTGCACAAAAACTTCCCCTAAGATTACTGTCTTTCTGCGACTCTGATTGGGCTTCAAACATCAATGACAGAAAATCAACTAGTGGCTTCTGCATTTTCCTAGGAACCAATTTAGTCTCATGGATCAACAAAAAGCAGCACGTAGTTTCAAGGTCTAGTACTGAGGCTGAGTTCAGAAGTATGGCAGCAGCACTAGTTGAAGTTACTTGGATTCAATCCCTCCTCTCTGAGTTGCACATTACATGTATCCAGCCACCTTCAGTCTACTATGACAACCTTAGCATGGTTTTACTTGCTGCCAACCCAATCCTACAGTCTAGGACCAAGCATTTTGAATTGGATCTCTACTTTGTAAGAGACCAAGTAATTCAAAAGAAAGTTTTTGTCTCCCATGTACCATCCGAAGATCAAATTGCAGACATCCTCAGCAAGCCACTGTCTTGAAATTTGTTTGATAGTTCAAGACCACACTCAGAGTAGTCTTACCTCCCTTTGAGTTTGTAGGGGGATGATAGAGAGCACACATAAGAGAGTTAGCTTTACTGTTATAGCAGCTAAGCATCAAAGTGGTTATAACAGATTATTGTTAATCTAGAAGCGAACTCATTTAACACATGCTGTAATTCAAGGTGTATATAAACTCAAGTGTATGCTCTCAGTGATTCATTCATTGAAGTTTAATCACATACTTTTCTGCTTTAGTTCTTTCTCCTTATTGTTAGCTTTCTCTCGTTCTCTCAAAGTCACAAACACTCTTTCCAGATCAGCTTTATGATACCTACACAGTAGTTCCTCTCTCTCTCTCTCTCTCTCTAATCAGACATGACTTAGTTACTCATGCTTCCATGTTTCAGGAGAAACAACACACGATGGTTAGCTCTTTCACATTGACTAACCAAAATACAAGATATTTCAATTGCTTATGTCACAGCGTTGCAAATTGCAATAAGCCAACAAGCCCATTTCCAGTGAAAGAGAAAAACGAAACTTAAACGCTAGTCAAAGATATAATAACATAATGAGATCATTTTGTTGCAAAAACAAGTCAACAATAACAACAACAACGCGTTTATTCCTCAATATTGACTGACAAAACAAGTTACAAAACACCATGATAACAATTCCCACAAAAGTTCCACAAAAGGTAGATGATAACAAGAACAGCTACAAATAAGTTCGACATATATGGTAGCGTTCAGCATGCCAATTATTACTCACTAGAAACAATATATGAGAAAAGACACAGACGATGATGGCATGCATGCGTGTGTCGAGAGATGGCTGTCCTTCCTATTTCTTGGTATTCTTGTGGCAGCATTTGTAAGTGACGATCCTTTCCATTGTTTCTCCACAATCTGGGCATCCCACATCAACTGGTATCCATCCACTTAGGCTTTGAAATGGGACATGGCAGCAAGGCTGGGGCTTATTACTCCGATCAATAAGAATCTTAAGATATTCGTGGAGGCAAACCTCAAACTCCTTTGTGTGCACATTCATGACCCATTCCGTGTATTTAGCCACTGCTTCAATAATTAAAGTTCCAGAAGAGCAGACTAATACGTTAGGACCTTTACACAGCATAGCCCAGCCACTTTCCTCCTGCTTCAAGGAGAGCAATTTTTGGATTTGTCCTACTGTAACATCACCAATCGTATTCCAATATTGCATGGTAGCACACAGCATAGATTCAATGCGGGTCCAGAACTGCATCTCAATGCTTGAGTTTTTCTCACCAATGGTATATGGTTTTAGGGAAATCTTTTGTCTTCCTAGATGACCATCAGCTGCCAGTTTCCCTACATTTATGCTAAATTTACTGGTGATCCATACCTGGTCCTTGCCTCCTCCATACAAGAATATGTACTCTTCCTTCTCAATCTGTTAAAGATCGTTCAAACGGAAAAAAGAAATGTTATAGCCAGGATATTATATGAAGGTATATTCCGTGAAGCGTGTGTTTGGTCAAGATAAAAGTATGATGCAAATTTTCATGGCCTAAATTATATTCGACACTCATCATTCTTAAAAACTTACACTGCTCAGCCAAACCTAATTTTGATAATTTTTTCCTTGCATTTGCTTCTCAGATATTTATTCTTCTGGATTATAAGATTAATTTTGATATATTGATATTATAAAAATATTTTATATTATTGTGTTTAATCACATTTTTTTATTCGTAAGGTTTTCAAAATGGTGAAAAATTAAATCAAGCACTTTTGTTAATTTAATAATACATGATTAAATATATGTATAATTTTATTTTATATCGATAGCACATATAAATTAAATCTTTAAAACTACGATAGGTTATATAACATCATATTAAGGATAGTTACGTTATTTAAATATATATTCTTATATTTTTTTCAACAAAAAATGTAATGCATTATTATTCATCAGCTACTAAACTACGTAATTATAATATATATATATATATATATATAAACTCTGTGCAAAACGAACTTAGTTACCTTTCGCTTTATGATAGGAGAGATTATTGGACCCACGCCAGGAACCGGAAGTATCTGATGAGGCATGAAAGGGAAGGCGAAAATTTCCCATGCCCTTATCATATGCATTGCATCTAGACATTCTACCGCACCATGCTGGTTGAGAACCACGACCATTGGATTGTAGTTGAACTTCCACGTCTCCTTGATGTACCTAATGCCTATAATTGGTTTCTTCGCTTCGTAGCTGACAACATACCATGGCATTCTCGTCTTCCACTCTTCAAGCATTTTCGCTTCCTGTAAAGTCAAGTCTCTCGTGCTCTCCAGAACTGGAATCCAGACAATCTTGTAATTACGCTGCTCTTTTTCTAGCATTTCATGAATCGTCTTGAGAGCAGAAAAATCAGCCTCAGATAGATTGTCTAGTCTCGAAATGAACAACAGTACATTGTTTCCCTTCAACAGCTGCTGATCAACTTTAACCTGCAGTTAGCGTGCACATAAATATGCTACAGATTAATTAATTTTTCAGTTTTATATATCATCAGACTATCGACATGAAAACAAATAAGCAAACTAGTACCACAACAGATTTTTTTATTCACAATTCGCTTTACTAGTTTCTGTAATAGCAAAGGGTAAGAACAAACCCGTCCCACTTTGTAACGGTCAAGATATGGCTCCGAGGGATACATCATACATCTCATAACATCGACGATGCCACAGTGACGACGAATGTAGAAATGCAGTTCTGAGTAAACCTCCCATTCCACTGTCAGCATTTAATTATATGCATGGTCAATAAATCATAAATCTTCAAGGGTACAACAAATGGTCATAATTTCTTTTTTCAATTTTTTCTTTATTTTTGTTATATATGTGTGTATATCGATCTCTTGTCAATTCAAGGACATCGGGTGATGCTTATTGTTCTAAGTACAAACAAACTCATTCTTTTTTCAAAAATAACAATTATATATAAGTTATTCTGAAATATTTATGGGATTGAAATCCTCTAAAGTGAGAATATCTAACAAAAATGAACAATTTTATTCTTGAATCAATAAAGTAAAAAGGACCATACTTTTAAATTTATTGATTTAAAAATAAAATTCATTTACTTTTAAATTTCTAAATTTATTGAAATTGGGTATGGTGATTAAAAATGAACATGTAAGATATCATACTAGGGAACGTAAATATCATGCATGCATAGCACATAACATATACACGAAATTTGTGTCCAAATGCATACCTATTTTCAATTTGTATGATTTAACGGTTTCCTCTAGAATTATGAGGTTATCCTTTACGGATGCAGCTAGATAAGAGAGGTCTTTCGCCGAAATCCTGAAACCCGCGCAATAGATTAACAGTTTTCAGAATAATATCAAATATTGAAACAACCAACAAGAGGAGCGGTGATGAATTCATCCAATCGAGCAACTTAATTATTTTTCATAACTGAGCCAGTTAGGATCACTGAAGTCTCCGCATAATTTATTTTTCATGAAAAAATATTTTAATAGTATACGTTACGTTTAGAGAAATGTAAGTGGAACGTGAAAAAGTACGTAGATATCTAGTAGACATTACAGAGATAAAAAAAACGTCTAAAGTGATATAGGCGTTGAGGGAGAAAAATCCCTGCTATCTTCATCAGGAGATGATATACTTTGTGATATCCACTTAACGTTTTCTCAAGAAGAAAATAAAACCTAGTAAAATCACTGAACAAAGACTTAAGTATTTCATGAAATATAAGTAAAGTTTAAAGGATTTGATTATGTTGTAAATAAAATCTTGTGTTTGAATCTTTAAAGAAAATGAGAAATAATTTCATTTGGAAATTCATATGAACTTTTTTTTTTTTAATAAATCCTATCAAATTTTATATATATGATTGGGATGGAATTGGTTTGATTTAATTCAATTCTTAATCTACTCATCTCAAATATAGTAAATTTTTAATATAAACATTGATTTATAAAGTAATTCAATTCTTATTCTATTTAATTATTCGCAACATAAGATTTAACTTGTAGATCAAATAATTGAAATCAAATGAAACCATTTTCTAATTTTAACCGTTGTAATTAGCACCAGCTTTTCGGAATTTCGAATGTGTAAAAATTGAGTCTTTCAATTCTTCATCAACGGTTATATTAGACCTAAAAGGGTTAGCTTAGTTTACTAGAAAGTATATCCAACTTACCTGCCATCTTCATAAGTGAGGTAGTCAACCAGTATCAAGCATTCTACGACAAATTGGATAGCCAAGGTCGAGAATTTTTCAACATCGGCCGTGATTTTGGTCACAATTGACATGTCATCGATGCAGTCTTTCTTTGAAAGGTTTTCCAGTTCAAGGATGAGACCAGTGAATTTCACTGACAGCTTGGTAAAGACATTCAGGTCAATAATTGACGTCTTGAATTGTTCAACCCTAATAATTTCATCCACTCGCCTGAGGGATGATAGCAGCATAGCAAATGCGTTCAGATTTCGGTTTTCCACATAAAACAGGAGTTCCCCATACGACAAAGCAAACGTTGCCAGGGTCAGCACTGCACTCTCAGCCCATGAATAAGTTGATAGAAGTTCGATTACTGAAGCTGAGACATTACGCTCACGCTCTGCCTGATCACATGCCACCTGGTACGTGTTTTATGTGTACATATGCTAATCAGTGACGTAACATGTGTGTGTGTATTTTCGATAATGAAAAAATAAAAATAAAAAGATAGATGTGTCTGTGTGTGTATAAATGTGTGCAGTGTAAAATTTAGATAGGAAAAAACTATTTTATCACCCCCATGGTGTAGACACCAATGTGGATTCCATACATTGTGGGAGGAGTGATGGAAAGAGAATAAGTTAGGAAAAAAAGTAAGTGGTGGAGCTTATGTATATTATGAGTGGAATGTTTGGGTGCTTGTGAATGTGGGAAAATCCATTTAGACATATTCTCCCTGTTTTTTGCGCTTTCTACTGAGAAACAGTAACGCTTAACAGGTGAAGTGAAAATTAAGCAACATTAGATTAATGAATTAACTACCAAAGCGCAGGACTTTCATACATACCGTGCAATGAATTCGTTTAAGCACTTTCAATGGGCAGTTGATGCTGGGAACGGCCTTCCTGTCTGGAGTGATCGTTTCATTCTTGCCCTGCACCACAAGATGCTTGCTTTAATTTATGCCTAGCTTTCTCTTTTTTGTGAATGTCTCTACTACTATATATGTTCACTCACAATCAAATAACATTATATACATGTAGGGGTGGCGTGCTTGTGTGCGTATGAGAGAGAGAGAGAGAGAGACACTGACTGACCAGTAAGCATTTTTCAGCAACAGAGGTGGTATGCTTGAGGACATCCTGCACAACACTGAAAAGTGAACTAAAATCCTGTTTCACCTGAACAGGTTCACGTATGTAGCAGTCAAGCACAGTGACTTGCTCTTCATACTGGAACCCTGGCATGCTTCCCTTGGCGTTGGCCATAATGAAAAGCTTTGGTGATGTGAGGCTAACTGGAATATTTGCCGAAAAGTGTAAGCAGGTAAATGAAAGGCTTTGGTGTGAGCCTTATCGTCGAAAACCTCAGCCATATTTATAGCCCCGCTGGTTAACGATTTATTATTAAAGAAAGAAGACTTGGGATAGCCACATTTAATTAACGTGACCTTATTAACAGAGTTTTATAATATGACCACGAGGTCGTCTTTGTTTATCGCAATTTTCAAAAATAGAATCCAAGAATGCCTAGAATTTGAAAAGGATTTAGAATCCGAAAAAGCTAATCTAGTTTAAACGAACAGTACTTAATAATTCATATATAAAATTGGCTTGGTTGGCTCACTGAGCAAGGTAAAATGCATGCTTAAAACTTGGTGAGATTTTGCATAGAAACAAATAAAAAAGAAAAACTCATTTTTAGATACATTCACGATAAAAAAATCCTGTCAACTTTATTTGATATACATTGAACTGTTTATAAATTCTACCAAATTTACTATGAGCTCTGTACCTAAATATAAATTATTAAACTTATATTTAGTATAAGATTTTTTATAAGATGTAATGTACGTGGCTGGTTAAGGTTTCTTTTTAATCATCATGGCCTCCTCTCTCGACTCTCTCTTCAATATGTTTTGAAGGGTAGCTCGACCATGGAGGCCTGATTTAAAATTATTGTGCTTTTTTAAGAGCTAGTAAGATCTTTAAAGTCTCTAAAAATTACTCTTAAAAATTTATGGTAGTATTGTTAGATAAAATAATGTAGAAATTGTTCTATGAAGAGAAACCATAATAAAAGCTAGTGTTTGGAAATTACTCTTAGAATACAAAATGATTATAATAAATATAGATATTAAAGAGAAAAATTTTTACTTTCATTGTCAGTAAATAAAATAAGGTCACATTAATTTTTTTAAATTTTAAAGAGTACACTTCGATCAATTCTAAAAGTAGCTATATCGTGAGATTCTCTCAAAAGCATCTATATGTCTTTTAAAGATCAAGAGCAAAACACTATAAGTTTTCAGTTTACCAAATAGAAAAAAATTGGTTTATACTTTTTGCAAGTAAAAATATCATTTTAGAGAGCTTCACTATAAACCAACCAGAAGAAGATGGCTTACCTCTTTGTTGGTAGTTTATTGACTCTTGTAGTTAGATTTTCTGTTTTTACTCCCATCAACGATTTGACAAATTCTCATTTACAAATTTCATGTATATTTGCAGTGAGATCATACAAAATCATCAATGCTCGGTTGCTGGTTATCTATTGTTGTATAGTAATCTTTGGTTTTAACTTTTAATCTTCGGTTTAGGCTATGCTGATCGGATTTTGCTGTACTAATTTCTCTGCCGTAAATAAGCTTCTATGTTTGAAGTTTAATCAACGAAAATTTATCCATAAAACGAAATAATGTGTTGTCTTTACGAATGATCTCTATCTTGAATATTTTTTTCTTCTTTAGTCACGTCGTCTTATTAAATGATTAACTTCTAAAGAGTCCGATTAAGAGGCTCCTTTTCTAAATTCACATGTGGTAAAAAAAGTAGAAAAAAGAAAGCGCTCCTTAAAATTTAAGAAAGAATTGGAATCCATGTAAGATCTGTCTGCTTAAACATAGTAATAAAGGTACTCAAATGCGTAATTAAAAACAGAAGTAGAAGTACAAAGTTGTTGTTACGACTGAAGATGACTATAAAAATATTTTTCTTATAATAATCATAAGTTATGAAGTTATTTGAATATGATAGATATATAAATAATTTTTTATAAATTAAAATGAAATGCATAAAAAATCAATTTTCAATAAATATGTCTGAATAAAAAAATTATTGGTTGTACATGGTAAATCCTTTAAAAGAATTCATATTTATTTTATAAAATTAAATTAAATATGTAATCAATTTAAAGTTGATAATGAATTTAGATAAATGTTATAAATTCTTATGAAAGGGACCAAGGGTATACATTGTTATTTTCAAAAAATATATAGATATTTTTTAAAATGGGCTTGATTCCACACTTATTGCATGTCTTTTTATATCTTCTACTCGTTCAGGTTCAAATTAAAAACAACTCTAGTTTAAAAAATTCCATTATATGAATATTTTTAAATTCTTTTTAAAACACAATTAAATAACTAAAACAAGCTTCAAAAGAACCTATTTATTTATTTATCAAATTAAACACTTTTTCTCCATGGAATCAAAACCAAATAGATTCATTAGCTTACTAAGATAGTAACAACTATAACAAAAAAGTGGAAGGGCAGATTAAAAAAAAAAAAAAAGCGAAAGGGGGTAATTTGATATCAGATGTGAGATGAGAAAATCTTAACTGTATAATAACATGCAGATAATTAGATTGAAATTTTGTAAAATGTCACGTAATCATCCAAAAAAATCACACAACTTTTGTTTAATCATTTCTCTCTCCTAGTCCTCTCCCAATACATGTGTGTGAAGAAAAGAATAATAAATGGACCAGTTTATCAAAAAATAATAATAATAAACGAAGCAAAATATCACATAGCTTGATTCCGTCTTATATATATATATATATATATATAAGAGTAGCTTGATTACGGATGGGTTTGTTAATGATTTTTTAAAATGTGTTCTACCTTGTAAAAAAAGTATAAGTTAGTTTTTTCTATTTGATAAATCAAAAAGTAATTGAGCTATTGAATTGAAATTTTATATCATATAGATCAAGTCTATACTATTTTTTATAAATACAAGTAAATATTGACTATTAGATTGTGTACTTAATTTTTATTATTCAAAATTTTTAAAATTTGATATTATTAATTATTAATATAATATCAAATAATCAGTCATTGGTTGAAGTGATTAAATTTAATGATTGTAAAAATTTATTGAATAAAGTTAAATATAGTTACACTGCTTATAATTTTCTATGAATTTTTTTTTATTGATCCAAATGTTAAATTATAATTACCTATCATGAATATTATTTGTACCAAATTTTATAAAATTTAAATATCAATAGTAATGCAATCTTGTAACTCTTATTCTTATTTATTTCAAACATATATATAATGTTAGTTTTGATGTACAAAGAAATTATGCTAAATGATTTTAGATTAATTAAAAAATTCATAGATATAATCTGTATGATATAGACTTATAATCTAATGGTAGATTTCATAAAAAAAACTACTCAACAGAAAGCTATTAAGCAGTGTAATATTTTCTTAAGTTACATTGGTATAATGTGATATAATATATATATATATATATATATAAATTTTTATTGAGCAATTATTTTATCAAATCTACCGTTGGGTTAAAAATTAATTCATATTTTACATAGTATATATGTCTATAAAATTTCAAATTGGTAAAAAATGTTTAATACACTTTTTATATACATCTAAAAATAATGTAATAAAAATTTATTAAATATATGAAAATAAGAATTATTTGATTACATTCTTATATGTGTCTAATTATTTTAAAATTTGGCACAAATAATTAACATAACATGTAGTTATAATTTAATAGTTGGATTAAGAAAAATTATATTTTATAATAAAAAGTTATCAAAAAGTATAGGTGTCCCAAGTCTTACACTAAAATTAATGAACCCATACCAATGTAACTTCAATTAACTGTTACATCATTAAATAATTTTTTATCGAAACTCTTACACTAAACATTTTATTTTAGACAAAATAATCCACTCCCTTGTTTTATTGTTTCATGAGTCAACTTATGATTATGAATAAATTTATAATTTTACTATTTTGTTATCATTAATTATTGTCTTAACAAGTTTCTCTCACTCCATTAATATTTTCTTGTCCATTTCTCTCTCCTTCGCTGCAAGCTTTTTTCTTAAATAATGCAACGTTGCTAACGAATGCACGACCAGGACATGTTTAATTGTGAAGTGCTTTTTTTTTTTTTTACTTTTTCTTTTGGATGAAGTGAAGTTCTAGTGTCTTTTGTTTATTCGAGAAAAAATATGCTCTTTGTCGTGTGGAACATGGTGTAAATTTTTCTATAAAATATAATGTCCAAAATAAGAAAAGATTGCCTTCGATAAATTGACATCACACCAGAAAGATTGACATCATACTACCATTGTTCTACCTTGAATTTTTTTTTTTTTTCTTTCGAGGAATGGTGATAGTGACGAAGCCGAGTGTAGAAGTAATAAAAATAGTGAAGGAGAGATAGAAAAGACAATATTAAGGAAGTGAGAGAAGTTATTAAAATAATAATTAAGGATAACAAAACGAAATTACTACAAATTTATTCATAATCTTAAGTTGACTCAAAAATAAGAGAATGGATTATTTTATCAAAAAAAGGCATAGCTTGTTAATCTCTACGTATACACGCACATAAAATAATAAACTACTATATATCACGTGTGATTGATTTCTCACCCAGCCTTATAGCTAGCAGAGAGGGTATTATATGGCTAACACACAGAGAAATATTTGATACATAATGTTTCTCTACAATAATTTTATACCTTTAGTGTAATATAGAGATATATGGGTCTCAAATTTATTTTGTCTTCATATATCTTTATATACACTAGATGTATAAAGTTGTTGTAAAGAATTACTATATATACACACTAATCATACATTTCTCTTTAACAAAATAACATTAAACTAATTAAACAAAATTTTATATAACCGAATGCTTGCTTACGTCCATTCATTATGATATATTTATTCCATAAAGAATTATATTATTGAAACTCATTTAACTTTGCAAAATCATATCCCCTCGTTCATCATTCTGTTGAATATTATATTAATAATATTCAAAATAAAATACTTATCATTTTATCCATGGATAATGAATGAGTGGCCATGATATACTAAATAAAAAGGAGTACTTATGCCTAACATTTCTTTGCTAAAATTTGCTAGTGGAATAATAGATCAGCAATGTGATCCCTATATAGATCCGCATAGGACGGATCTGACGCTAGAACTGTGGAATTAACTACCCTCCTCGATGGTGTGACTCTCCCCTTGGCTTCATGAAGTTGTTACAGTACTATGTAACGAAGGTCATTTAATGATTAATCACATTCATTTGAACTCTTTCTTTAATCTTAAAAGTCATTAATGTATAGGTATGGGGCTTATCATGTGAGCCTAACAGATTAGTGTCTTTTTTCCCCGACAACAAAATAAGGCCACCATACTTTTTCTTTTTCTCCGACAATAACAGAAGGCCACTCCATAAACTTTTCGGGAATGGCCAAATACAGAAGTATCAGAATTAACCATGAGACAGAGAAAGGAAAAACAACAAAATAAATAACCGCCAACATTAATACCAAATTAACCATACGTAGGACCCTCGCGTTCTTCTCAAAGCCATGTAAATATACACCCAGCTATGCATAAAAAATTCCTTAATTGGTTAGGATAACTCCATATATGACAGATGAGTCTCCTAATGTGACTACTGATAAGAAGTTTCTTAACAAGATAGACGAGGTGACTAAGGGAATCAAAAGAAAGTCAAGATACAGATCATCGATCTGATCTGCAAGGATTAATGACCCACGTTGCTTTCGTTACTACATGCTCTTACCAAGTGAGCTAGCCAACTCAATTTTATCAAGTCTTTTTCGTTTAAATTAAATTAGCTTTTGCCAATTCTAAATCATTTTCCTAACGAGTAGCCCCGGTATTCTTGGTTTCTGTTTTTACAATAAACAATGACCTAGTGATATTACAAACTACAAAGTCGTTTGAATTAAATGAAGAAATCCCCAGTCATTCTTTAATCTTAAATTGTTAATAGATTATTGCATGGCACACATTTTACACATCATACTTAGCACATTCACAAATTTTTACTAAGTACTCCCTTCGTCTCACTTCAACTGTCCAAAAATATAAAAAAACACATATTAAGAAAAATAATTAATGAATATTCATAATAGTGTAAAATTGTCTTAATAGGCAAGATTGTTCCTATTTAATTGGTAAAAAATTAATGTCTGCTTGAAATAGTGTAAAATTATGAATCATCCTAAGGATATAATTAGTTAAAAAAATTAATATTTCCTTAATATAATAAATGAATAGATAGAGTGAAATAAAAAAAAAAGTGGACAATTAAAGTGGAATGAAGGGGTATCTTCTTTTCTTTTTTTTTTAGCGTACCCAAGAATTAATTATTAGAATTATGTCCATGTAAAAAATTTTCAAAACCATTTACTTTCAACCTATCCTATCTTTGGAGTTTACACCTCATGCTAAATTTTAAGGGTAATTTCTTTGAGGAAAAATTCCTAGGTACTCTTAGAATAAGAAAAAATATTTGTTTTACTCTATTTATTGATTAACACATTAGTTATTACATTAAAATATTAGAAAAATTGGAGACAATAATAGCCTATAGAACTAAAGTATCAACTAATAAATAAAACAGAATAAGTGTTTTTTCCTACTCTTAGAGTACCTAAATATTTTCCATGCTTAGATTCACATATATTTGGCCTACTTATTTTTTTTTAATAATTCTGCCCCTAACTTATTCACATAATAAAAATATTATTCTCAAATTTCGAATCAAATCTCCTATCTTAATTTCCAAACACTTAGAACATCCTTTTACTCCAAATCAGTAAGAATCCTAAAATATTTAGGATCACTTTAATCTCATAACATGTATATTTTCTTTCCCCTTGGTCACGAGGGGGCAAATCCATAAAATAGCTAGCGTATTACGGAAGGCTAAGGCCTAGTTGGTACATATTCGCGTGGTTTTTCTTTTTTTAGAATTATTGAAATTTTTTGGCTCTGTAAAAGCTATCCTTAGAAAGAAAAAGTAATAGTAGTGATATTTGGTAAAATAATATATAAGTTACTCTCAATAAGAAAAAGCGAGCCACAATGATAATATTTAATAAATATATTATAAAATTATTCTTAGAATATAAAATAGTTGTAATAAATATACATATTAAATAGTGGTTGTGCTTGTCTCATATACTTTTGAATGGATGGTGATGTGTTCGACTCTTATCTCCCTCTCTCCTATTCCCTCTAAGTCTTAATGTCTTTGTTTTAAAAAAAGATTCTATTCTTATTAAATAAAGCTTTGTCATTTGTATACACGGCACTTTCCACTTCGCGATTTTAAAATTGGTAGAACAAAAGATGACACTCTTTGATGGGTATGCATTTTGCTTGGAATTGAATAGCTGGCAAAGCTATTGATCAAGATTTAAAAACATTTCCTTTGTGTTTTGGCAAACTCAAAAGAAGAATGGCGCAATACTACGGAGTCAGATAGAAAATAACTAGAACGAAAAAAACATCACGGTGGGTTAGAACTTAGATGAATGACCCTCATATCGTTGGCCTGTGGTATCCGACCATGTTTTTAATGGGCCTAATGCAGCTGTAATGTATCCTGCAGATGTTTTGTATGTATTTTGTATTTTTTTTTTTCTCTTTTTTGTTGCTTTGGTCTCCAAAGGTATCCCTTTTGTTTGAAGGGTTTTTGATCAGCCAGTGAGTTTGATTCATTTATAGAGAAGAAAAAGGAAAACAAATAGTCCCACTCCAGAAAAACAACATCTTGTGCATCGATGAGAGCATTTGATCTCAAATGAATGATCTTAATTTTTGAAAGAATTAGTCTTTTTTCGAAGCAAAGATTAAGAAAATTAGTGTTCATAATGTCTTTATAGCGATGGCAAATGGGATCCACCGCTGATTGGCCATAAAACGAGGCATGGTAAGGTAAGTTGATCCATTTTAGTTATTTTAATTGAATGTATCAACCCGCCCTATCAAAAATGGCCTACCCGATTTTAGTTAGTTTATAGCCATTTTTGTCAATCTGCTTGACCCGTCGCGAATTGGTTATAAAATGGGCCTAGTTGAAAAAGTTCGGTAGAGTAAAAAATTCAACCCACCCGTAAAAAAATGGTGGGTTGGCGAACCAATCCGACAGGTTCAACTCATTTTACTACCCCTATATCTTTAGGGTTCTCATAAATTTGGGATAAAAAATCATCTTTTGAGTTGTGAGAAATTAGAAACTAGGATAAGTAATTTCATTTGGTTTTTGAAAATAAGAAATACTTTTTTTCTTTTTGACGTGGAGAAGTTTTTACTAACTTTGTAAATAGGTGCTAGGATAAATTAAAATTGTCACCAAAAAATATCATATGTCTTAACATAAATTCTTGGGTGATGACATGTCTTTGTTTAGGTGGATAAAAATTCATCACATAATAATATGAATAGTGCTATTTGAAAACCATGAGGCCTAGCATAGTTGGTAGCTAGCTGGGCTCCTTAAGCATATAGTCAGAGGTTCGATTTCTAGCGGTGTATATGGAGAAAGTTTCATGGCCACAGGCAAGACCCACTTATATGAGCTCTACGCCTCGAATGAATTAGTTATTGCTTCCGGCAGTGGATACCCTTGATTTATCAAACAAACAAAAAATAGTGCTATTTGAACACAAAAACGATGAATGTCTCAATGGTATACTTAGTTTATCACCTTTGGATGTGATGATAGTCCCCACCTATCTCATGTACTTGTCACATTCAATAATAATAAAGTAGGTGTCTCAATGGATACTCACATTTTAAGTATTCAAATAACATTTTTATAATAATATATTTGACTAGTTTTAAATGTTTAAAACCGTTAATTTCAAACGTTTAACCCCATTTGACCAAAAGGAAAAGTTTAACCCCAAAATTTAAGAAGGGTACCATAAAAAACAACCAATTATAAACTAATTGTGAGAAAAAGTTCCTAATACCTGCTTCCTCTATACTTAAATAATTGTCCATTTTAAAAATTTAAATAATATTAATTATTTCCTTTTAATAACATTTCTTTATATTAAATTCTGTTGACTCATTAATAAAAGAGGAAAGAAAAAATTGAAATATTGAAACTAATAAGGGTAATTAAATAAATTATTGTTAACTTTCTCTAGCATCGATATTTTTGTAATATTTTTGTAATTTTAATAAGTATTTAAAATTGAATAATTATTGAAGTGACGATGGAGTAATAACTTACAATAAATAAGGGTAAATTATTTTTTAAAAAACACCAATTTTAAACTCATTTTTCCCCAAAAAAAAAAAAAGAATCTCTAAGAACTTGCAATAAATAAAAGTAAATTAGTAAGGTTGACTTTTTTTTCATGGGATAGGATCGAGGTTTTATCCCACAATCTTTTAGGAGAAATTCTTATTCGTGTTCTCTCTCTATTTGGGTAATAAAATATATAGGTCATGGCTTACAGAATATTTACATGTCTTCTCTTTAAAGACATCCGTAAGCATTTGATTCACCATTATCATAGATTTTTTTCCCTCATCCAGTAAGTACATAAAAAAATTCAGTAAATAAAATTCTGCATAACCTAAATATTAATGCAAATTATTAGTGTAATATTATAAATTATGCACGAAAATTATTATCACTACAAAAATATTGTCGTTTAGCCACACTCGGAAATGACAATTAACCATATTTTTGACGCGTGGCTAAATTATTTTCCAATGCTTGCCTGTGGCATGGCTGTTACATGCATGGGGTCGGAAATGTATCAATTAGCCACTTTTTAAATTTTCTCTTGACCACATTTTTTAATGTGGTTATGTTCTTTGTTTAGCGACATGCTTTCTCATCTAGCCACAATCAAATATGGGTATCATTAGCTTTATTTATTTTTGTAAAAGTAGGTCCCAGGACACGAAAGGTATATACAAGTGTAATCAAATACACAAAAAAAAAAAACCCAAAACTCCGACCACCTCCTTATAGCAACTCCAATGGTTAACAAGATCTAATCTATCCAGCTCTAAGTACAATTAACAATCACACCACAAAGGAACCAGAATACAAGAAATCATAAACACAAACCAAATCAATACTGGACTAAGCTATTTTCCCCGACCTTATAGCTCGGCTGGGGATCAATAAAGGAGACACTATGACCGGATCAATCTAGCTTTTTTTAGGTCAAAAGCATACACATTAATCAAACCCTAGCTCTGAGTTGTTCCAAGAGAAATTAAATTTAAAACCCTATATTAGAGCTAACACTCATTGATCTAGAAATTGAAGCAAACAATGATGAAAACTGTGAGTAATATTGATAGTAGAAAACGAATTAGAAATGGAAGACAAACTGTATAATGCTAGAATCAAAGATGGCGACAGCAGTGATGTTGATGGCGGCAATGTCGGGGATGACAGAATGAATTGGAGAAAGAGAGAAAGCAGAAATAAAAGACATGTCGTACGATACTGGAACCGAAGATGGTGGTAGTGGTGGTGATGTTGACGGAGGCAATGTTGGCGATGACAACCTTCTAAGATCCAAAACAAATTTGAAGGAGTAGTTTTGGCCAAGAAGACCAGGAGATAGAGGTGAAGCACGAAGAGAGTGGTGAAATGATAAACTGATGAAATTGGCACAATAAAGGGTGAAAACCAACGCACGGTGAACAAAATGAGATTGCTAACCAGAGTCATTAGCCACGTCTCCGCGAAGTATGGTTGAAAAAACGTGGTATTTCACCAAATTTTTTTTTTTGGTAGTGTTTAGGATAGGCTAAAACCATAAATTAATACTGGATAGAGTTATTTTCCCTGGCTCTATAGCTCGGCCGATTAGGGGTAATTTAAATATTACATAGCTATTGTACAATATTTTTAAGAAATTATTATATCATCCCCTCATATGTGAATTACACATATGAAAGGTTCATCCATTTAAAAAAAAAAAAAGAGTACATGATCTACTTTGTATGATTTATACATAAGGGGATCCATTCCGATCATATCTTCGATTTTTAACAAATTATTATATCATCCCCTCAAATGTGAATTACACATGAAAGGTTCATTCATTTTAATTTTTTATTTTTCAAAAAAAATAGTATTGATTTTCCTTTGTATGATTTATACATATGGGGATCCATTCCCATCATATCTCGGATTTAAGTGGTCAAACAGATAAGTGGTTACCACCGTGATAGGAACAAAGAACAAAATGGATTATATAAAGACTACCAACCAAGAGAGAGGTAATTAGTAATTCAATCGCTAATACTCGATGGCATGAAAATAAGCGTGCGAATTTCAGTACGAAAAACCTCAACCATTTTTAAACTTTTATATTTTATTTTTATTTTTAAATAACTTAGTCAAAAATATCAGCCACACAATTATGATTCTTATCTTTTTGACAAGACTTATGTTATTTGTAATCATATAGTGTAGGACACCCTGCCGACATACACCCCGTTTACCATTAGATAAGGTATGCATCATATCAGATCCACATTGCATCCAATAGTTTCATGAGTTGGTACAATGTCCCACATCCATAAGTACAAATAACATATTTTTTCTTTTGACAAAAATCCCTTCACGATATCTAGCAGCACTCTATTCCAAATTGCTTGCACCCAAGAAGAATAGGTTTTAATTTGAATGTTGGAGTGTCTTACATGTACCTCATAGAAGACGAGGGCATGAATACAAGCTCTAACTTGTACAAGGAGAGACTCCGACAATATGTTAGAGACAACAATATAAGATTTTTTTCAGAAAGAAAATTTCAATCTTAAATAACATTTGTCAACAAATTTGATGAAATGTAAAGACCAAATTCTTACAATGGTCTCTAACTAAAATTACGAGAGACAACGTTAGTCTTTTATCAATAAAAAAGGGAAGACGTTAGTGTAAACCGTGGTTCTAAAAACCAGACCGACTAGTCGAACCGATTGAATCGAGAATGGCCAGTTATCTAGTCCAAGCTATGCCTTGAACCGTCCATGAACCACTGAGAACAACCCTGGAATCAACAAACTGGGTAAATCGGCCCGAACCATGTGGTCCGGAGGTTCTTTTTTTTAAAAAAATATTGATGCAATACAATGTCGTTTTGATTTTTTTTAAAAAAAGCCTAAATAATGCCCTTTTCCCCTATTCCTTTTCTTTTCTGATATGGAAAGTTGGAACCCTACTAGTTTCCCTTTGCTCTTATTCAAACTTCAAATAGCAGTGGAGCAGAGGAGTAGCACTGCCCTGTCACCATTCATGTCATCCGCCATTCGCATTTGTCACAAATTAAACCACGTTGCTCGCCATGCCACGTACCTCGTTGTCAACGGTTCTGCCTACCTGCATCACAATATGCTTTTGCCTACTGTGTCGCAATCCCCTGCTTTTGCCTCCATCGCAATCTGCTTTTGCCTACTGCATCGCACAATCCCCTCCTTCTGCTTCCATCACAACCTGCTTTTGACTCCATCGTAACCTGCTTCTATGTTGAAGGTATAGGCTTACGGCTAAGAAACTAATTAAATGACATATATAAAATGGGCTAAGCTGTAACAATTCAAGCAAACACAATATTTGTAAATGAGATTCAAACAAACCACAAAAGTCACATATGCGACATGTGGATAATGTTTATTTTGATTAAGAAATGAATTATATTGTGTGTTATGTTCTATGTGTTGTGTTGATGTTTAATTTAATTTTTATTTATTTTATAACATATATTTTATTTTATATTTTTATATATTTATATAAATACAGGATTGATTACACACAAATTATATTCTAATTGAACCCCTAGTTGAAGCATTGAACTTTTTTACCCTTATCCTAACCGGTTCGATATCCGCTCCGATTTTTCAGAACCTTGGTGTAAACTCCTTGAAAAATGAGGACCATGGTAAGACTTTTGAGGCATAGGAAATGAATTTGTTCACCACAATTTTGGTCACAGACCCGAACCAAAATGGAGATTTTGACAAATTTAATTCATGTCTTTCCATCCAAACAACCATTAATACATTGACAATGGAACACACCATATTTTACTGTAAGGACCCATTTGGCACACCTAATAGGATAAATGTTTATAGTATTAGATAGGATAGGATAATGCCTAACAAACTTTTAATATTATACCGTACGTATTTTGTGTAATACTGTATAAGATATTACATTTTATATTCGATAATATTATCATCTATTTAAAACTAAATCTAATATTCCAAATAAGTATTAAATTAAATTAAATAATAATACAATAAGAAATTTTTATTAAATATTTAACTATAATATGAGTTCAATTTCTATTCACTAATAATATAAAACATTTTTACACCATTATACAATTAAATTACCCCATTTGCATGATTTTCCAAGTAGTGAATATGATACTTAACCTATAACATCCTAATTTTTTCCCTCATGCTAAGCACTCATTTTAAATGAATGGTTATAAGTTTTATGCAAAAATGACCCTTTTATGAGAAAAAGGGCAAAGCGGTAATTTTCTTGCTGAAGGGTAAAATGGTAATTTTGTAGTCGAAGGGTGAATTATAAGGATATAAGATCCCAATTATTCCCCTCATGCTAAGTATTCATTTTAAATGAGTAGTTAGAGGTATTTGCACGAAAACGATCATTTTCAGATAAAAAGGGCAAAACGGTAATTTTACCATTGAAGGGTTAAACAGAAAAATCATAAAAAGTACATCAAGATAAAATAAAATAAGATATTTCTTGTGAAGAATGTTTGACAAAATCAATTGGATAGTTTTATAAAGTTTACTTAGTCAATTTTGAGTTAAACGGGCGATTTTCACAAAAACTGGCCGAAAGGGCATTTTCGTCTTTTCACACCTATAGATCAGGCCAATCCCATATGATCAAAAACCAAAACATAGACCAGAAGAGGTTGTGCATGGCTGGCCAAAACATGGGAAAATGAGAGGATAAAATTGCTTTTTCAAAGCTTGGAAAGTGGAGTTATGTTCTTCCAAAGCATAGCAATTACCAAGCCCTTGACTTCCCCTGTATATATTTAAGTAAGTTATCCTCTCCCTCTTTTCCCCACTTCTAGCTGCAGCCTTCCCCCTCGCTAGAGACTTTCAGTTGTTTTCTTTTTTACTCAAAATACACTCTTAAGGAAAGTTCATGAGTAGTGGTCTAAAAGGATTCAAGAGAAGTTGCAAGAAGCTTCTTCATTCAATCCAACGTCTGCAACTTATTCACCTTCTTTAGTCTTCAATTGAGGTATGAAATTTATGTTTTCTACCTCTATTTGTGGTTGATTATGAATTGTTGTAGTCTTTTCATGGCTATGAACAATTCATTGATCTTGAAATCCAGTTAAGAACATCCTAGCCCTTTTATGGCTATGGATGTCTTGCATCATAAATCTAGGAGTGAGTCGGTGAGAGAGAGAAACAGAGTTAGAGGGAGAAAAGACGACAAGAGAATAAGAAGTTTTTTCTTTTCTTTTTTGAAATGTTTAAAATCTTTGAAAATTTTAATTTTGCCACCTATTATATTATATATCCACTACTCCTATTTTATCTTCTTGTAGTATTTAATTTGTTTACGGCGGAATCGTAGGTGGCCGTCCATGAGGTGTGCAAATACATTACAAAAAAAAGAGAAAAAGGAACAAAGAACACGTTATGGTTTGCTCTTTCACGTTGACTAACCAAAATACAAGATATTTCAATTGCTTGAGTTATGTCACGGCGTTGTACTAAGCTCATTTCCGGTGAAAGAGAAAAGAAACATAAACGCTAATCAAAGATGTAAAAACATACTGAGATCATTTTGCTGCAAGAACAACAACGCGTTTATTCCTCAACATTGACTGACAAAACAAGCTACAAAACACCACGATAACAATTCCCACAAAATGTAGCTAGATGATAACAAGAACAGCTACAAATAAGTTCGACATATATGATAGCGTTCAGCATGCCAATTATTACTCACTAGAAACAATATATGGGAAAAGACACAAACGATGATGGCATGCATGCGTGTATCGAGAGATGGCTGTCCTTCCTATTTCTTGGTATTCTCGTGGCAGCATTTGTAAGTGACGATCCTTTCCATCCTTGCTCCACAATCTGGACATTCCACTTCAACTGGTATCCACCCACTTAGGCTTATCACTTCGCTTAATCAGAGTCTCAAGATATTTGAGGAGACAAACCTCAAACTCCTGTTTTGTCCATGTTCTTGACCCATTCCTGGTATTTAGCCACTGCTTCAATAATTAAAGTTCCAGAAGTGCAGACTAATACGTTTGAACCTTTACACAATACACAGCATAGCCCAGCCACTTTCGTCCTGCTTCAATGACAGCAATTTTTGGACTTGTCTTGCTGTAACATCACCAATCGCATTCCAATATTGCATCCTAGCACACAGCATAGATTCAATGCGGGTCCAGAACTGCATCTCCATGCTCGAGTTTTTCTCACCAGCGATGGCAAATGATGCTAGGGAAATCTTTTGTCTTACTAGATTGTCAGCTGCCAGTTTCCCTACATGTATGCCAAATCTACTGATCCATGCCTGGTCCTTACCTCCTCCATACAAGAATATGTACTCTTCCTCCTTAATCTGTTAAAAGATCGTTCAAACCGAAAAAAGATATTATATCAAGGTAGATTACGTGAAGTGTGTGTTTGGTCGATCCGGATAAAAACATAGTGTAAATTTTATGGGTGTAAATTATATGGTAAGTTCATCTATAAAAGTTTACACTTTAACCAATCAAAATTTCATTATTTTTTTTCTTGATTTCGCCTTTCAAATATTTATTCTTCGTAATGGATTATAAGCTTAATTTTGATTTAATAATAATATAATAAAATTTTATATTATTATTTAATTACGTAATTTTATTTGTAAGGCTTTAAAATAGTGAGTAATTAAATCAAATGTTTTTATTGATATAATAATATATGATTAAATATTTATATAAATTTTTTTTTATACTTAAAATACTTATAAACTAAATCTTTATAAATATGATAAGTTATATAACATCTTATTAAAAATAATTATGTTATTTAAATGTGTATATATATTCTAATATTTTTTTTCAACGAAAAAACTAATGCATTATTATTCATCAGCTACCAAACTAGTTATAATATATACATGACAAACTCTCTGCAAAACGAACTTAATTACCTGATCCCGCTTTATGATAGGAAAAATTACTGGACCCACGCCAGGAACTGGAAGTCTCTGAGGAATGAAAGGGTAGGCCCACGGTCCCCATGCCCTTATCATATGCATTGCATCAAGACATTCTACAGCACCTCGTTGGACGAGAACCACAACGATAGGATTGTAGCTGAACTGCCAACTCTCCTTGATGTACTTAATACCTACAATTGGCTTGCTTGCTTCGTAGCTGACAACGTACCATGGCATTCTCTTCTTCCAATCGTCAAATTTTTGCAGTGCCTGAACGCTCAAGCCGCCACTCCCGCCTTCAAGAACCGGAATCCATACAATCTTATTGTCACGGTGCTCTTTTTCTAGCATGTTATGAACCGTCACGAGAGCAGAAAAATCATCCTGAGATATATTGTCTATTCTCGAAATGAATAACAGTACATTGCTTCCCTTCAAGAGCAGAAAAATCGACTGCAACCTGTTAGCGTGCACATACATACATGCAAGAGATTTTTCAGTTTTATATATCATCGGATCGATTACCGACACACGAAAACAAATAAACAAACTAACTAGTACCACAATAGATATATGTTTATTCACAATTCGCTTTACTAATTTCAGTAAAGGCAAAGGGTAAGAACACACCGGTCTCTCTTTGTAACGGTCAAGACGTGGCTCCCAGGGATACATCATACAAGTCATGAACTCGACGACGCCAAGGCGGCGACGAATGCAGCTCTGCAGTTTTGAGTAAGCCTCCCATTCCGCTGCGTAATTATGATAATATAAATAGTATCAGCATTTAATTATAAATCTTCTATGGATTTGTACAATTGATTCGACATAATTTAAGAACACTAATCAAACACAAAGGCAAAATATCGAGTGATCTTTACTTTTTTTTTTTTTCAAAAATACTATTTTGACATTCAAAAAATGAATATTCCAATAAACTAACACTTTTTAAATGTTAAAATAATACTATTCACACTTTTTAGAAGGATAAACAATGTTTCTTTCTCTCTCTTCTTCTATACTCAATTTTATTCACTTCATCCATTAAAAAACATAAAAAAAAATATGCATGTACTAAAAGAATAATAAATTAATCTTGGTAATAATATAATATTGTATAAATGGATTAAAAGAAGGTAAGTAATACAATTAATTAAAAAGTAAGTGAATGCAATTAATTACACTAAGAGTAGTATTTGTAAAAATTTAAGAGTTTTATTAATCAGTGTGCTTAAGATAATGGTTAATGATAAAAAAAAAAAAAGAGTTTAAAAGATTTTGATACATTTAATGCATTGAAAATTTACAAGAACTTGTCTTTTCAATGCTAATGCTATTTTGATATAATAAAAGCACAGATTTTTAAAAAAAAAACAAGTAAAATCTAAAAAACTTAACACGATCCCAACAAATGAATATATTGGATTCCAAAGCATATCCTCCACTCCCAAATTTGAAATTGGGTTTGGTGATTAAAAATAAACACGTAAGAAACTATATATAGGGAACGTCAATATCATGCACATAAAATTTCCACGAAATTTCTGTCCAAATACTTACCTGTTAGGGATTTGTATTTTTCAATGATTCCTTTCAGGGTTGAGAGGTTTTGATTTGCGATGGAAGTTAGAGAAGAGAGGCCTTTCACAGTCATAATCCTGAAACCCGCGCAATATATAATGAAACGACCAACAAGAGAAGCGATACCGAAGTCGTGGGAGCAACTTGTTTTTCATAACTGAGCCAATTAAGATCATTGAGGTCTGTAATTTGATATTTTATGAAAAATAAATTCAATAGTATACGATACATTTAAAAATATTATTTGTACATCTTAGAATGAGTGCTTCATTGGGACATATATCTCATTATTATTGGATATAATGTTAGTCTTCACTCATCCCCACTGGTCTATTACCTCCAATAATAATAGAGCAAATCTATTGAATTTGGAAATAACATTATTGCTTAGTAAAACGTAAGTTGAACATGGATAAGTACATAGATACCTAGTAGACATTATAGACATAAAACAAACGTCTAAAGTAGTGATAGAGGTTGAGCGAGAAAAATCAAGAATTTTGTATTTTCCTCTCTGCTATCTTGATTTGGAGATGCATACTTTGTGATTAACATTATCTCGAGAAGAAAATAAAACATAGTAAAATCACTGAACATGACTTCGGTATTTTACGAAACACAAGTACCTCTTAAGGAATGTTGAATTTGTAAAACTCAGTCTTTCATTATTTTTTTTATTTGACCCGAAAAATTTTTCGTAAAAGAGATACAAATTTTTTTTTAATTGGCTCGAAAAAATTTTCATATAAGAGATACAATTTTTTTTTTTAACCAATCAAAAACAATATAACCAAATCGAAAACTGGGCAAAATACTTGATGGTATTGACCAATACAAAATGTGGGACTTGAACATACGAATTTCGCGTTCGTAAATAAATTAAAATGATTTCACATAAAAAAGGCATATATAACCTACCTGTCATGAGTGAGGTAGTGAACCTGCGTCATGCATGCTACGACAAAATGGATAGCCAGGTACGAATAATTTTGAACAGTGACATTGATTTCGGACAAGTCATCGATGTAGTCTTTCTTTGATAGGTTTTCCAGTTCAAGGATGAACCCAATTAAATCCAACGACAGCTTGGTAAATTTATTCAGCTCAGCAATCGCCGTCTTGAATTGTTCTTCCTGTCTAACCCTAATGATTTCATCCACGCGCCTAAGGGATGATATCAACAAAGCAAATGGTTTCAGTTGTTGGCGATCAACATAAACCAAAGAGTTCCCCATACGACCAAGCAAATGCCGACAGGGTCAGCACTGCTTTCTCGGTCCATGAATAAGCTGATAGAATATTGATTATTGAATCTGCATCTTTACCCTTGCTACCTGCTTCACATGCCACCTGGTACATGTTTAATTTTTATTAGTGTATATATATATAATATATATTTATATCAGTGACATAACATGTGGGAGATTTAATACAGTGAAAATTTGTGTGGAAGTTTACAGATTTAAAATAATATGTACAGAATTTGTAACACAAATTATAGTGATGATTTGATAAAATAAAGTGATATAATTCACTAATTGAGCTAAAGACTAATAATTATAGCATATCACTGTATATAAAATTCTGTCAAAATTTTGTTTTGTCTAGCATTTTCTAGTTTAGATGTTCTTCCTATTTCTTTTTCCTTTTTTTCTTTTTGTTAATGCTTATTGAGAAACAGTAACACTTAACAGGTGAAAATTATGCAACACTAAATAATTAAGAAATATAATTGCAAAACTTCCATACATACCGTGCAATTAATTCGTTTAAGTACATTGAATGCGCAGTTGATGCTGGGAACAGATTTGCTTTCTATGGTGATCATTTCATTCTTGCCCTGCACCATGTCGATTTCAAGTCACTATGTACGTAATTAAGAGCATGTAAGAGAAGCGGTCAATTTACTATTAGAATAAACCTTGGTACACTTATTCCATTAAATAACTTTTTATAGATATTAAATTTCATCAATTCAATTATTGAATTGTAAGTTTTCACTACATAAATTAAGTGTATGAAAATTTATAAAATTTCAAAACAGTTTGATACTTCATCATTTCTTTTTATTTGTACGTACATGTAAATCTTGATTATTAGATAATACATTTATTAATGTCCAATTTTTCTAAAATTTAATATGATTGTTCATTAAGATAATATCATATAATTCAACCGTTAAATTGATGAAATATATTATTAACAAGAAGATATTCAATTGAGTAAATATAACATACTCCTTAAATAAGTGTCACATATATGTGTGTGTGTGAGAGAAGTTTTTTGAACATGAAGTATTATTACTCCCTCTTGTCCTCAAATGATTACTCAGTTTTAAATGAATATTGAAATTAAGAAAATGATTGAAAAAAAATCAAAGCTAAAAGTTAGATATCCATGAAACACGAACATGCCATTTGGATGCTGTGTCTACTTTTAGATCTTGTATGACACATCAATGACATATTTATGTATATTTAATTTAAAATTCACTTTTTTTTTACTCTAATATAAAAAATCACAATATAAATAAGGTTGTAAAAAGGAAATAATTCATAATATTTTGAGTTTATAAAAAAATAAGGTATAAACGAAGCTAATATAAATAATATTATGAATAATATATTATTTTCTTTAAATTTTTAATTATATATATGTCATGTCTAACTTTTTATCTTTAACATCACTTATGTTCATATGGTATCTCAAGTCCGAGTCGGTGCCTGTCATTTGTAATTAGATATATTTTCAAAGAGAAAAAGGCAGTACAATATCTTGACACCGCCAAACAACCACAAGCTGCTTTATGCGTGCCTTTTTCTTTCTGTGAATAATGTTTACTGCTATGTTCACTTACAATAAGCAAATAACATTGCTAGCTAACTAAAATATCAAAAGGATTATATGTAGGTCACGTGTATGCGTGCTTAGCTTGTGTGTAGGATATATATATATATATATATATATATATATATATAGAGAGAGAGAGAGAGAGAGAGAGAGAGCCACTGACCAGTAAGCATTTTTCAGCAACAGAGATGGTATGCTTGAGGACATCCTGCACAACACTGAAAAGTGAACTAAAATCCTGTTTCACCTGAACAGGTTCACGCTTGTAGCAGTCAAGCTCAGTGACTTTCAGTTGCATCAGTTCATTCCGGAACCGTTGGGTGCTTTCCATGGCCGCCATAATGAGATATATATGCAAAGGAAGACGAGACGAGATTGGAAACACAGCCTAACAGGAATATTTGCCGAAAGGTTAAGCCGTTAAGGTAAATGAAAGGCCTTGGTGTGAGCCTTATCGTCCAAAACCCCACTCATATTTATAACCCTGGTGGTAAACGATTTAATATTAAAGAAAGATATGGGATAGATAGCTACACTACATGTAATTAAAGAGTTATCATGATAGAGTTGCGCGTTTATCATGAATCCTACGTATGATAACATATAAACAATTCACAACACAATTTAAATTAAAGTAAAAATATATATAAATATTATAAAAGCACTCATTGAAATCACACTATGAATAAGATTCATCATAAACTCGAATTTATATTAACATTTTCTTAAATTAGAATGACATTAATAAAAGAGTTTTATAATATCACCACTAGGTGTTTGTGTTTTGTAATTTTCAAGAATAGATCATCCAAAAATGCCTAGAATATGAAAAAGGATTTAGAATTCGAAAAAGATAGTTTACAGGAACAATACTTCATAAAATTGGTCTAGTTAGCTCACTTGGTAAAATGAATGCTTAAAAAATGGTAAGATTTTTGCATAAACACAAATCTAATAATAATAAAGATTTAGGTACACTTATAATAAAAATGAATCTAATTACCTTAAGATGCATTGACTTGTTATGAATTTTATTGCAAATGTGTTTAAATATAAATTATTAAATTTATGTATGCCAAAATTATCTTAGAAGTAACGTGATTAGGTACCCCCTTAGCCACCAACGCCTCTTCTCACTTTATGTGATAACTTTTTTTTTTTTTTTTTTGGGTTTGCGTCTCTAAATAATTATCAATGTGGAAAATAAAATAAATGGGATTTGCATTTGGTATGGTCCAAATCAGATAAAATTTTGTTGACACAATAATCAATGGGTGAAAATTGTAACATCCCCTACTGCTTTATGGATTGACGACTGCCCCCACAAACCAACACAGGTCTTTTCAGCATGCTTTGTCCTCACTCACACGCTTCCTAGGAAAACTTCCCAGGAGGTCACCCATCCCAAAATTACCTCAGGTCAAGCACGCTTAACTGTGGAGTTCTTTCAGTTTAGGCTACCGAAAAGAAGATGCATCTTGTTGATATAGGTAGTACGATTCAATTCATATAAGCCCTTCTCAACTGTATAGTCCCATACCTATACAGACTTAGGATCCCTCTCATTCGGGTGTGTAATCAGATCATTCATGTACCCCTCCGCTTAGAGGACCTTGCGAGGAGCCGCTCCTTGTCCGTGCCCTCTTTGCACCGGCGATCACTCCTCGTCCCCAAGCGTTACATGCCCACTCGCTTCCGCCTGGTTCGTCCCGAACCACACCGTCTTCGGGAGAGGTGCAGCTCGATACCATTTGTAACATCCCTCCTCGCTTTATGGATTTTAGGTAGCACAAATCGAAGAACTCCATAGTTAGCGTGCTTGACTGTAATTTTGGGATGGTGACCTCCTGGGAAGTTTTCCCAGAAGCGTGTGAGTGAGGACAAAGCATCTTTGAAAGGACCGTGTTGGTTTGTGGGGACATCGTCAATCCATAAAGCAAAGCAGGATGTTACGATCGTCCCCACAAACCAACACGGTCTTTTCAAAGATGCTTTGTCCTCACTCACACGCTTCCTAGGAAAACTTCCCAGGAGGTCACCCATCCCAAAATTACCCCAGGTCAAGCACGCTTAACTGTGGAGTTCTTTCAGTTTAGGCTACCGAAAAGAAGATGCATCTTGTTGATATAGGTAGTACGATTCAATTCATATAAGCCCTCCTCAACTGTATAGTCCCATACCTATACAGACTTAGGATCCCTCTCATTCGGGTGTGTAATCAGATCATTCATGTACCCCTCCGCTTAGAGGACCTTGCGAGAAGTCGCTCCTTGTCCGTGCCCTCTTTGCACCGGCGATCACTCCTCGTCCTCGTCCCCGGGCGTTACAAAAATCACTTTTCCTTTTAATTTTTTCTTTATTTTCCCCCCTTTCTATCCTTTGCTCTCTCTTTCTTCTTTCTCTTTCTTCCCTCAACTTCTTCTTCCTCCTATTCTTCTTTCTTTTTCTTTTTTTTTTTCCTTATCTCTCTCTCTACCCACACACACACCAACATGAGATTTACCAAGTTGTTAACTTGCGATGAGCAGTTGAGGAATATTGCTGTCTAAATTAGATATACTTATTGATTTACCAATTCTATTGATTTTGGAAATTGCTAGTATCTACATATAACATTTATGTAAATGTATTTATATATGAAAATGGTTTTTTGGGAAATTCTCTAACTTGATTTGTAACTAATAACAGTAGATGTTAGTCTAGGTGCAGATTGACTTGATTATTTACATGGCCATAGAATAGTGGTGTGTGACGTTTACGAGGTCACACGAAGAAATGCCTACCTATTCTGACATTTATCCTAAATTTGACTAACCCGTATATATGTAGAGAGCTTTTAAAATGTTATCTATGTGTATTTTTACTCCTTGTATGCTTTAGAAATGCATTATTAAGTTTTTTGTATGGATTTGTAGTGCTTTGTCTTCCATTGAGTTGCAAAACTCACTTTGTTGCTTCTTCCTCTTTACAGATACAGGCATAGTAATTAAATCAGATCGGACTGGCTGATTTGAACCAAAAATCGGTGAATCAGTCGCTGGCCTGGTTTGGTTCTCTCAATGGATCAGAAAAGTAGTTGACTCTGTCAAACTTGGTCAAATCCGGGATGAACCGGCCGAATCACCTTCGAACCGTGCCGAGCCGAAATAGGCCTGAATCGTGTACCTAGCCTGCACCACACACACAACTTGCAGCCTAGCCCATGAGAACCCACACACCCACATGCAAACAGACTTGAACCGCGCGGCCAACCGCACTCCCAACCTAAGAAGCCTAGCCCATGAGAAACCATACACCCATATATGCACATGTGGCTAGCCATGAAAACCTTCAATAACTCAAAAACATCCAACATAAGAGTCAAACCCAACATCTCCTGGAAAGCAAGTGTAGCACAACCACTACTCCAACGTGTTCCTTGATATATAAAGTGCGAGTAAATATATATATTACATTCAGTTGTATTAAATTATTATTTTTATATATTGATTTAATAAAGCTGGTTGAACCAGTAATCCATTGACATGGTACTTTGACCGAATCGATCACCGGTTCAAGTCTAAAAACTACGGATACAGGTGCTCCTTCTGGTTCCAATCCCTTGGCTCCTCACTATAGCCTATTTCTAAGTTGGTGAGTCTTATGGAGAAGACGTATTTTGTATATTGGGACCTATTTTTTTTAGTATTTCCTTGTTAGAATTGTCCATAATGCTTCATATGTCGGATGCATGGTCCTCTTAGGCAATGTTGATGTTTATGTTTGTGTGGATTCACAACTTAGCTATGTGGAATATGTTTTTAAGGGATTTGTAAACTTAATTAGTCTTATGTTTTGAACTATGTTCTTAATTTTGTTTGAACATGTAACTTGTGGTTATGAACTTATATTTGAAGGAGTTTGGAGACTAATTTGATATTATGTTTGAACTTAGAGTTGGATTTAAACTAGTTACGGTTTGTGTGTGTGTGTGTATATACATATATACATATATTATACCGGCATAACTTTAAGCAAAATTACACCCTCAATAACTTTTTATAAAAAAAAATTTTGTCGATCCAATTATTGAGTTACAATCACATATCATAATCATTATTTTCGCCAAATTTCATAAAAAAATGAACATAAACAAGAATACAATCACAAACCTCATATTCTTGAAGTATGTCTACAATTGTAGATTAACTAGAATTTTATAGATATGATCTATATAATGTGAAACTTTTAATCCAACGATAAGTTTTGTCAAAAACTAATTCAATAAAAAATTATTTAATAGTAGTAATAGTTGTTTAAAGTTACATTGGTATAATTTAATCATATATATATGGCTTTTGAACTTGAGTTGTGACATCTGTTATGCTATTGAGGGTCATTCTGAGGATGTTTGAAACCCGATGTTGTGGGATATGATTATTTATGGTCTTTGCATGTTGTGTTTTTGTATTTGGGAAATTCCTGGCAAACAAAGAGGTTTTGTCTACTTTTCTGTAAAAATTTGTATGTTAAGGTTTATAGGGGAATTGAAAATGTTCTCCGTGCATGATGATTAGATGATTGTGTTAAAAAAAATTTAGACCCATAGTGGATAGAACTTAAATCTATTTTATATTCACTTGCAGAAAACGAACGAAGCAAAGTACAGACTAACCTCACAAGCATGGTGGAGATAACATAAAAGAAAATTATCAACCAGACTAATTTATCTCTAACTTGATGATAGTCTATGCCAAAAATTTGACCAGTTGATAACGAAATTTCATGGATTTGACACCACTTCTACTTAATTAATTTTGTTTCAACTTCTAATACTCATCATCATGGACATGCTTACAGTTGTAGACAAGCTATTAATTTGCTGAACCTTTTTTCTACTAGTTAATATGGTTGGTTCAGAAATCAACGTCGTGGCAAACAATTAATAGTGGGGAAAAATAAAGCAAAAATTAAGAAAAGAGAAGATATAGCTTGGTCTGTCAATTTGTCTTCACAATGCAGTGTTTTGGATCAAATTATACAAGCTATTGCTTCCTTTCCAGATTTGTAAGAAAGAGAGTTTAAAATCAAAGAATATAATGATAGAGAGATAGCCTTTAATTTTCAGAGTTCAAAGGCGGTCCAAGTCGAAGTAGGCTTTAAATCGGTGGAGTGGAGGGACGGATAATGAAAATTTAGGGATTTTTTAGGATAATAGTGTCTAATGTTATTAACTATCCTAAATATATAGTACAGAATATATCAAGTGAAGAAAATAAACTAGGAGGGTAAGTTTATTCCGAACAATACGATTTTATTTTATTTTGATGGAATGAGATAATGAGTTTTGACAAAAGATTTTGATCCTTAATGCGTAGTTATTTTAATAAGATCGTTTCAATTGAATTTTGATTCTTTAAAGTGAAATCTCATAATAAAGTGGGAAATTTCACTTTTAAATTAATAAATCTCAATTTTATTTTCAAGTTTCCACCCCCACAAGGCCCACACCCAATTTTGATCTCTAGACAGTAAAGTTTCAATTTTCAAGTTTGATCTTTAGACATAGTTTTATTTTGAAGTTTTAATTGTAGAGAGTAAAATAAGGAATTTGATCTTGTGCCTACCTTTCAAGTTTCCACTCCACAGGGCCCACACCCAATTTTGAACTCATTCTGCAAAGGGAAACAATCCCAATCTAGAAGAACTTGCAATAAATTAGGGACCTCCATTTCGCCTGAAAAAAGAAATAAATTAAAGACTACTTCAAAAGTTTAATGTTGTTTGTTTGCGGTTCCAAAGAAACAAAAATAGATAGGGAGTTACTTCTTCAAGAATTAATTTTTTTTTTTTCAAAATAACAATAGACACCATCGTCTTTCTTTAATATTTAAAATTATATAAATGTAAGACAATAATATATAACGTAATCTAGTATAAATGAATTAATTTTTTTATAGTTAACAGGACCAAAGTTTTATATATATATATATATATATATATATATATATATATACACATATATTAATATAAAATGAATTAATGTTTTCATAGACACAACAGGGCCAAAGCTCATATAAATGAATTAATCTTGATCTAATCATATAAAAGGGTATACTCTTTATTTATAAACACTTTTATTAAAATAATTTTTTACTGACTTTAATTTTTTATTGACTATGTATTAAATTAAATTATTTTTAATTCGAATAAAATAAAATAATAATAATTTTTTGAATTTTTTATGTGACCATATTCCTTGAAAAGTGATTTTTCATGCCCCCAGATGTAGTTTTATAATAAGTATAAAAATTATTTTTATTTTGTTACTTTCAAATAACTTAAATAAAATGTACTTTTGAAATTATATCCCAATACATAAGTAAATAACATTTTTGGATCCAATGTTTTCAACGTAACATCATTTTGATCGTAGCAAAGATTTTTACTTGAATTTATTTCTAATATTTTAAATTTTAACATCAATTTCATCATAATAAAATTTTTACATTAATTTAATCTTAATATTTTTAATTTGGACATTAATTCAATCCTAATATTTTTTAATTTTAACATCAATCCAATCTTTATATTTTTAATTTCAACATCAATTTAGTCATTCTATTAAAGTCGAGATAAAAATATCAAAGTTAGAATTGTTAATGCTAAATTAATATTAAATTAAAAATATTAGAAAATATTTACTCATCACTCTACTTGTAATTTTGCTTTTGAGAAATAACTTTTTTCCGAAAGATTAACCAAACCAAACCATAATATTGTATCATAAAAAGTCATTATGAGCAGCTCGATAGCCAAACAAATTAAAAATGAGATATAATTGATTAATAACTAAAATATTTTGTATGAACAAGACATCAAAACTAATCTATTAGTTAATTAGCTGTTCAAACAATCCACTCAACTTTGAATAAGATAAAACTACTCCACAATTTAATTCGATTTTTTTTTAATTTGAGATTTAATTCAAAGGCTCGAAGGTAATATAATCATATTTATGAATTAAATTAATTTGCACATGCAATTTATATGTATTTTTTTATCACTAATTGAAAAGCTGAGACTCATATATGTCATATTAATCATTATTAATTTCCTTGTGTGAACATCTAAAATTGTCTAATCACACCTTAAAGATCGATGATAATATGACACGATATAACTATATTCATAGTTGACGTGAAAATATCAATTCATATCAAGTTTATATATATATATATCTATTCTTCCGTGTTTACCGAAGCGTCTGGGTTTCGAAACCGTCACCAGCAAGCCTTTGGTAGCGTTTTGTCGCCATGCAATAGAAATGTATATTTTCCTTTTGGGTCGTAGGTCAAGAAATCATTTTATAAGAGTCGCCATCAAACCGAAATAGCTTGGGCGCTGATGGATTTGTTTGTTTGTTTGTAAGAGTTGTGTTATTTTTACTCATTTAATATAGAATATCATGTCAATTTATGATTTATTTATCATTGGATGAAATGTAAATTTTATTTATATAGAGTTCACATGTCATTAATAATAGATGAAATATGAGTTAATATAGTGTTTTATATTCAAATATAAATAATATTTTTGTTTGTTACGATGATTGTATCCATTTTGCAGGTTTTACTCTGTTGCCCGAGTCTCGATAACATTTTCATGACGCGTGGCTTTTCTCTGATGTAACAGATCTTTATGTGGCTCCTCTCTGTTGAGCGTTACACTTTAGTGCCTCCCCGCTCTTATCAAAACAAACAATGAGTCGCCGTCAAGACTCAAGATATACTTTCTTTTTCGGTAGAGCAAGAGATATGCGTGTATATATGTACATATATATAGGTGCTTCTTATATGAACAAGTATCTTACTCTGATTTTCTTGTAAATTGTTTTTCTTTGTTTTTGTTAGTGTTTACACACACAATTAACAAGGCATCTCTTAAGCAGGTTACAATAAAAGCCGCGCAGTTGAGAAACAGGCCTTATTTGCAGTAGTACTAGTATGAATCAAATCCACCTGTCTACCCGATTTAACACCAATTAATTATTAAACTTGATTTAAGAATTTAAGATATTAACCATATAAATTTTTTATATTATTATTTAATTATATATTTTTCATATTAGAAAAAACATATTTGATCTTTATTTTATCTCTTAAAAAATTGTGTATGTGAGAGAATTTGATTGAATAACATTTCATAAAATTTTATACTATTAACGTATGAAAATTAAACTCTTAAATTATTATAAAGTAATTATAATTATTTTACACAATCACGTAACTTTATGTAGAGTGTGGTCGTTTGTGATTTTGAAAAAAAAAACGTTTTATTTTAAAAAAAATTGAAATTTGATCGTTTTTGTTTGTGCTTATGAAAAAATAGAACTAGGGAAAAATCAACTTTCTATTTTTCAACATCGGATAGAAAACTAGTTCTCCAAAAAAAAATTAGAAGCAATATAAGAGAGGACGAGTGATATGACAAATCAATTACGTAGCAAATATATCATTGACTTTTTAAAAATGATAAAAGATGCCCCCATCTGCTTTTGTTATTTTTAAATTATATTATATGAACGTAGGATACTTCATATTTGTATCATATATAGGGATTATTAATAATGTCTATATATTCGTATGAAGGTTAGCATCTCCATATATCTTGACCGTTCTTTTGTAATTTTATTTAATTGTGATTAATTGCTAAATTAATTTTTAAATAGCCCATTCTCTATTTCTCCCTCATCAGACTTTCTTTGTTACCCTTCTTCCTGTTTTGATCTCATCTCTCATGCGTTGTGCGTTGTGCCATGCCCAATCTTGATCTTCACGAAATCAAGTAGCGTGGACACTACCATGGTGTAGAAGTGTAGAAATACTGCAAGACTCAGACAACAAATTAAAGGCACACAAACACAATGTAAAATATCAGAGATTAATTACCAGGTCCAGAGAATCATGATGTCTTGGAATGGCAGACCATAAGACCACCTAAGCATGATGACTCATTATTTTCGGGCTATTATTACTCTCACTTTCATTAATGTTTAATTGATTTGTCTAGAATACATTTATGGATATATTCCCCCAAATCACCATCAATAACTATTTAAATCTTGAGGAGTTACAAACCACTTATCCAGAAATAAAACTAAAAACCTATTACATCACCACATAATTTTTTTCGTAAAATATTTTGAAATTAATTCACTGCATAAATATGTTGTGTGAACACTTAAATATTTATAACTACTTTGATAATTATATCTACTTATATAGTAAAAAAAGAGCACATCTTTTGTAAGATATTTCATATGAAAATGTTCGTACCTTTTATTATTTCTCAAATCAAAATAAAAAATATTTAACATACATTTTTATTATCAATTTTTTATGAACATATTTTTATTATCAATTATAATTTTATTTAAACATATTATTGTTAATTTAATCAAGAATCATTTCAAAATTTGAAATATTTAATACGTAAATAAATAATTATTTTTTTAATCTCATTAAGTTGTTTGTTTAAACTTTCTGATACAATAATCGTTTAGATGTAAATAATCTAAATAATTATATTAAATAAATTAATTTTCAGTATTTTATAAATCCAATAACAAAATAATTTCAGAGAAATATCCATTTTGTTACTGGTAAATATTGAAGATTTTAGATAATTAAATTATTTTTAATTGAACTAATCATAATAATAAATTAAGATACAATCATAATTAATAATGGGAATTGATATTAAACTACTATTTTGATTAAAATATAATTAAGAAGAAGGCATTCTAGATAAACTAATGAAAAATTAATGAAAGTAGGAATGATAATAAGTATTTGAATAGAATGTAATGTTAAATAATTTAGATTTATTTTATATTAAAATCTTATTCTCACACACGCACACACATACACATGTGTATATTTTGTTACTGGTAAATATTAAAGATTTTAGATAGTTAAATTATTTTTAATTGAACTAATCATAATAATAAATTAAGATAAAATCATAATTAATAATAGAAATTGATATTAAACTACTATTTTGATTAAAATATAATTAAGAAGAAGGGCATTTTAGACAAACTAATAAAAAATTAGTGAAAGTAGGGATGATAATAAATATTTGAAGAGAATGTAATGTTAAATAATTTAGATTTATTTTATATTAAAATCTTATTCTCACACCCATATTTTTACAACATAGGTGCTCACTACGAAGCTAATTGGTCTGTTAATTTAATTTTTTTTATTGACTTAGTTTTATTTGAATTAGTTGAATTTTTAAACACACTAGCTCCTCCGTGTAAGGCGAATGTGTACCACTGTTCTATGGCAAGAAATTAAGTGCTTAAAGGACAAATCAATGTCTTATCTACCACTAGCAGAATTCCAAGTCACAGAATTCCAAATCAATGTAATGTCCAATTTATGTACTCTAAGAGCATCTCCAACGCCTGCTGTGTGTGCGTCCCTGCTCAGAATTTAGGCACGAGGGACGCGTTGTAGCCATTGGAGGAAGGACGTGGTTCGTGCAGCGTCCCTCTAAACAGGGACTGGTATATACCAATTGAAGTGTGCCATGTGTATAGTGTTGTCAGTAATTTTTGTTGAACAAAATTAAAAAATACTGGTAACAGTTTTGTAAATTTTAACAAGTAACCGTTGTGAAAATGTTACCGTTTTCTTCTCAACGGTTATTTTTTTTTTACTCTATAAATACCATTCATTCTCACTTTTATTTTCCTAATTCTATTCCAACACTTCCCAAATTTTTCCCATATAAATTATACTCATCTTGTTCAGCAAAATAAATTTTTAGTTATCTTTTATTTCACAAAAAATGGATCCTAATCAATTCATTCTTTTCTCAATTACTTACAAAATTCCAATTTTCCTCAAAATCCAAATACCCAAAGTTCTCAATATTTAAACCCTCAAAATCCAAATCAAAATTTTCAAATTCCAAATTTCTTTCAAAATCAAAACCATAATATCCAACTTCGTGATAAACAGAAACATCGACAGCTAAAAGCAGACTTGGTGGAACATGTATGGCAATTCCATAATAGCCGTCAAGTATAGTTTTTAGTAATATCATATTTCAATTATGCATCATTATTGGTCATATTTCATTTTTTTGCATTGTTGTTATTAATCATGTAATGTTTTTAAATATATCGAAGGCTTGTTTTAATTTTAATAATATTTGTTTGAATTTTTCACATTTTAATTTTTAAAAAAATTTACACAATATTTATTTGTAATTTAATGTACTAAAATTTTATTTAAAATTTAAAATATTATTTTTTAAATCATAAATAAAATTACATAATACAATATATTAAAATAAATTGTTTCATAATAATATTAATTTTCTTTTTTTAAATTTTAAAAAATTATGTGGGATCCAAATGGGGACCAAAGTTGGTCCCTACCATTGGAGATGAGAGGGACACTTTTGATCCCCATTTACTTTTTACGACACTATGATAATGTGTCTATGGTGGGGCCTAAAATGGGGACCAAAATGCATCCCACCATTGGAGATACTCTAAGAGAGAGTACATTTGCTACTATCTTCATCTACTTTTAAGGAATTAGTAAAAATGTAATATATTATAAAATTAATGTATTTAGACATATTCTGTGTATTAGTGCACTCAATTGAGGTACAAATGAAAGTACCCTTATCTTGATATGTTATCAGGTGACAGTATGTATAGGAGAGAACAAATGAAGGAATTAAGTATAAGAGTGAGTGTTAAGAAAGAAAAAGAAATTAAATGATAAGAATAATATTGCAAACGCACGTAATTGTTTTAGCATTCAAACTTATTCAATTATTTCTTTAATTCAAGTGCACACACTTATTACAGTAAAAATAAAGTGATTACTTATTTTCAAATACTTACATAAAGCCATAGACTAGGAAAATGTTTGAAAAATCTCAATATTAAAATAATTTTAAATATATTTTATAGAATTATTCTGATTTTTTAATCCTATCTGTTTAAATTATTTCTCATATTTAATAGTATTATCCTTTCCTTTTAATTTTCTTTTTTATTACTTTCGCTTTCACTACTTTTTCTATTATTAGGAAAAAAATAAATGATATTATTTAAACTCCTTAATAGAACAATTGTTCGTAAAAAAAATGAATTTAAAAATAGATAATTATTTAATAACAGAGGAACTATTAGTGAAAGAAATTTATGAAATTCCTAGTATATGCCTACTTCTAATAGTCAACATTAGTTTAAAATAGATAATTTAAAGTTAAAAGGTATACGTTCATTCAAAAATTAAATATCTACAACCCTTGGAAGCCAACCAGAAATATAACGTGAAATAAGTTTTTTTTCCTTATTATATTAGGATTTTCTTTAACTAGTGTATTTAAGAAAGCCCAAAAAGAGTGAAATTTAAAAATGTTTTTTTTTTTTAATGATTATCATGTACTAAGAACATCAAAATTCATCGTTCTAATATATATATATATATATATATTTTAGCCAGTGTCCTTAATTAATGTACTGATGAGATAAATCCATATATTAAGTCTTCTCCGAACCTAGTGCAGCATAGGTGGTGTCATGAAATCCAATCAACCCAGAGGAAGCTGGATAATGATATATGCACACACAACGTGATTCACGTTGCAAGCCAGCAATAATATTTAAGGATTTGTCTGATGAGTGCACAGGTTAACGAATTAAAAATGAAAAATTTTATATTAGGAAGATTAGAATTTATGTTTTTAATGTATGGGTTCATTAAAATCTTTAATGGAAGACATTGTCTGTCTAGTAATATATGAAGAAAAATAAGAAAACATGATAAATTGTCGAGGTGCCCCCCTTAAGCAGTAAATGAATATTTTTGGTTCATAAGTATTACTTATGTGAATTCCTAACTGGAAGGAAATTTATTTTATCTTCATTTCCTCCACAGAGGAAGGGAATCCACCAATGGTTTTGGAGTAAGGAATGTGGCCACAAACATTAGCAATGAGCCTTAAACCTGAAACCATTAATATTGGCCCTTTGAAATTGACTTTAGTTGCAGCAATGAAATATCATTAGATGCAGCTCATTTAGTTAAAATAATATTGTTTTAGCTTTTGATTAGAAGTTCATATGAATAACTTTTATGAAAAGTGATTTTTTTTCAAAAAAAACTAAAATTGGCTCCATATAAATGAGCTCCTAAAATCGGGTCGATCATTCTGAGCAGGGACTCCTTTTTCCTGCTCAATCCTCTCATTGAACCTCTGATTGGGCCAATTGTCTGGACACCAGAAGATCTACCACAAATTATTGTGTATTCCTAGGGAACTCTTTAATATCTTGGAAGACCAAGAAATAGCCAACAATTTCTAGAAGTTCTGCCAAGGCTGAATATAGAGCTATTGCAAATGCAGCAAGTGAAGCAATTTGGTTGACAGAGTTGTTAACATTTTTCCCAGTCAAAATTGATACTGCTTTAGTGTTTTGTGACAACATGGGTGCTGTTCATCGCTCACCAATCCAACCTTCCACGAACTATCAAAACATGTGGAAATTGACTGTCACTTTGTTAGAGAAAAAGTTGACTCGAGTCTACTCAAAATGGTTCATGTTCCCTCCCAACACCAACTTGAAGATTTGCCAACTAAGGCTGTTTTTGCTGCTCAGCTTCGCAGCTTGATAAGTGAGTTGAGCATATTAGATATATTTGCTCCAACTTGAGAGGGAGTAATAGGAATTAATTACTCTTAATTAATATTGTACCGTTAAGTCCTGATATGTTAAGAACATTTCTAGAAGAGTTAATTAGTTAGTTAAGCTTCGGTAGAGTTAGTTACGAACCCCACATGTATATAAACCGAAACGTACGTACGTCTGTTCTCACACAAGTTAATGAAATAATTCTTCTTCAATGATTACTTTCATCTTAATAGTCCGCGTACTACCTTGTCTGATAATATATGCCTATAGTGGTTAACAGTAGCATGCATGGTCGGGGGCAAAGAGATTTTTGTTAATTATATAGTTTCTCAATGATAATTGAGTGAGTTTTGGCGCAACGGTAAAATTACTATCTTGTGATTAAGTCATGAGTTCAAATGCTAAAAATAGCCTCTTAGCAAAGAGTGGATAAGGCTGCGTATACTTACCCTCCCCAGACCCCACCGGGTGGGAGTCTCTTGCATTGAGCTGCCCCTTTTATATAGTTTCCCAACGAAGAAATGAGAGGGGAAGTTATTATACTACAGAAAATATCTAAGATGAAGAGAGGAAAATTTGGATGCGCTCATATTGCTCATTCTTGGACTAAACTGTCCAGTGTCCCTTGCAGTGATGAATATTACCTGGTTCCAAGGGCACTTTATATCTCTAATGACGCTGATGAGATATTGTTGAATTATAAGTCATGCTGGAGTTTTATGATGATGCAGTAGTCTATGTTGAGAGCTTGAAATCACCTTGTTTTTTAATATATATTAGGATTAGGATAGGATGTGGTTGCTATGATAAGTCTGTCCTCACGTGTTAGCGAGGTTGTTGAATAATCCACTTACTGCGCATTTTGTGTTTTCATTTAACGTGTTAAGTCTGTTTTAATTACTTTTGACTTCATTTTGTGTTAGATTTTAATATAGTTCACAATCATGTATTGCATGATATGCCTGTTGGTTTGCATGTTAAAATGCCTACTAAATGCCGCACAATTTTCACAAGGTTTGCTCCACTATGATTCATTTTATTTGTCACTTCGGGGGAAAAAATGGACCATAATGTCTGTTGTTCACTTGTTCTAATATATCAAGGAAGAATTTATAATTAATTATCCATTTTTACTGCCAAAAATGGGATAAAAAACAATACTTTGATGCCCACCCCAGACTAAATGTGGGTAAATGGCCAGCTAATATTTATAGCCGAAGGCCTAGGCCCGCTTCACACAATCTATCATTTCATTCTATTCTCTCCGTGAATACTCTGATTCTCTATTTGTTTGTTAAGCTTGGATTTTCCATTAAAGCACGTGTAGTTCCTCCATTAGAGTCTACAACTGATTCAACTAACTATATTAAGCATGTGAACTAGTTTTCTGAGGGTTAGTTAAGCAACTTGTTGTACAATTAGGCAGGAAGTTTGGTTAGTCCATTCCTGTCTTTGTATTTATACCAAAGTTCTTCCAATCAATAATCAGAGTTAAATTTTCACTCTTCAATCAGATTGTTACCTGGATTTCTCATATCCGATGCGGATTGTTGAATCACTTCCACTTCCGGTTAGATGTTCTGACTCCTGTTTGCTCCCTGGGAAAGTGGATTTTCCTGTCATTATCACTTTTGATGAGTTTGTGTGTGTTATGTGTCAGTCAAGCATTGTTCTCTTGGTTAGGTGTATGCCATGCTCTGACAAGAAATGCTGCAAGTGTTCTTGTGCTCCTCCTGGATTTTGTTTGTTTGTTGGTTCAATTTGAGGAATTTATGCATTTGCTAGTTCAGTTTTTGGTTCTTGTTATGAATGTTATGGTATTTGATTATTGACTGTTGTTGTTCCTATGATCTTTCTCTGTACGGAAGCTTGATTATTGATTCAGGTGTTTTGTTATTTTTTAGCAATGAGTGAATTGCTGTTTCTGAGCTTTTAGTCCTGTTGATTGTGTTTTAACTCAAGAAAGTTGATAATTAATGTGATGATAGCAGTTGTTTGTGTATTTGGCTGTAACTGGGATGATTGCTTGATGTAGATTTTGCTCTGTAAGTGAATGTATGGTACTCGGGAGTTTCACAATTGATATCCAAATGTTTAGATTGTTACAGATGTTGGGGCTTGGGAAATACGAAGGATCACTCAATCTACCAAAGAGGGCTCTTGGCCTGGTTACTTATTCAGGATTAAGAACAATGGTAAATGAAAATTTCTTGCAGTCCTTGGCTTCTCATGCATGTTGGAAAAGTTCATTTGTCACTCCTATGTATAAATCAAGTTGGGATTAGCTATTTAATTTGCTAACGGAAGGATTCCCATAGAATGAAAAGTATAAATCTTAATCTTGTACCCTTTATTTCACATTAGTGATAAGAGAACTAGCTAGCATTACATCAAATTTTGATAAACTGAGGCATTATGCAGGGAGGAAAGCCGAAAAAGTCGAGGAAAGGTAATAGATAAAGGTACGTCACCAACCCAAATGACTTCCTAGAATTTGATGCGAGAACGGTCACCCAAATGGAAGGATAAGAGAGAACAAAACAAAGGTGATCCTTGAGTGATCAATTTCCAAGGAAAATTTTGAGATACTCTACTAGCGAATTTCCAAGGAAAATTTTGAGATACTCTACTAGCGAATTTGGTGTCCCACCCATTCATATGCAAGCCATACTTACTTTGAACGACTTGGTGCCATAAGGAATTCGGATACAGAGGAAAACGCCAAAGCCACATAGCTCCCAACGATTTGTTCTTGGACAATATGATGCCTAGGCCCAAACCCCCTTCCTTTTTCTCCCAACTAACTAGGTGATCTCTCCTAAAGTCCCCAACACCCGACCAAAGGAAATCTCTCATAATTTTTTCAATATTATTTGATGCAGCCACAGGAATACGAAACAGGGAGAGAAAGTAATAGGAATACTAGATAAACACAACTGAATTAATGAGGGTGATTGTACCTCCCAAAGAGAAAAAGGCGCCTTTCTAACGATCTAACTTCTTAGAAATCTTGCGCACCACAAGATCCGCACAAGGATTACCACCCAGAGGAATACCTAGAGAGGTTAGGGGCCATTGTAACACCTGACACCCTGACAAAGAAGCAAAAAACTTTCATAACTTGGTTGTCAACATTGATGCCTGCTAGACCACTTTTGGCCAAGTTGATCTTAAGAATAGAGATAGCCTCAAAGAAACCTAGAATAGATAGTGTTAACAAAAGATAGCCTCAATCTATCTCACTTTTGTTTTGTTTCATTTCCTCATGAAATTGCTCATTGCATTGGTAGCTCTTCGATAGAATCAGCAAGGTACAGTTTGTTTTTGACATCCCAAATTTATTTAACATCTTGTATGTAGTGTTATACTGTTATGTGGTTTGGCCAACGAATATGCAATACCATTTTTAAAATGTGGTATTAGAATATGCTTGAGCATTGAATTACGAAGCCTGCTGCATTTTATGGAAGCAGTTGGAAGAACTAGGTTTTTTCTTTGTTCTGCATGTCTGTTTTTTTTCAAACAAATCTCTCGATTGCCTCTGCAGGTAGTTTTTTAAGTGTTGTAATGTCCATGTTAAAATACTGACATATATCAGTTACTCTGTACATTTTATGCATTCCATGGGTTGTTTCATGTGTTGGTTTCTCCTAAACCTCAATCAGTGAGAGATCATACCTCTATCGTGTTGAACAATATTGTATTTCATGAATATAAATGTGCCTGATTTGTGGATAGTGAATTGAGTTTTGCGGAATCAAATGCAATCTAAAACTGGCTGGGGCCTTATTCGCAGCTGCAACGAGTCATGCGTAAATGGTTCTTATAATTCGCTACCAATGTGGTGGATTCCTACTGTGAGCGCTCGGCCATGTTGCTCAAACATCTGTAAGGGTGTTTGTGAGCCTTGACCTGAGTGATGTCGAAAATTATTTGATTTGGCGTGTTGGCGGTGGTCTCTCAGTGCGTTTCTATTATGATAAGTGTGTGTTCAGATTGGTTGTCTTTCATCTCTTGCCTCTTTACCCCTCTCCGATGACAACCTAAGAAGCATGGGCACTCCAATAACCTTGCCGCACTCGTGTCAGATAATTTAGCCACACCGACACTTTGGCGATAGTTGGACACTCGTGTCCAAGGCGTGTCTTGGTGTGCCATTTCATCTTTCGATCTTGAGAGCCCTTGACACAGTTCTGACTTAAGCAAACATGGCAGCATACTACATTTTCATTATGCAAATATTTATCCAATATTTTTTATGGATGAAAATTTTTGTAGATTTTTTTATTCTTGTAATTTATTTATTTTTGTCAATTTTTAGTTATAGGGTATTTTTTAGCCATAAAAGTGCTTAGATTTAGATTTTCTCATGACAGTCTGTTATTTTTATGTTTTATTATATTACGTATGATAACCGTGTCGTATTCTATATTTTGTAAAATCACCGTGTCCTTGTGTCTGTGTCATATCGTATCCATTTCACGTATCGTATCGGTGCTTCCTTGACGACAACTTAAACACAAAAGGACTATGTATCAAAAGATGGCATGTGTTTGGAAGCGACTATTCCTTGTCCTCCCTTGTAATATCTTTGAATTTATCAATTTATTGCTAGCATTACTCCACTGAATGTGTTGGGTAGTCTAGATACCATAGGTTGGGGCAACTTTTCTGCTAAATCTTCGTATTAGCATATTATATTGCAGAACATGATTCCAGTCGTCCTGATCCTTTCTTTGACTAATATGGTGGTGGAAGGGTCTTCAATGTATGAAGATTTTTCTTTGGCAGGTAGTAACTGATTCATTATCCACCAACTTTTATCGCTTTTTCATTACATGGCTACAAATCCTTCTTGTTAACGTGGTAAAATGAGTGGGCATAAAAAGACTATTATGCATGTGTTGAGAGATTGCTGCGTTGCTCAAAATTCCTAGTCTCTTACCAATCCGTGGAACAACCCCGATTCTTACACCTCTTCTATGGGGTCACAGCTTTCATCAAATTTGGCAAATGGGCATTTGAGCCCAGGTCAAGAGTGGACACTTGTGTTTTGCTACAATGATGCATGATTTATGGTGGCTCTGCAATGAACAAAATTTTGATAGAATGACCCCTCAGTAGAAGCTATTTTTCACAGATTTTGTGTTGTCTTCATTCTTCAAGAGTCAGCTAATCTGTCTTGGCTTTGTAGCTCCTGACGGCAGCTTATAACAGCGGGCTGGGTTAAGTACCCTGTGATGGCTCTGTCTCTCAGCTCACGTCAAGCTTCATGTGGAGGTCTTGTCAGAGACGAGTTGGGTCAATTCTTGAGTTGGGTCAGTTCTCCACTGCTTTATAAAATCCAAAAAACATATAAAAATCAACCTTTCACCCACTTCACTCCACTGCTTTTAAATATTACGTTAATATTAATTTCAGGACTTAATATTAAGTTTAGCTCCTCAAATTATAAGCGTGAATTACTTTATTCTCCAAAATTTGAAAGTTAGCATTTTAATTTCTCAAATTGTAAAATATGAGCCAGATTATTAACTTCATTTCTTATATTACATCATAACATTTTTGCTAACATAGCATATTAAGTAATATACTAACAATAAACTGAGATCCTACTTTATCTCAAATATGAGTATAATTGAATAATAGGGTTAAATTATTAATAAAATAAAATATATTAATAATATTATTTATTATTTATATGTAAAATTTGTCACATATTGTTCATGTAATTTAACTAACAAGGGTCATGTAACATGTAAGCACATCATTAGTATATCAATTAGCATTAAATATCATTAAACAAGATTTAATTTGACTCATTTATAAAATTAGAGACTAAAAATTGAATTTCTAAAATTCAAAAGTAAAAATAAATCACGTGTATAATTTGATAATTATGCTGAATATTTGCTCTAATTTTGAAGATTGAAAAAGAAGAATGAAACTTGGACGAGAGAGAAAAACAGATATTTTGTTTGAAACAAAAAATAAACCAAAATGTATTTTTAATCTTTAATACTATATTAATTTAAAAATGAAATTAATCGTTGAGACTACTTTGTTTTCAAACATTTTTTAGAGAATCAAATCAAATATAGCTCAAACAAATAAAAATAAAATAAAATACTTTTAAAAATTAAAAACTAAACTCAAATACTTCTTCTTTTCTTGAATAATTGTCTATTCTAAAATTTTACCTTACCTAAAAATAATTATCTATTCCAAAAATTTAGATAATATTAATTAGTTTTTATTAATAATAATATTATTAAATACTATTGACTTATTAGCAAGGGAGGAGAAAATAAGTTTAAATACTTAAAAAAATAATAATAATTTAATAAACTATTTTTAATTTTATTAATATTAATATTTTATTAATTATGTTTTTAATTTTTTGAATATTTATGACTGAATAATCATTCAATTACGGGAGAAATGGAATCTAATTTAAGAGAGACAGTGGGGTAGCTCTCCCTTGACGTTAAAAGTCAAAACCACTCCAACATTTAACTCTCGTGAAACAGCACAGTGCGCTGCGCACACAGTAATGGCGGCAGGTAACATGGCGCTTCGTCTCAGCTACTGACGGAGGAAACAACCCCCGGCAAGACGCTGCAATTCGCCACCTCCTCCTCCAACCACCACCCACTCATGGTGCCGCCGGATACCATTCCTATCGATCTCATCACCGAAATGCTCGCGAGGATGCCGGTGAAGTCTCTCCTTCGATTCAGGTCCGCACCACCTCGGGTACGGACCCAACCCGGCAGCACCTCATCGTAACCTCCTTCGAACCGATGCCCTACCGCTGCCCTTACAACAAAGAAGAAGAAGAAGAAGAAGAAGAAAACTCTGCCTACTCTGTGGATGGGTCTTGCCACGGTATGCTATGAGAACACTTGCGGTGGAACAGGTCATCTGTACGAAAGAGATGTTGTCACGACCCAAAAATCGTGACCGGCAGATAAGGGATATTGTCCCTTATGGAAACCTTCTAGAATTAATTTCATGAAATCATACATATTAAATTACTAAATTAATGCTCAAAATAAATTATAAATAAATAAATTCTTTAAGATTTCTTGAAAACTTTACTAATAAAATAAATAAAGTATTTAATTAATCTAAATGTTCCAAAAGCTATAACTGAAATAAATAATCTTAAATTGTGTCCCTTACATAAAATATAATTATGATAAAACAACACAACTTTAAAATAATCATACATGCTAAATGATGTTCGAGGACCCTACCTGCGTACTATTGGAGCACTCTATTATAATGTGATCCTAATTTAAACTTCACTACAAAGTGAAGCTCACCAATAGAACAGCTGCAAAGCTATTGAGACTGGGTCTGAATGATAAATAGATCTACAACTATAACTGTAAGGGGGAGAAAAAAGAGAGGGATGAGTTCATTAAAACTCAGTGAGAGAGCCTCCACTCACAACCCACGTGGGACAACAATAAAATACATAATTTATACATGCAGTTGCTATAGTTGCTATAAAACACTTTATATATTTAGATACATATAACTTAACTGAAAAACAATTTATCTATAATCATCACAATAACTAGTAGAGAAACAAAGATTTATTCTCAGACACTAATATCCGAAATTTGAATAGCTAAATCAGCCAATTGGCTAACTGATGGACACCTAACTAGGTCCCATAATGGACACCTCACTAGGTTCCTTACTGTGGGTGAGCTAGTCCTCCGCGACCACTTGGTACCAAGGTTAACGATCAATCCCGCAAATTGCTAACTCACGATCTGCTTTCTCACTAATTATAAAAAATAATAACTTGCAATTAAACCGATAAATCAAAGCTAAATTCATATAATTCTAACAATCTGACTTTAGCATAACTGAGGTTCTAAAATCATGCCCAAGGGATCACCAGCTTGTAGACATAATGATTCCAAAAGCCAACAGAATATGTATCTGACAATTGTTATATTCTAACAATTTGACTTTAGCATAACTGAGATTCTAAAATCATGCCCAAGGGATCATCAGCTTGTAGACATAGTGGTTTCAGAAGCTAACAGAGTGTGTATCTGACAATTGTTATGAATCATACTTTATTCAACACTTTCAATAAATCATATCTAATATTCTAAAATCTTTATAGGAAATCCATAGTCTGAAAAATATGGTAATCATTATTTCTGCTGTAAACATTAAACTAAGGTCTCATAATTTCATAAACTGAGTCAAAGATATTCTATACATGCAAGGTATCAAATATGGTCCGATGAGTTTTCTAAAATACGATTTTCATGATAACTCTGACAAATAATAAATTTTCTAAAAATTGGCATAATATGTGAAAGCATATATCTGGCATAAGTCATTCTAGAATTTCATAAACAATTTATATAATGCTGAAAAAATACTAATAATGACCAAAAGTATGGCCATGAGCTTAAACCCACTCACCGTTCGTTGCTGGGAGTGCCTGACCACTGCTTATATGATACTGGGGAATTGGAATGACACTCTTAACTGCCATGGAATTATAGACAAAAATTAGGAATGACTTGGAATTGAATGATAAGAGAAAACTATACCATAATAATCTAAAGATTTTCTAAACTCATAACCATATAAGGATAAGGGATGAGAGCACTTACCGGAAGAGATTAATCAAAGAGGATTGAGAGAAATTGCGTCTTTTTCTCTAGGAAAAAATCCTTGGACAGCTAGGGTTCTTAAAATTCTTTTGGGATGACCATAATGTGCCAAATATATAGCAAAAGGTGAAAGATAATAGTAACAAATTTTATTTTCTTTATTTTATTTCTATTTTTCGTTTTTTTTTCTTTTTATTTTTCGTTTTAACCTTTCGTAAGTATTTAATTTCCACTGTGGTTAGAATTTGACCTCAAGGCTAGAAATAACACTTATAGATAATTCTGCTAGCTTTCTAACGCCACAAAAATCGCTTTAATCAGACATTTACAACTCAAGATATTTGCAAAATACTGAATAAAGGTCATACTTTGACAGCATAAGGATAAGATTGTTAAAGGCCTTCTATAGATATATTATAACTAACTGTCTGGTATAGGCAACAATGAGATAAGGATAATATCTAGATTAAATCTAATAATATATTTTGTAACTACTTGGATAATTCAAATTTAAACTACTTTAATATATCTCTTAATTATCTTTTATATCACGGATATATGTATATATATATATATATATTCAAATAAAAAGCTAATGAGATTTTCAAAATAAATAACATATATCATGGTGTATTCACACTATATTCTTGTTTATATTTTAACATAATAATAATAATAATAATAATAATAATCATAACAATAATGATGATGACGACGACAACAACAACAACAACAACAACAATAATAATAATAATAATTTACATGACAAACAAATTTTGCAGTCAATTCCAATAATTAAAAAGTTCCTAAAAATATATAATAATTGTCTATAATATGTAACAATTCATATTCATAATATATTTTAAATACAAATAATTTCTAATATCTTCAAATAAATATCATTATTATGAAAGTTATATTTGTGAAATATTCTATATATACACACACACACACACTAATAATCAAATCCTTATAGACTAACTACAATATCTGATAAAAGGAATGAACTAATATCACAACTGAAACTTTATATTATATTATATATATATATATTCTCAAATCTTAATTAATATTTACACCATAAATATAAATAGTAAATATCTAAATAAATCTTAACGTGACCTTAATAATTATACTAAAATCAATTTTTAAAGAGCATATATGAAAAAGGGAAATATAGCATATTTCATCTCTTGTAATTCCAACAAAATATATAATATATAATACTGATACAAATATAAATATCAACAATAATTATAAGCAATATTAAATCTACTAGATTTGATAAGATAATATTTCAAGGTTAAAAAAAATAAAATACGATAACGCAAGCTGAATATCATATTATATAAAAAGATTAAATATCAAATTCAAATAAAAACTAGGCATTGATATAGAAAAGGTTTGATACATAACATTATTATTATTATTTTGGGATTGATATTTTTCTTTTAAAATTTAGATATTACATGGTTTGCTATTTCACATAAATTTAAAATAGAGATTTATATTTATTTCTTATTTGATTTATTTATTTTATATATAACTTTTTTTTTTCTATTTCGTTTTTCTTAAGTATTTAAATATCTTTAGAGTTTTATTCAACCATTCTTATATTTAGGCATATCCTTCCTAAATATATCCAATTTCGGGATATTACAGATGTCATGGTTCATACTTTGGGTACCGATTCTTAGAGACTTATTCAGAAATTTCCAGCTAATCTTGACCCGATGAATCGTTCTGGAAAGTTTGTGAGCGGCACGCTTAGGAGGATGGGAATGTGCAAGTACATGTCTTCACGGTGTATTGTTTCTCTTGATCTGGGAACGGAGACATTTCAAGAACTATTGCCTCCTCGTTGTCTAGGTAGAGGTGATGTTGATGTAGCCCCTGTAGCTTTCAAGGGTTGCTTGCCGTTATTACGGCACGATTGCGGATCTTTGGGCTATGACGGATTATGGAAACAAGGAATCCTGGACTAGATTGCTCAGGGTCCCTCTCGTGAGAGAATGTTATCAAGGTCTTTACTCATTTCCAAAGCCACTTTATATTTCTGACGAGGACGATGAGATACTGTTGAATTTTGAGTACGACTTGGCCCCAAAAGTCGAACTTTTAAGGCTCCTCAGATTCAGAAGTTTCACGGTTACGATTTCATTTTTGGAGAAGTCTATGCTGAGAGTTTTATATCGCCTTGGTTTCTATATACGTTAGGATGTGATGTGATTGCTATGATATGTCTGTCTGAGCTTTAGCAAGGTTGTTGAATAATCCACTTACTGCGCTTTATGTTTTTAGGATTATGTTACATGCAATAAGTCTGTTTTAATTACTTTTGACTTCATTTTGTGTTAAGTTTTAATTTTAGTATAGTTCACATTCATGTATTGCATGAGATGGCTATTGGTTTAGTCTTCTGATATCGGAAATGGGATTTAGATGGTATTGTCACTAGTATGTTTATGTGTTAAAATGTCTACTAACTGCCGCAAAAATTTCACAAGGTTTAATTTGCTTCAGACGTCGTTGGTTATCACTTTGATACATTTTATTTCTCACATAGGGTGTGTTTGGTGTGGGGTAAAAATAGGGTGAGAAATTAATTTTACACAGGATTCATCCGCAAAAACTAACCCCTCATTTTTACCCCTTAATCACACACACCCCTGGAGAAGAATTTGTGTTGATTGAATTGAATCACGTCTTCATCATAGACAAACTGATAAACCCATGTATCTCTAAACAAAAGTGAAGAACTATGAAAAGTGGGCAAGTTCAAATTTCTGACCGTCTTTTCAGAATGAATAAGAAAAGCGAAGGCTAACTATGTTATGTGTTAAGCTATTGGGTTATTAGTTCTTTAGTCTCATTGTTACCAGGTTTCGCCTTGCACTAGTACTATTAATACTTAAAGCTCATTACGTGTATAAGTGAGCATTGCCATTTCCATCACTTTATCAATCTTATTTTTAGTTTACTACCCTTAGCTGTCTTTCACTCTTGAACTTCTTTCCAAACCCTAAACCATAGTTCTTCGCATTATGATATTTCCATTTATTTGCACTGGAGCATACTTCTCTTTTAAAGAGCAAGAATCTTCCAGATGAAGATTTAGATGTGCAAGATCACCGATGTAGAGCCAAAATGTGGAGATTAGAATTTTGTTCTTTAATTAAGAGATATTAATTTCTACATTTGTTACTGTTTCTGCCAGAAATGGTTATAGGATGGAAGATTAGCAACTGGTGTTTGCTTTATAAATAGTGTTGATTGGCAAATTGAGTTTTGATGAGGGTTACCATAATTTACTAAGCTCATAATTAGAAGTTGGCAGATGACATTACACTGGTAGCTAGTGTTTGAAGTTCTTGTCCTCTTGTTATCTTTAGTTGCATCATTGTTATGTTCTCACATCTTTAGTTTATCTGGTTAAGCTTTGTTGATGGCTACTGGGATTTAATGCTGTACTCAGTTCCCCAATAACACCTCAGAGTACCTCCTCAACATATTCTGCCGCACAATCATACAGACCAAGAGGCCCACGAGACTTTTGACTAGAACATACTATGGTGCATAGGTACTCTGTCTCTTGATTTTCCCTCTTCCTGTTACTTTGTTCTGTTTTTCTGTGGTTGCTATTGCTAGTGAGCTGCTATGGCTAGCCTAGAGTTTGGCAACACTGCAACCGATATTTAGAGAAGAAACTGTGTTAGTCTGTTCTTATTTCTAGTATCACGCAAAACTGTTGAATTTCTTGGTTTCTAAATAAGTTTTTGTTCTATTAAGTCGAGGAGTTAAAACCATTTGAAATTATTGTCATTGTTCAGTTCCTGATTATTGGAATGGGGTAGTTTTAGTGTTCACTAGTGCAAGATTTTCCATTTATGTCTTTATAATAATATATGTTAATCCACTTCACAATTGGGCTGTGTGTTATTACCATGTTACAGTTTGTGTTGTTAGCAAGTTAACATTGATCAAGCGTCACTCATTTGCCAGGCTTGAGAAAGACATCAGGTTCAGCTATTTCTGGGTCCGGTGAGCTAGGCTTCTCTCCGTATGTCACTTTTCATTTCACTCTTGTTTGATCCAAAAGAGCTCTACTTTTGAATAATGTTATTTTTACCTAAAAAACAAACATGGAGAGTAGACATTATAAAGAGAAAGATATAAAGTAATTAGTATTCATCTTTGATGTCAATTCTTTCATATACAAAGAACATTGCTAATCAAATGCCATTTGTTACAACACATTGATTCGCTAAAGCTGCTCATTTTTTCTCAGGATTCTGCCAATATTTATAAAATATTTTATAAGGTGGTAAAATGTGGTTGCTAGTACGTGGTTAATGGCCAGGAAAATTTACAATAGCGGCAAACTATAGTACCAAAATGCAGCAAGATGACCAAAGAAACTGACTTCAACCTAATGGCAAAACTTACAATAAACTGCTTCACAATGCCCTTGCCCAACAAAAACATTAACAATTGTGTAAAGTTCGCATATCTCTAACAATTCTCGTTTGTAAGACATTCTCAGTTAATGACCAAACATACCAACATAATGTGCACACAACACATACATACGATTTGGGTTCAGATGTAAAGCTGAAAGGACTATTTTTCTTGTCTTAATATGTTAGATTTCTTGGTCTGATTTATTGATATAGAATGAACAAAGAAATCCATGCTACTGACTTTTTTTTTTTTCATAGACACCAGGGAAACAAAATTTGGCTTCCGCCCAATGCCAATTCTACTAATATGGATGCTATGATTTGGTTTGTGGTATGAAGGAAACAATAGTTAATGGCCACACACATGAGGTGGTAGAATCAGAATGTGGATATGCAAAAGAACTTAGGTGGATAAGCTGTCATAAAACAGAAAAAACTGTGGAATTGTAAAGTGATATCTGTGTAAGTCGTTGTAGAAAGCCTGTTCTGAAACAATGCTTGGTGCATATCAGCTGAAGGAACTGATATGCATAGTGGCTGAGCAGTATCCTGTCCAATTGCTTAACGTAGTAGTCAATAGTTAACTCTCTACCACAGGCAAGACAATCTTTTTGGGCGATAGATTACTAACTGTTTTTTTCCCTTAATTGCTTCAGTAAAGCAATTAAATAATAGCACAAACAGAGTTGTTGCTTTCCTGTGTGTCTAGTAATGATTAACAAAGTGCAGAAAAATGGCACAACAAATTATTATATTTGTTATAATATATTTTGTGAACAGATTTAATTTATAGTGGAGTGTTCCCACTTGCACCTTCCGCCTGAAATTAAGCTATGGTTTTGTAAGCCATTATTGACTTTCTAACAAGTCATCATCAATTCAAATAACTAGCATATGTCATGTCTTTTCAGAAGGTATAAAAAAAAAAAAGCAGCTACAGCATGATAAACATTAAGGTGATCAACCAATATAATTAGGACAAGTAAACAAGCTACAGAATGTCAAATTGTCCTGACTAGACCATTATTAGTCTGCATGATAGGGGAGATTAGAAATGATGCACTACATGAGGACATGTTCACCTCATGATATAGAAGATGATACTTGAATGAATTTTTCTCATTAATGCCTTGTCGTTTCCTCAGTAAACTTTTGAGTGACTCATAGAATTCCCAACTTGCTGTCACCTTATCCAGAGAAAAGAAAGATAAGCAAACGAAAAAGAAAACAAATAAAACAAAAAGGAGAATGCGATGGTGGCACGACTGTGATGGGGGCTTAGTGATAAGCATGTTAATGCCAATCTTCATTATCTAGAGTAAGTGGCAGAAGTAGAAGAGGCAACCCCTTCTTCACTCACCGCCACCGAAATATGGCACATTAAAAACTATACAGAAGCATATAAACACAGCAATGAAATGGTGAGAATATGAAGTCGTTGTGGAAATCCTCTCAAGAGAAATATTGCAGTTGATCAGGTGCGTTTGCAATTATATTTTGATGTTTGTACTAAGTCATTGAAGTCCCTTGATTGTGTGATTCCTTACTTCGTCAACAAGCACCTTCCTATGTTTGGCACATGATCAAAGTACACGAAGTTAAAAGCTACAACAGATCAACCTACGAGGTCGAAAACTATTGCATAGTTGTATTGCATGTGTGCGTGTGTGTGTGATAATAAAATTTGTATGTTTTGGATAAGAATATATTATTAGATTGAGAGAGATTCTTAAATAATGCAATCATGTCATGTTTGAATGAATTAACTAATCACAAAGCTTCTTCTTAGAAGTACTCTTGTTTTAAATTATTATTATTATTATTATGATATTGTCAGCAGTAAATCTATTTTGCGGACCTTTTTATATCCGCTTGTACAGAAGAACCTCCATAATTAGATTCCATTCGCTGTTATTAATAATAATAAACAAATTGAGCTGGTTTGAACGAAGTGACCATCATTTATTAAAAGCAATATTGGATTTTTTTTTTTTATTTGGAAGAAAAAGCAATATTGAATTGAATACCAGAGGCTATGGTATAAAAACTTGAAAGGAATGTGAGAGGCACATCTGAAAATTTAAAAATAACTATAACAAAATTATTTTCATTGGTTATTGAGCACATAAAGCTTTGATTACTAATTAATAGTTATCTAAAAGCTTCTTAGCCATCTCAGAAATAAATTGATCACTTATATTCAGAAAACGGTTATTATATGAAAAAGACTTTCGACTGAATTCTTTTTTGTGTCATTAGTTAGTAAACATAATTGTACCAAAAAGAAGAATCAAGCAAACCAAAACAACGTTGAAATAAATTATTTTTACACAAAACCTATTAATCTTTGTGATCTGGAACAATATATTAGATTCCTTTCATTATTAGTTTTGCTTCCCCTTACTATGTTACTTCATGAACACACTCCAGTGTCTCCACAAGAACTGCTACGTGGCCTTATATTATTATCTCAAAACACCACGGTTTTGATTTTAGAAATTTGAGGCTTTAGAGAGCCGCAACATAGATAAAGAAGGGTAATGTCGTGGCAGCACTGTTGCAAGCGCTATCACAATAAATAATAATAATCCCTTCATCCCATGATCATCATCACCATCATCATCATCCATAAACATCATCAACCACCTCGCATGAACCTCTCACACTCAACACTCGAGAGAATCACAGCACAAAAACCAGAGAAACTCAAAAAAACACCGATCACCACAAACCTCAACAATAACAATCTCTTCCAACAACACAGCCTCCCCTGGTCACTGACATGTCATCGCAGGGAGGCATAGATTATCATCATCACCGCTTAGGCGCCACTAGGAAGAAGAGGGAGAGACTCGTCAGTCCCATGGACCACACCCCACCATCACTGCAGTCTTCTATGGTTCATCATCGAAGCCACAAGAATCAGAATCAAGCCATGTCTGAGTCAGGAGGATTAGTGGCACCAAGTGGTTCATCTCTTCCGTTGCCTTTCCTTCCTGATGAGCTTGTTGTGGAGATTCTCTCAAGGCTTCCTGTGAGGTCCTTGCTGAGGTTCAGGTGCGTATGCAAGTCATGGATGTCCCTTATTTCTGATCCTTACTTTGTGAAAAAGCACCTTCACTTGTCCACTCAGAGCACCAACTTCACCCACCATAGGATCATATTGAGTGCCACAACTGCTGAGTTTCATCTCAAGTCTTGCTCTGTGAGCTCTTTGCTCACTAATCCTTCAACCATTTGTGAGGACCTTAACTACCCTGTGAAGAACAAGTACCGCCATGATGGGATTGTTGGCTCTTGTAATGGGTTGCTGTGTTTTGCCATTAAAGGAGACTGTGTTCTTCTCTGGAACCCTTCCATCAGGGTCTCCAAGAAATCACCACCTTTGGGTAATAATTGGAGGCCAGGGTGTTTCACTGCTTTTGGCCTTGGTTATGATCATGTCACTGAGGATTACAAGGTTGTGGCTGTGTTCTGTGATCCTAATGAGTTCTTCAGTGAATCCAAAGTGAAGGTTTATAGTATGGCCACCAATTCCTGGAGGAAGATTCAGGATTTCCCTCATGGTGTGTCACCTTATCAAACTTCTGGGAAGTTTGTCAGTGGCACTCTCAATTGGGCTGCTAGTTACTCTGTTGGTTCAAGTACTTTATGGGTTATTGTTTCTTTGGATCTGCAGAAGGAAACATACAGGGAAATTCTGCCACCTGATTATGAAAAGGAAGACTGTTCCACCCCCACTTTGGGTGTTTTAAAGGAATCCCTATGCATGAGCTATGATTACAAAAGAACCCATTTTGTTGTGTGGCTCATGAAGGACTATGGAGTAAGAGAATCTTGGGTTAAGTTGGTGACCATTCCTTATTTGCCTAATCCAGAAGATTTTTCATATTCAGGGCCATATTACATTTCAGAGAATGGTGAAGTCCTTCTAATGTTTGAGTTTGACTTGATTCTGTTCAACCCAAAAGATCATTCATTTAAGTATCCAAGGATTGAGAGTGGGAAGGGTTGGTTTGATGCAGAGGTCTATGTTGAAACTTTAGTTTCACCAATGAAGCATTGAAGGCTGATGATGTGCGAAGTCAAGGCAAACTGTAAGGGTGTATAATAAATGGTGTAAAATATTTTCAGTCCTCACCAATTTCATCTCTGCTCATGTATGTTGACATTATTAGATGTGTATTATGTATATGTGCAGAACCGAGAGTCACAGCAGTGTATATTATTGTTAATATTTGGTAAAGCTGAGTTATGTGTTGTTTTGTTGGGTATGTATTTAACTATCTATCAATGATGGAGAAAATTTGCAGCTACTATTTGTAAGTAAATGGGAAGATTATGCCATGAAAGGAAGTATATGCTTTCTTGCATTATGTTGAGAAGCATATATTTAATGCCTCATCTTTCAGTTCCAGTGCATTTAGGAAAGAAGAATCAGGACATTTATCAAGTTGAAAAGATACGTAACGAACTACTTTTGAAGAAAAAGGACACATTCTGTTAGTGGAGGATAAAAAAGGAAAACTTTACATCTCAATATGGTTACATGGAGATGTTTAGGTATATATCTATATATCAATGATGGAGAAAATTTACTGCTACTATTTGTTAGCATATGGGAAGATTATCTACGAAAAGAAGTATATGCTTTCTTGCATTGTGGTAAGGAGCATATGAATGATGACTCATCTTCGATTCCGTTGCATGTCTGAAAGAAGAATCAGGACTTTCATCAAGTTGAAAAGATAAGTAACCAACTACTTTTAAGGAACCAAGAAAAAAATAGACAGTCTGTTACTGAAAGATAAAAAATGGAAAATATGTTACATCTCTATATGGTTACAAACCAAACGGTATTGTGTTGGGGATATAGCGAAAGCAAAATGCTATACTTGGCCTAAGAGGGCTGAGAATGGAATAAAGCAAAATGCTCAGGAACCGGGTTCTCTGGCACAACTCTGGAAGCAGATTTGTGGCCTGCTAGCCTAAGTATGGTGTACACAAGAGGACAAGATATCAGTGAGTAAACCTTGTCCAGATTTTCTCCAAACATAACAGGGTCCGGATTAAAGTGTGGGAACTTTCAAATTGCTCTTTGAAATTGTGAAATTGTAAGGATACATGGAAATAATTTTTTATATTTAAAAACTGCCATTTTAATCAAGGTTATCAAACTCGATAATTCAGAAGAAAAAAAACTCGTTTTGTATGAGGCAAGATCATAAACGTACAAGAGTTTAGAGTTAATTTAAGAGTTTGATAATTAGGATATCTTATAAGGTTATCTGACTCGAGAGTATTGATAAAATTATTTTTCCATGGTAAGATTATAAATTCATAAAAAGTTAAAAGTTAATTTGAGAGTTTAATAACTATCATTTTAATGTGATATTTTAATCTGTCAATTAAATTAGTTTCTGCATTGATAGATTGATATAAAACGATATTGGGAAGTAATTTAAGTATCTTGAATTCGTGTCAGCACTAATTTGACTTGGCACAACAAAATGTTAAGAATTTATTTGAGTAAAATAAAATATTAGAGATTAAATAAATTGATGGATTACAAATATTTAAAATTAAAATGATAATTTTTCAAATGTTAGGGAAGGTAATTAAGGTTTTACTTTATATGCTCTTAGAGTATCATGACTCATGTAGCATCATGTAGATAATATTGATTTCACTCGTAGATCGACAGTTCAACCTAATTCAGCCGTAGTTTATGACGGATTTATTCTCTCAATCAAAAAAAAAAAATCAAATATGTAAGTTAGTAGTTGGTCTTACAACTAATTAAGCTGAAAAAGTCACTCTGAGAGGGAGTACAATGTAAGTTAGTAGTATCGTGCTAGGGGTGGACAGAGATGTCGGCTTAGACTCACTCACTAGTCCCAATGCAAATCACAAAGTCCAAGCTGTCTCATTTTGATCACTTGATCCAAAGTATATCTTCAGTAACCATCATTTTCATTCTCCATCCTTCACCTCTATCAGCTTGACCTCCAACTTGATAACTGCGTTCATTCACGTCCTTAGCCTAAACTTCCATTGCGTGAGAGACTTTTTTAGTTTGGAAGATAAGAGAAAATCAGCAATTCAAGACAATGAAAACCTTGAGAGAGTGAATACCAGTGGCTCATCATTTAACTCTTCTGCTATTTCATAGAAAAAAATGAAGATTTTTACTAAAGTCAGATAAAACAAACAAATAAATGCATAAACTAAAAGGCAACTTTCACAACTCCTATATGGTAGTGTTTGGTATACAGTGAATATACAAAGATATTGTAGATAGCAACATAAAAAACACAGTCTCTGTATTGTATTTAGTTGTGAAGTACAAGACATAATAACCGTCTCCGTATTTTATTTAGAAACATGAGACACAATAGTAAATATATGATAAAAAACATTATATACCCCCACTGCACCACTATCAAACCATCGTCGTCGAGTCATCAGACAGTTAGACCGCAACTGATAGACTGTCAGACCACTGTTGGACCACCATTGCACCACTTATGGTTGTGAGGACATAGAGAAATATCAAATATGCATAGTGATATTATTGAAAGAAAAAAAATATTAAATCTTTATCTTCGTATTCTATTCCCACTCTTTGGATGTTCAAATTTTTTTTATATTTTATGTCTTGAGATAGAAAAAAATTTTCGTCTCCTATTTCTATCTTTATCATTAAATAAATTTGTGCCTCCAGTATTTTTATGCTGGGACACTGCTACCAAACACTACCATATGTCCCATCACTTATGCCATTGGTAAGACCCCATTCCATTGCCCACAAAGCGAAAACAAAAACAAAAAAAATACAAACTTTGCCATCGAGCTCAGCACTCGAGATAGTAGCAAGGTATCTTGCCTGCCATGTATTTCATATTGTATTATCGCCAAATTCCCATTCCCCAATGTAACATTTTTTTTTTAGAGTTAATGTTAATTTTAGTTTCTCATTTTTTATTATTGAGTTATTTTAGTCTCTGATTTTTAAAATGAGTCAAATTAGTCCCTAATATTACAAAATATGATTCATTTTAGTCCTTTAATCCAATTGTAGTTAATTTTCTATTAATTAAATGATGATTAATAACATTAAGTGATACCTTGACATACCATATGTCATCTAAAGTAGAATATATTTTAAAATGACTTATTTTGATGTTTAAAATTATACAAAATAAGTCATTTAAATATTCATTATACATTTTAAATTGACTCATTTTGTACAATTTTAGATACTAAAATAAATTATTTTAAACTTCATTCTACTTTAGATGACACATAGTATGATAATATATAACTTAATGTTACATATCATTATCTAATTGATAAAATGTTAAATAAAAATGGAATAAGGGACTAATTTGATTCACATTTTGTAATGTTGGGGACTGATTTGACTCATTTTAAAAGTCAGGGACTAAAATGACTCATGAGTGAAAAGTCAGGGACTAAAATGAGCATTAAATCTTTTTTTTATGGTGAAAAATTAAGTGAAGACCTTTGCCCCATTAGAAGAGAAAAACGTCAAAGCAGTTCAATTATGGTAAGTTAGATAAAAGAAGAAAAATAATAATAAAAAAAATGGGGTAAAGTGTGTCAACCAAAACCATGTAGATTAACCAAACCATCGAAGTAGCTATGCGCAGCTTGGGGTAGCCTTTCTATTGGATTTGCCGCAGTGAATATCTTTAAATAATTCTAACCTACAATTCATTCCAATTAACTAAGTTGGCACACAATTTACCCACCAACTTCCCATATAATCATGGTATTAACGACAGATTTGCATTGGTTGTGGTCTGTTTTGACTAGCTACTATTTATACCATTTGCTGCCAACCTTGAGAAAACAGAGGGCGAGAAAAAGACAACAGAAAGGGAGAGAATCTAGGGGTGCGTGGAATTTTCTTTGATTTACATTATCCAGTTGCCGCTTTATATTTGCATCAATCTAGTTCTTAAAAGTTGAGAGAGACTTGCCATCTCCTCTTGCATGAATCAATTGGTTCCATGACCATATAAAATAACAGTTGTTTAGGACTTAAGGAAGAAGGAAATGATGCTCCAAAGTAGTTCTAAATCGGATTTTCTATTCGGTTCTAATTGCTAACATATGAACCACGGTTCATTTTCACGCCTAACTTCACCTTTTTTTGTGTGTTAACCTAAATCTTTAGATTAGAGTTGCGTGAAACAGAGTGAAATAGGATGTTAACTTACTTCATTATTTGGATTTGTAAAATTTAAATAGAATGGAACAGAGAATTATGGACTTCATTCCATCCAATTCCATTCATTCTTCTCAAGTTTCTTTCCCCCCTCCCTCTAAAAATTAGGAAGAATGGGATGAAATGAAATATATCTAAATAATAGAGCAACGCTTCGTTTCACTCCACTCTATTTCATTCCATTCAACTCCGCCCAACCCGCCATACTCCACCAATTCAAATATACTCTTAAATATTATTTGCCACGTCAAATCAGAAAAAATGAAAACAGATAAAAAGAAAAAAAGTCATGTCATAACCGCTTGTTTTAGCCGCTTAAGTTAACCTTGCTTTACTCTGAGTCAATAAAGTTGAACATGATTTTACTGAGATCCACTTTCCGTTACCATTAGGCTGCTCTCGGATCCTCTAATGAACAACTAACAACTGCATCAAAGTAGAAGGCAGGCTAGAGAACTACTATGTTATATTATTATTTTCACTGTTTTTTTCAAATAATTACATAATCTTTTATGAGCAAAACAGAGGACCTTTGAGTTGTGCATTGTGGGGGCATTGCCACAGTAGTCACTCTGTAATGCTAAGAGTTCCCTATACTTATTCCAGGACCCAGGGCTCTCTCTATTACCGAAATTAAAAGGATTGTGCAGCGTCTGCTGTAGTCAAACTCAAAAATGTAAATTACATATACCTCTCCTAAGATTTATGAATATACAATACACACCCCCTCTAATTGTTCAACCTACACTTACGCCCCCTGTGTCTATCAAATTTTTAGTATTTATATTACTTTCACACCCCTCATTAATAGAGTATCGTTAGTAAACTTAACTGAATAATATTTTTATTATATTAATTGTTCATAATTAATAAAATTATAAAAATACCCCTACCTACTCTCTTGTTGTCGTCAAGTAAGAGAGATTGGGATTTAGTTTTTTTTTTCACAATTAACGAAGAGAATGGGTAAAGGTGTTTTTGTAATTTTATTAATTAGAAACAATTAATATCACAAAAAATATTATTCTATTAAGTTTATTTAACAAATAAAGAGGGTGTGAATATACACTAAATAACTAGAGGGGGTATGAGTTATATTTTCACAAATTTGAGCGGAGCTTAATGTAATTTACCCAACTCAAAATGTCCTTGTTGGCGACACCAAGGCTGGAAAAAGGAGATTTCGGGAATGCCATTGTTCTGCAGGCACAACTAATAGTTAAATTTAGAAAACTATTTTCAAGTGCTAGATGTTCCTCTCCCTACGGATTACAGCGTAGTCCCCATGGTTGGTCCCGCATTGCAAGCTTGCTTTAGCCTTGGAGGATACATGAGCAAGAGTTTCACATGTTTAGTTTTTGGAAAACAATAATTATGATTTGGATGAAAACTAAAGGAAATAACTTTTCCCCAACTCATAATTAACAATCGTCTAAAAGTTCAACCAAACATGAAAGTTTCAACCAAGAATCCTGTTTTCAAGCTCAGGAATGGGAAAGATGGTAATCAGAGGTCCATTACCCATCAACACAGGTTTTGCTGTTAACCAAAACCTGTTTTAATCAGCCCATCTATGAAGTCAACAGTCTCCAAGGAGCGGGGTTAATGATTAACAGGACCAGTAAACTGAAACATTCATTACTTAAAATCGTAGAGATACTTGGAACGAAAAATGTCGATATTTGATTAGAAGAGCTAAACTGCCATCATAAATAGACAATTCAAGGCTTCAAGGTAAAAAGAAAAAAAAAAAAAAAAAAAAGAAGGTACAACTATGTACAATCTTGCAGAAAATACAGGTATTTACCTGTTCCAACAAAGCTTTCTCCCACCCTCTCGCAAAATCTCATATGCAAGTTTATACTTTTCGACTGATGTTGCACCAGCATCTATGTACCTAGATGCAGTTTCTCTAAGACTCCATAGCATCAAATTCCTGAGTTCCTGAGAACTATTCCATGACTCTATATCAGGAAAAACACCATCCTCAGCATTTCTAGTCCATCGGTGCAAGATGTAGCGAGAAGGAACTTCTCTTAATTCCAATATCTGGAAAACCCTCAAAACATGTCTACAAAGAACACCTTCATATTCAAACATCTGACAGCTACAACTAATGGTGAGATTAGATGCATTAAATGTAACCAAATATTTCTCCATCTCATTTCCACACCTACGCACCATATATCTGCTGAGGCTCCTGTCTTCAGAAACTTTAAACCCAAGATAACTATAGCACTGCAAAAGCTCTTTTTGAAATACTTTGAATATGGTAAGAGTGTAAAGGCTTCTACATTGATCTTCTACTGGTTCTTTTGTTTGCAAAAAGGGTTGAAAATTAGAAGTATTAAAATCCTCGTTTCTTTCTTCCTCACGACGTCGCTCAAGACCTCTTTCATACCTTGGAATAAACTCCATGAGAGGAGTTTGGCCATTTAAAAGTGCACCAAAGAATGAGTCAACACTATCATTCATGGGTATGCCAGCTAAAAAAGTGCCCCTTAGATATAATGGAACCCAAGATGCACGCTTCTCATACATTTCTCTTAGCCAAGGATTATCCGTCAATCCATATTTGTGGAGTAGGGCATTCCATGTGGTATCAAATTCATCAACCGTCCAACTCTGGTAAATGCACTTTTCATAATCTTTTGTGAATCCATCGCCCATCACGCCTACATTCTCTTGTTCCTTTGCCTTAATTTGCCACAATGAAAAGCGATGATGGGTTCTTGGAAAGACTTTTGTTATTGCTCTCTGGATTGCAATGTCTTGATCAGCTATTATAGACAGAGGCTGCCTGCCAGATGCTGCCCTCAGCCATGTCTGAAACAACCAAGTGAAAGACTCTTCAGATTCATCAGCAATTAAAGCACATCCAAGAAGCACAGGTTGTTTGTGGTGGTTAACTCCAACAAAAGTAGCAAATGGTACCAAATAGACGGTCTTTCGATATGATGTGTCAATAACAAGGACATCACCAAAGTGACTACATGAATATCTAGATCTGCCATCAGCCCAAAATACGCTCATGCAACTACCATTATCAACTTCCACAGCATAAAAGAATCCTGTATCTTCAGCTTGCCTTGATTGAAAATACTCTAAAAGCATGCTGTACCATTCACTTTTAATGTGATTTTGTCTAGCTCCTCTCGGGACAGGGTAGTTATCTATCCGAAATAATTCACCATTTACCAATCCAGCATCTGCCTCCTCAGTCAAAATATTAGAAGCAGGAATACCTTTTGCCCTACACTCCTTTTCAGAGTCCATATCATGATTATGATCTTTATGGAGACGGTCCACCACCCACTTTCCTGATGCTTGTCTCTTAATCCTCAAATAAGCCCCACAACCAACCCTTGAAGGGTGCTGGAACCCCTCTTTTGAGCACACAAATCGGCGGGATGTGATCAATCCATCATTCTTAGAACGAAATAATTGACCAATTCGAACTCCAAAACCCACATATGCTGCGTATCCATGATAGAATTGGTAGGCTTCATTGGGTGAACTGAACTCTTGACCAACATATGGTTCAGTCCTGAAGTGTCCTTCAATTTCTTCCTTTCTCCGTCGCTTGAAACTAATAATGCCCAAGGTACCAGAGGATTCATCAACGGCTTGTCCAAGCAATTTCTTCCTTGGTCTGCGGGGCACTACAGTAAAAGAATTGATAGCTGTAGCACCACCCTTCTGCTGCAACGTTGGCGTGCAATTTTCACTTTCAGTTTCAAGATTGTGATTGTGACCCTTATGAAAATGATCAACAATCCACTTTCCAGAGGCATTTATTTGTACTCTTATGAATGCTGGACAGCCGGTTCTTGAACTGAGCTGATATCCCTCCTTTGAGCACACAAATCTTCGAGAAGAAACCGACCCATTGGTTCTCGATCGATACAGCTGACCAATCCGAACTTTAAATCCCGTTCGATTAGCATACGATGTGTAAAACTTAAGTGCATCATCCGCTGAATCAAACTCCAACCCCAAGTATGGTTCACAGGAAAAATCTATTTCGTCCTCCACATTGACATTATTCATTGCCAGTTCAGTACCTACAGAGTTCTCCTTCAAAATCATGATCTCAGGTTCTCATCCATTTAAATCTAATTATTGGTGTGGACAATGGAGAAAACTCACTCTTCATGGCAAGAAGAAGCACGTCCAACGTGCTAAATGATAAGGCACCTATTCCTGCAACAGCTGAAAAGGTTCATACTGGAATAAGAAGCCAACTTTACCAAAGCTATGATCTTGCTTAAAAATTTAATCATCGCTATCTAAATTCATCAGGCACGCTTCTCCCATTATCTCACTAACCACACAATTTGATCAGAAAATATCACAACCTAGGGAGAGAATTACAACAAAATAACTAAATCAAATTATAAAAAATAAAAGAAGTAAACGAAGGCAATTCAATGAAATAACATAGAGGGATAAGAGTAACCAAGAAAAACAAACAATATGTGAAAATCTGAAGTTTAGAGCGAAAGCATAGTCGAAAGTCAACGCAGCAGGAAATGGATCAAAAGCTAGGGTTTCAGAAACGAAATTACCTCGTAGCTTTGGTGGATTGTTTGAAACAAATAGAAACTTGAAATCCGAAGAGAGAGAGAGAGAGAGAGAGAGAGAGAGAGACAGAGAGAGACAGAGGGGTGAATGGGATTGCCAAAAAAGAAGAAGGTGGGTGGCGAAAAAGAGCGAATCAGAAAGAAAAGGGTTGGATGACGAAACGCTGATTGCGTTGCCGTTTTATCGTTGTTGTTGTTCTTCTTCTTAGAGTCTCTCCAGCCTGAGTTTGGCACTAAGCATTGTTCGTCGCGGGATATATAATAATATACAGAAAGCCGAAGGGGTCCGAAAATGTTCGGGGATCCACTCCTGAAAGCAAAGCCCCTGCCCCATCAACTCCAATTAAATTTCTATATTTTAATTTCCATCAATATCATTGATTCAGTGTTTCAACCCAACATGAGTTTTCTTCACAAATGATAAAAATAAAATATTGATCTTGGTGCACTCATCAGGTTTGTTAGTAAGATTTTCAAGGCATTGAATGGTTATGTCAAATAACGTGATAATATATGGTTTGATTCCGTATAAGATTGGTTTAAACAAATAATATATTTAAATTAAATTTTAAAAATAATTCGAGAAATAAATTGTTTTAAAGATTATTCATATAAAATTGATACATTATGTTAAAAAGATAAATCTAATATGACTCGATGATAATATATTTTTTTTATATTAATAGTATATTATTTCTAAGATTAATTTTAATGCATCGCAATATACTCTTGTATGTAAGAATTTTAAAGTAATAATTGATTTAGTCATGCATTTTTTAATGATAGGAGTTAATACTATATATACATATGCCCACCCGGGCCAGTATTTTTTTTTTTTACATTTACAATATATATAAAAATTATATTCATGGTTAGGATCCTAATAAATTGGTCTATAACTAATATTGTGTGGACAAATCCCTCATATTTTAAAAGTCTCCCATGATTTATCATTTTTCACAAAGAAAGAAACATTATTCCCTTGTTTTGACATTCCATAATCCAATTGGTTAAATAATAGAAAGTCGAACTGACAGATATCCAAGACTAATATTGTGGGAACAAATTAATGTTTCATATTTAAATGCTCCGCATGGTCCATTGTCTATTACAAAAAAAAAGAAGAAGGAAATATTAGTTCCTCTTGAATTACTCGACATTTCATTAGCAAATAATTAAATTCGTCTATTACCCAAAAAAAAAATAATACTAGTTTCTCTCAAATTACTCGACATTTCATTAGCAAATAATTAAATGCTAAGCTAAAAGAAAGAATAACATATCTATTTCGTGAAAAACGAGGAACAATGATTTCTAAATTTTGAAAAACTAATTTATCTTTAGCAATATTAGTGGTGACCAATTTGAAGTTTTAGTCTATTTTTTTAATGGTAAAAATCAATAAACTGTAAACTCACAAACATAGCAAAGAAAAAAAAAAAAGAATCGATAAATGGACAGTGTATAAAAAACTGGATTGTGTTTGAGTTAATATTCAATTGCTCGTGATTTGGTCACATACAATTCTCTAATTAAAGGACTTTGTAAAGGCGGAGAAACCCATGAGGCAATAAGGTTGTGGAAAGATATGCATGATAGGCATTTGAAACCGATGGCCATTACACATGATCATATTATTATGGGGTTATGTAAAGAAGGCAAATCTACACAAGGAATGGAATGGTTGCTAAACATGGTGAATTGGAAGCTAAAACCCCAGCAGGAGACTTTTGAGAGCCTGATTCACAGTCTATCACAAGAAGATAGGTTAGATGATGTTTTGGTTGTTTTAGGTTCAATGTTTAGAATAGGATATAGACTCGAAAATAGCATAATTCAATCTTCGGCCAGTAAATTTAGCAAGGAAAAATTTCATTTTGCTGACTTATGCTCGGAGAAGATCTTAGAAAGAAATTGATGCTGCTAACTGTGTTGTTTGTATCTTACAGTAATATCTGTGACCTATAAAATGAAGTAGAATTTTTTGAGCTTCATTTGTAATTTTGAAACTGTAATAACCTTGAAGCTTCCATTGTACATCTTGCAGTTTCAACATGTGTGCTTCTAGATTAAATACCTCTGAATTTCGAGATTATGAACAACTCTTGTTTTCACTTAGGATTTCTAAATTTGTGGTCTTACTTAAGTAAAGGGGTTATTTGCCTAGTACGAAACGGTTGTCCCTTTCATGTATTTCTCTTGTCTATTTTACCTTTGTGTTCCTGATCCTCCGGCCTTTTAATTTTTCTTCTTTCTGAATAATTCTGTAAGCCCATACCTGAGTACCATGGCCAACTTTTGATTTGCACAAATTTTTTTTTTTTTTTTTGACATTCCTTCATTTTCTTCAGACAAAACTGATTTTGCAAATTCTTTATGCTGGTGCAGACATCACCTTCCAATATGTCCTTCCATGTGATACAATGAACTACATCAAAGTAATTACTGCTAAAAGTCACAGTAGTTAAGATTCATTATTTTTGGATAAAGAAACTACACACATGCACTCAGGGTGCTGATTATTGGAACGTTCCTGATCCTCTTGTCTTGTCCTTTTAATTTTCTAAATTAACCAGAAAAAAGCAGGCTCGTGATTCAGTACCATTGCAAACTTTTGATTGGCGCGGTTTATTTACATGACTTCAGTTGTTTGAGACAAAGATCTGTTGCGATTACTTTCAAGAGTGTGCAGATTGTAGGTTGTTTTCTTTGCATCTTTTTCTGTTGAAAACAAGTAACTTTGTATCATCATATCATATCATTCTCCGCTTGTACATGATCGAGTGCTCAAACGAGGAGGATCCAGCTTGTATCAGTGAAATGCCTGTTTTTGGTGAAATGTTAAATTGTTTGTTTCCAAAATGTTCCAGGCTTGATATATATGTTCAGTTAACAAATAAATTTGTTTCCCTTATTTGATCATAATCACAAAAATTGTTGGGTTGGGCTCCCTTCCATGTGGAGAAAAGCCCAAACCGCCCAAGCCCACTTATGAGTCACTTACCTAATGATAGGAGTCAGCTAGGGTTGTCATGTGTGTGCTCATTTTGGTCACAATCCCGCAGCCACACAAAGTGAGAGAAGAGAGAAACAACCCAAACCCGTTTTTATTTTCCTTGTCTGACAGTCCCCGTAATATGGCCGTTGCGAATTCGTTCACCATTGGATCGTGCTGAAATTTGGACAGCAGGTTCACAACAGGTGGTTCTTCATTCTGAACGGTCAGATCATTGAGCAAACGTCTGGAGTGTGAGATATTGCTCACGAACAGAGATGCTGTTTCGGTTTGCGGAATCAGCTTTTCTGGTTTAAGCTGTCACCGTAAATCGCCGTTTGGGAAGTCGTTCACCGTTGGATCGGGTTGAAATTTGGACAGCAGCTTCCAGACAGGTGGTTCTTCATTCTGAACGGTTGGATTGTGGAAATAAGGTCTGGAGAGTGATAAACTGGTCTCGGACAGAAGCTCCAATTTTGGGGTATTTCACATTTCCTTGTTCTCAATTTTGTGAATTGGTGATTGGTTGGTTTAGATTGTTGTTAGCACGATTTGTGCATGTATTTGAGACTCTCTTGTACCTGTTTTGATCATAGTGGAGCTATTTCATTTAGTGCAGACGACCGTGGTTTTTGTCTCTCACATTGAGGGAATTTTCCACGTTAAAAATCTTTGTGCGTTATTCAGATTATTGTTACGGTTAATTTGTGTTGATTCACGCCAATATTTATTTCTTTAGAATTGTTGCTCCTCTTGTTCTTGCAAGTAGAGAATTGTGTGTTTAGTTCCCAACAAAAATGTGTTCTCAATGTTTGAACTTCTAGCAGAGCTGCAGCACTGAGCCAATTATCTAAGGTTTATGCTCTCTTCTCCTCAGCAAGTATGATTTAATTTTGTTCGGTTTGGTCGTTACAGTCCAATTAAAATTGAACTTCACTGTATCACATAAGCAAGGGATATTTTCGTTTCTGCTCAGCTGAAAATGGAGGACATACAGATTGACAGACACATAATCAGAAAAAGAAAATTTGAAGGCTTTGTCCTTCTTGAAAGAGAAATTCCTTTTTTTTATTTAAAAATATATTGACCATTAAATTTTTAGGTATTATGTATTTATAAACGAGTCAATACTTATTTTAACCCATGACTTTATATTTGTAAGTTATTTTAATCCATAACTTTTAAATTAAGTTAAATTAGTCTCAAATATTATAGAACGTGAGTCAAATTAGTCCATCATTTCACTTTTATTTAATATTTTATTAATTAAATAATTATGTGTAGAATTAAGTGATATAATGATATATCATATATTATCAGAAATATAATGAAATTTGAAATGATTTGTTTTAATTTTTAAAATTACTCAAAATGAGTTGTTTTATTATTTAGAAATGAGATTTAAATGAATTTTTTTTATGAATTTTAAATAATAAAATGATTCATTTTAAACTTAATTTTACTTTAGTCAATATAAAATATATCAAAGTATCACTTAACATTACACATAATCATTTAGTTGATGGAATGTTAAATTAAAAAAAATTAAGAGACTCTTTTATCTCATTTAACTATTGAAAGGTAACATATCTCAGGATTCTTTCTCAAGGGTGAAAGAAATCTTCCTACTTCTCTACTTTCATTTTTTAAACCTTTTCTTTTTCTAGTTTCTGCCAACCAACCCGCATATTGGACAATTTGAGAAATAACCAAGCACAACGGCAAAATAAAAAATCTTATTGACTTAATGAAACACTTTGAAATGAAGCTAACATATCGGGACCCACTTTACAGAGATCTCCGTAATCCAACGTCTCCTACGGCACCTGTCACAATCCTTAAGGTGAACGCCAGTCACCCCAGCAAACGCGCATTCATCTTTCCGTCGGCAAAAACAGGACCTATTTTTATAAAATATTCGGATCAAACAACACACACCGCTCCCATTTTCCATTTCCTTTTCCTTTTCATTTTCCCGAGAAAATAGAAAAAAGAAAAAGGAACGAGAAAATTCGCGAACGAAGATGTTCCAGCAGCAGCAGCATCTCGGGTACACGGGTTTGAGCACAAGCTTGAAGGCCGAGGATTACGACGTCGAATCGGGGGAGACGCTGTACCCTGGTCTCAGCGCCGGTGAGAACCAGCTCCGATGGGGTTTCGTGCGCAAGGTGTACGGCATCCTCTCCGCGCAGATCGTGCTCACCACCATCGTCTCCGTCTTCACCGTCTTCTATTCCCCAGTCAACGATCTCCTCAGAGGCAATTCAGGCCTTCTCCTCTTCGTCGTCTTCCTCCCCTTCATATGTACGTGAGATTCTTCATTTCCCCCTCAATTCGTCGATATTCTTCTTGATTTTGTTGGATCCCTAGAAAATTCTCTTCCTATTTTCCCCAATATGTGATATTTTGTTTTACTTGTTTTTGGTTGATTCATTTGTTTGTATTTTTTTTTTCATAAGAAAAAATTTATATTTTTGATAAACAATACTTTGAAATTTGTGTTGCTGTTAATTTGTGTAGCTTGTTGAATTTGTTTCTAAGAAAAGGAAAAAAAATTGAATCAGTTTTCTGCTTTTTTTAAGAAGTTTAGGGCGCTTTTGGGTTTCGTTTTCAGTTTCTTTCAGGATTTTGCCGAGAAAATTCTGAAAAACTGTGAAGACTACAAAATTTGGTCTTCATTATTTATTTTCAGATTTTACTGTTTTATTGACAAAATCCTGAAAATGAAAACTGGAACTAAACACAGCTTTAGAAGCTGTTCCGCCTGAGTTGTTGTTTCAAAATTACTTTTGTATTATTTTGAAAAAATTGTCCAGTTGTGCGTATATAATTGTGCTATGATATGAATTGGGTTAAATGATGATTGTCTTATTTATATTTTATTGTGTGTATTCGTTGTTGTAAATAATTTCATGAATGAAGAGGTGAATTTATTGAGTCTTGCTTCTGGATCTTGTTTGGGTTTTTATTATATTTGTCAATTTTGATGCCAAAGGAATGTGAAATGTGTTGTTGTTGTTGTTGCAGTTTTGATCCCTTTGCTCAGGTACCAGCAGAAGCATCCCCACAACTACATCTTGCTGGCACTTTTCACCGTGTCAATTAGCTTGACTGTTGGAGTTACCTGTGCTAACACAGATGGTTGGTGCCATTCTTCTTTTACCCTTGCTGATAGATTTAGAATTCGGAATCAGTGGCTTCTGTGCTGGTTGTTGTCGTTGTTGTTCTGCTTTCATGATTCATTTGCGATTGTTAATCTCTTGATTTGAAATGCTTGCAGGAAAAATTGTGCTTGAGGCATTGATTTTGACCTCTGGCGTGGTTTCCTCTCTCACTGGCTATGCCTTCTGGGCTTCCAAGAAGGGCAAGGATTTCAGCTACCTTGGCCCCATATTGTTCACTTGTCTTTTTACTCTGTTCCTCACTGGCATGATGCAGGTTGGAATCCCTTCCTTTTTTTCATGATTTCATTATAAATGTACTCATTTGTTTTTTCGAGATGAGTTAGCTAAATATTTGTTTACTGGGTGTTTGTAAACTTGGATGTTACTCAAGACTTGTCCTTTCTTGCAGATGTTCTTCCCTCTTGGACCAACAGTTCATGCTATCTATGGTGGAATTGGTGCTATGATTTTCTCTGGTTATATTGTGTACGACACTGACAACCTGATCAAGCGATTTACTTATGATGAGTACATTGGGGCCTCAGTCACTCTTTATCTTGACATTCTGAACTTGTTCCTTTCCATCTTGAGGATGCTGAGGCAGACAAACAATTAGCCAGTCATCCTCTGCGTGGATTGAGTTTTTATTAAAATTGCTTAAATAACTATGTTGCTTCTTTATAGTGCCTGGGAATCATTGTAATATGATACACTATACTTCTTTAGAGTTCCTTTGCACTTGTGTGGCGTGAAAACCTTGTAGGTTTACAAGTGTATTTTATGTATGGTATAAAAATCGCTAACGCTAAACGATTCGATTGCTTTAATCTGAGGCGAGTTGCTGTTTACTTGAATGATTATATGTACATATTACTCAACATTATCAGACAAGCACCTTTTTTTCCTTTTTTTCGGGTCGTTGCACCCTGATTTATATATGTAGAGAATGATCGGTGTCACCCTAAATCATCCTGAATGCTAGTCAGAAAGACTTTCGGGCGAGACCAAAAAGACGGAGGAGGAAAAATGCACATGTTCTGTTTATTACTTTAATTTCAAGATCAATTATCACCAAACATACGCCAGTCTAACAAACTCGATTCAACAATGTGGAAATGCAGCATTCATGGGTAGAAGCAGAAAGCTTGGTTGCTGCTTCTAGCATAACGAATTCGAATGAAACACTACACTCTTCCAATGTATCTTGGTTGTTCGCAACTAAATATTGAAAGTAAAATCTCAAACTAAGCTACAATATTAGGCTAAACTCATTGGATCAAATATGCAAGTGAAGCCTAAATAAAAGGAAAGAATAACCCAAGTATTAAATGTTTCTAAGCAGATTTCTTACATCATTTAAGACCCACAAATTAGTGAGATAAAAGTACACACGCTGAAAAGCATCAAGCGCGAGGTTATGGGCTGATCTACATTCGAAAATGGCTGCAACAAAAAGAGTTGAATCAATATCCTTCTTCATAGTATCCAATTCCTATATATTTAATGTTGCTAAACTTTGTTGGCTACTTTATTTAAATATAATAAGACTTGGATGCATAGATTACTAGTTGCAACCACCGTAACCAAAGCCAAAGTTTTCCTCCCGCTACATCATACACTATCTCCAACGTTTTCTGCTGGGTGTTTCCAAAAATTACCATATCGTCACCTCCTTGTAGTACTCCAAATGGCAAACAAACAACGGTGGAGTTGATAGGTAAAGCCACACCACTGGGCGGTATATCTAAAACAAGTCCATTTGCAAATAAGAAGCTCATCATTGGAAATTGAACCTTGTGCTGACCACCAATTTGGTAACAAGTGTCAAGAACATTATCTAACGGATTTATTAACTGATATTGGGACATAGCTTTTCTATATGCTTCTCGCAAATTAATATAGTCCTTGGAAGGTAACCATGAAATAACAGAACCAGAATCAATGCTTGCATCACCCTTCTTAACTGTTATGGGAATAGTTATGTTACCAAGTTTCATTCCAACGAGATCGATGGCATAACCTTCTCCTAGTTGTGTGAACATCTAGGATTTAGAAACTTGTTTAGCCTTGCCGAATTTGCGAAAATCAATCTCACTTGGTTTTGATGGGAGGCTGTACGAAAAGACTTTCTCATATGAGGTAGCAATTTGTTCGACAAAGGATAAGAAATCCTGGCCGAGCCCAATTACGCCATCAATGTTTGGAAGGCTTATGTTAACGCCAACTTCATTACACCCAAACGTGATGTTATTAAATGTATTGGACCCAACACTACTTATGCTTTCTTTAGCCAAAAATCCTTCGACTTCTGATCCGTCTACATAACCTCGGTGATACACACATGTGGAGGAAACACATTCTGTAGGCCCAGCAACGTTTTTCAAAAGATTTAAAAGAAAAATAGATGTGTTCGGATATAAGTCATAACGAAGCTAATGTTGAAGCTAGCTGAATGGTTAACGGACATGTTATTAGTTAAATCTTTTTGATAGATTATAGGTGGAATGAGCTCATTCCAGCAGCTTAAATTTGGATTTTACAAAATAATAATAATAATGATTTAATTTCTATATATTTTTTTACATGGTTATCCAATTATATATTCATACATTAGCTATAATAGTTGATTTTTATACCCATTTATTTTAAAGAAGATTTTGATGGATGACAATAGAAAATTAAAGTCACATGTACATGTAATCTTATGTAAGACTTATATTGCAAGATTAATTAATAGACAAGGATATCTTACGATTTATTGATCCAAGTTACCTAACACGAAAGTGGCTAGGGTGCATGTGTTTGAGGGACATGTGATGTTGGAGTAAGTGGAAGATTGTGATGGATCAAAGATTGGATGTTGTTGCTTGTAACAACCACTAGAGTTTCCAAGCTGACACGGTTGACATTGAGTCCATAAGAGACTGCTACCCTTACCCATCACAAGTGTTAAGTCCCTTTTCGGAGTTCCTAGGCCCACATTCACAACATATTCTCCAGTATTATCCCACCTGATTTGAACATCGTTGTTGTCGCCATATAGCTGCTTCGATGCCCGGAAGCTCACTCTTGCTTGGTCTCGTTCAAGGATTTTGAAAGGATGGGGAGGATTTGCTTTTCCATCATACTTCCTCGGAGAGTAGAATCCATATTTATGGACCAATTTCAAAGACTCCTCTTCGGATGAGACTACAAGAAACCATCACAACTCAAAAAAGATTACTCTCGGGAAATAATTAAATAATAGAGTCTCATAATTTCATGATGAAAAATGAATGTAAAAGATATCAAAGTACATAGTGGTGAATTGTGTAAATGAATGCGAGATTCATGGACCTAATATGGTGAACATTGATTCTACTGGGATGAAATTTTAAGTATGGTTAGATTTTGCTAAATTGATGGTCATCCAATCAAATCATTTTCTTTGCTAATGTGGTAATATATAACGTCATAGCGGAATAACGATAAGTGCATAAAAATTAAACTCTTTTACGTATAAGTGACTCATGCACTTAATATGATAATATTAACTCCAGGAGAGCGAACCTCTTGCAGAAGGGCAGTGTCACAATGTACCCGGAGGATGCCATAACGAGAATAACAACATAATTTAAAATAATGGGAGTCGCCACCAATTTTATTTTTAACAATAATTGGAAAACCTTTAATTGGTAAAAACTGGTCTTTGAAAAAAGATTTAAGGTTCGAGAGTCTGATTATGATTAGGGAATGGTGGAAACTAAACCCCACTGCACCCCTAATATATCCATATAAATACGGTTATCCTAGAGCTAATAATGCAAATTCGTTTATACTTTTAAAATATTTATTTCCCCCCCCCCCCAAATGTAATTATATTTGCCAAAAATAAAACTAGGATTAGCAATTATATATCTACAAAAATAAAGATAAAATTAATAATTATGTATTTACAAAAATAAAGACAAAATTAATAATTATTTATTTACAAAAATAAAGCTAAAATTAGTAATTATGTATTTGTAAATTAGTAATTATATATTTATAAGAATAAAGCTAAAACACAATTATGTAAAAATGAAATAAGATAAAATAATTTAAATAAAATAAAATAAATAAGTTAAAGGAAAATTAAATTAAAAAGAACCTAATTCAATAAAAATTAATTTTGGCTTGATAGTTATTGACTTCGCCGACATATCCTCTGGTGCAATGAAGAACTCAAAGTCATGTCATTCTGTATAAAATGTTTGTGTGTTTGATTGATTTTAGTTGAAAGAGAAAATAAAAGTGTTGATTGATTTTAATTTTGAAAATGATTTTTTTTAATTGATAAAGGATTTAAAAGAAAATTTGATTGTTAAAAGAGAAAATAAAAGTGCGTTAATTAATTTTAATTTTGAAAATAATTTTTTTTATTGATAAAGGATTTAAAAGAAAGTTCGCTTTTGCATGAGATTCAATGTAGCATTTAGCTACTCAGTAAACTCTTACGATTCAAAATTATAAAGGAGCACCGACTCCTCAATCACAATCATTGAATATCACATGAATTAAAATGTTTTGTTTTTTTATTATTTTGATTTTTTACTTTTTTATTTCCTTGTGAAGGGATCTAAAGAAACCAAAGAAAAACGAAATTATACAATTACACACAGAAACAAGAAAAACAAAACGTAGACATATGGGGTGCCAGCCATGGAAGCATCCAGGGGTGGTCACTACAGCGGCGCTTTCAAGCGACGCTCCGATGATGCGATTTTACTCACAACGGCGAAGATGTACCTGCTTACTGTTATGATATCATCAGAGTCGGGTACACCCCAAGTGTAATAAACACTTTACGGATGTGAGCGGAAGCGCGCCCAAATTGAAGAGACGGAAAAATGGAGCACGGTGAATAGTAATCCACAGGGGGGCCACGTCACTATTCACGTGAATAGTACTATATAGTGGGACCCACTTCACTATTTATGAATAGTACTCGTTACTATTCACACCAACAAAATATATCAAAATAACTGCACACCAATATTTTAACGTGGAAAACCCTCCTGTAATTTTGAGGGAAAAACCACGGGCCAAACTCCGAAAAATACTCCACTATATTTAAAGAGTAATTACAATATAGTGTATCCCCAATGAGACTCTCTTCTACTACAATTAGTAGTATTACAGAGATCTAGAGAATATATCCAAAACCCCCCAGTGTATACTCACACTACACTCTTGGAATTTTCTTACACACACTCTCTATTTTTCTCTCACTACAAGAAGCCTACACTGCTTCTTTCTTTACAACTGAGGAAATGCTTCTCAGTTCGGAATGCAAAAATCGTCTGCTTCAAGGCTCTATTTATAGATGATTTTGGAGAGTTACTGTGCATGTTACTGTGCATATTTGATTGAGTACAGTGTGTATCACATTCTTGTGCATGTCCACAGTAATCCATTTTGTTTTTTTTCAACTTTCGGTGGCTGCAAAATGCACAGTCACCGCCCACTTTTTCTACAATTCTCCACCTTGGCTGTATTTTGCTTGACTTTCAACCTCTGCAAATATTAACTAAGTCCAAGCAATGCTTAAACTTGTCAATTGGCAATGGTTTTGTCATCATATCGGCTGGGTTCTCAGCTGTGGCAATCTTCTGAATTGCAACAGTACCATTATTGATACATTCTCTGACAAAATGAAGTCTGACGTCAATGTGCTTTGTCCTTTCATGATAGACTGGATTTTTAGCCAGATGAATGGCGCTTTGACTATCACAATGTACAATTGGTACATGTTGATTCAATCCAAAACTATCCAAAAGACCGTGCACCCAAATACTCTCTTTACTTGACCTCGATCAATGCCATATACTCGGCTTGATAGTTGACAATGCCACTTGTTGATTGCAATGTCGCCTTCCGACTAATAGTACATCCAAAGGCGTAAAGATATAGCCTGTCAATGACCTTCTTTTATCCAAGTCACTGCATAATCGGAATCTACATAACCTACAACTCCACGGTTCTTGACCTTCAAATACCAAGCAGACATCGGTGGAACCTTTTAGGTACCGCATGATCCATTTCACGACTTCCCGGTGTGTCTTTCGGGTTTGCTCATAAATCGCTTACCACACTCACTTTGCATGTGAAATGTCCGGTCTAGTGCACACCATGGCATACATGAGGCGCCAACTGCACTAGAGTAAGGTTTATGAGACATGTGCTCCACCTCTTCCTCAGTTCTCGGACATTCTTTCAAAGATAACTTAAAATGTGCAGCCAACGGAGTGCCAACTGGTTTGGATTGATCCATATTGAAGCGTTGTAGCACTTTTATAATATAATTTTGTTGTGTTAAACACAACCTGCCACTATGTCGCTCCCTATGAATTTCCATTCCAAGAATCTTCCTTGCCGCACCTAAGTCCTTCATCTCAAACTCTTTTCCCAACTGAGTTTTCAACATACTAATTTCAGCCTTATTACGAGCTGCAATTAGCATGTCATCTACATACAACAACAAATAAATCTTTGAACCATCTGGAAGCTCCCTAGAATAGATGCAATTATCATATTGGTTTCTACTATATCCAGTACCAATCATAAATGCATCAAACCTTTTGTACCACTGCCTCGGGGACTGTTTCAAGCCATATAACGACTTTTTCAACAGGCAGACATAGTTCTCCTTATCAGAAATTACAAACCCCTCTGGTTGACTCATGTAGATCTGCTCCTCTAGCTCACCATGTAAGAACGCAGTCTTCACATCAAGTTGTTCTAGCTCCAAGTCAAACGTACTTACAATAGCTAATAGGATCCGAATAGAGCTATGCTTCACCACAGGAGAAAATACTTCATGGAAGTCAACACCCTCCTTCTGAGTATAACCCTTTGCTACCAGTCTCGCCTTGAACCTTGGAGGCTCAATGCCAGGGATTCCTTCTTTCCTTTTGTAAACCCATTTACAGCCAACTACTCTTTTCCCCTTTGGAAGTTGTACCAGCTCCCATGTCTGATTTTTCTGAAGAGACTCAATCTCCTCATTCATTGCTATCAGCCACTCCTTCGACTCCTTACTTTCTATTGCATCACGATAGGTACATGGTTCATCTCCAACTGCACCATCCGCCATAGCCAAAGCAAAGGCTATAGGATCTGCATCTAATGAGTCAAGTGCACAAGCAGCAGAATCCAGATATCTTTTTGGTTTCTGGATTTCTCGTCTTTCTCTGCCAGTAGCAATACTGTATGGCTCTGCTTCTCTGGTTGGTTCACCAGTTTCCTCATAGTCAGGTTCATCTTGTTGTTCTACTTCAGGTTGAGCAATCCCTGAAGTATTTGGCTGATTCATTACATCATTTTCTTGCTTCACCTTCCCATAGTCAATCTCTAGCTCCACACCTTCTTAGCACCATGATCTGTCTCTGCCTCATCTAAGTTAGATTCCTTCTTCTGATTTAGCATTGCCGCCTCGTCAAAAGTGACATCTCTCCTGACAATGATTTTAGGTGAACTTGCCTTCTCTATACACTACAGTTTGTAGCCTTTCACCCCTCGTGCATATCCTAGAAATATACACCTTCTTGCCCTTGCCTCAAGTTTACCATCATTCACATGGGCATATGCAGGACAACCAAATATCTTTAAATCAGAATAGTTTACGGGTCGACCGGACCATACCTCTTGTGGAATCTTCAGATTAATAGCAGTTGATGGAGATCTGTTTACCAGATATATAGCTGTATTGACTGCCTCAGCCCAAAATGATTTGGGAAGCGTTGCGTTGATTCGCATGCATCTTGCACGCTCTAGAAGTGTTCTATTCATCCGCTTACGCAGCGCATTTTCTTTGTGGTGTTCTGATACAAAGATGGTGCCTCATTATACCAGCATTTCTGCAGAACTCCTCAAATTCTTTGCTGCAAAATTCTCCGCCATTGTCAGTTCTTAGTCTCTTGACTGACCGCCCGGTTTGCTTCTCGACCATGGCCTTCCATTGCTTGAATTTGTCGAACACTTCTTCTTTTTTCTTCAGGAAATAAATCCAGACTTTTCTGGAATAATCATCTATCAGAGTAAGAAAATAGCGAGCTCCACCTAAAGAGTTAACAGGGGCTGGACCCCAAACGTTTGAGTGGACATACTCCAATATCCCCTTGCTATTGTGTTTGCCAGAATTGAACTTCACCCGTTTCTGCTTTCCAAATACACAGTTTTCACAGAAACTAAGTTTACAATTCTTCAGGCCTTTCAACAAGCCTTTGCCAGCAAGTATGGTCATTCCTTTCTCGCTCATATGACCAAGCCGCATGTGCCACAATCGTGTAGCATCATCCTTTCTTTCAGAGGATAGAACAGCAGCGGTTCCATCGACTGTGCTTCCTAGCAATAGATAGATCCCGCCCTGCAGCTTTTCTTTCAATACCACCATTGAGCCTTTGAATACCTTTAAGAAGCCACTCTCTCCAGTGAACTTGTACCCCCGATTGTCAAGGGCACTCAATGAGATCAGATTTCTACCCAATTCTGGTACATGCCATGCATGAAACGTCCTTTTAGTACCATCGTCCAAATTCACTTGCACATTTCCTTCACCAGCAGTTGGAATAATTCTATTATCTCCCAATCTAACTTTTCCCTCCTTTTTTTTATATGATGAGAAGAAGTTTCGATTAGATGTCATGTGAAAGGATGCGCCAGAATCCAGGATCCACTCATTTCCGGTGTCACCTGTGAATATTGTCAAGGCCGAACCAGTATCGGCATCACTATCTTCAGAACTTTCAATTGTTACATTAGCAGAATCTCCTGATTTCTCCTTTCTCTCTGGGCAATTTCTTCTGATATGTCCCGTCTGGTGACAATGAAAGCACTTCACAGATTTATGCTTTCTGGACTTTGATCTTCTCTTGCTTTTGCTTCCCGATCCTCTTTCTTGACTACGCCCTCTCGTCACGAACAATTCATCTGCAGGACCTTCGACATTGGATCCGGCTACTAACTTCTGATGTTCCTTTATCATCAGTGATTCTTTGACATTTTTCACTGAGATATCGGATCTACCATAAAGTATGGTATCACAGAAATTATCATAAGACGGAGGTAGTGAAGTCAACAAGATCATAGCTTGATCAACATCTTCAACTTTAATTCCAACTGCTCCAACATCAGAGATCATCCGGTTGAAGTCGTCTATGTGTTCTTGCATTGATTTTCCTCCTGAATATTTGAATGTGTACAGTCTCTTTCTCTGATAAAGCTTGTTGGACAAGGTCTTTACAGAATATTTTTCTTCCAAAGCCTTCCATAGTGAATCAGCGGTTTTTTCATCCATGACTTCTCGCAGAACATTGTCCGCAAGACTCAACTGTATTGTACTCAGTGCTTTGACCATCATCTCCTTCTTCTTGTCATCAGGTAATGCTTCTGGGTTTTCCAACGCCTCTGCAAGACCTTGCTGACCTAGCAATGCCTGCACTTTCAGTTTCCAAAGCCTGAAGTCGTTGGATCCGTCAAATTTCTCCACTTCAAATTTTGGCACCGACATCTTGGATCTTAGTCAAAACCTTATACTGTTAACCGTATATTGGAATAGTGTAAATCAACTGTAAACCGTGCACCAAGAGGCTTCCCAGGAAAGAGAGGTGGGTCACAATGGACACGCTTAAATACCAAGTCTTTCCTTAGCCAGAACCTCTTCAAAATGCACTCTCACAGTATCACACTGTCTTCCAGCAACAGCAACCAAAAGGTGATCCTCAAGTATTAGGGAGAAACTCTTTTCTGATGTGGAAGATCAGACTAAGCTGCAACCACAGAGCATACTAAGAATAAATCCCACCGATCCAAAGCTCTGATACCACTTGTTATGATATCATCAGAGTCGGGTACACCCCAAGTGTAATAAACACTTTACGGATGTGAGCGGAAGCGCGCCCAAATTGAAGAGACGGAAAAATGGAGCACGGTGAATAGTAATCCACAGTGGGCCCACATCACTATTCACATGAATAGTATTATATAGTGGGACCCACTTCACTATTTATGAATAGTACTCGTTACTATTCACACCAACAAAATATATCAAAATAACTGCACACCAATATTTTAACGTGGAAAACCCTCCTGTAATTTTGAGGGAAAAACCACGGGCCAAACTCCGAAAAATACTCCACTATATTTAAAGAGTAATTACAATATAGTGTATCCCCAATGAGACTCTCTTCTACTACAATTAGTAGTATTACAGAGATCTAGAGAATATATCCAAAACCCCACAGTGTATACTCACACTACACTCTTGGAATTTTCTTACACACACTCTCTATTTTTCTCTCACTACAAGAAGCCTACACTGCTTCTTTCTTTACAACTGAGGAAATGCTTCTCAGTTCAGGATGCAAAAAACGTCTGCTTCAAGGCTCTATTTATAGATGATTTTGGAGAGTTACTGTGCATGTTACTGTGCATATTTCGGTGGTACAGCTGTGTATCACATTACTGTGCATGTGCACAGTAATCCATTTTTTTTTTCAACTTTCGGTGGCTGCAAAATGCACAGCCACCGCCACTTTTTCTACACTGACTTGGGGCTGTGGCGCTGTTTGCAGGGAGAGGCTTCACGGTCGCGATTTTGGCTGCACTTTGCCGCGGGTTTCACGATGGAAAAGCTGAAGGAGCGCGATGGAGGTTATGCAGCTGAAGCGGCGGAGCGGTCACGCGAGGCAAGATGGCACTAGGGGAGCGGATCTAGACGGCGGAGCAGCTGGCAGGCTTTGCAGCTTCACTGCGCGGTGAGGGCGATGGCGCTGACTTCGCAGAGCAGGGGCTGACTGTGTTCGCGGCTTTGATCTGGTGACTGAGTTCCCGGCGGATGGAGGCACAAGGCTGAGCTTCGCTGCTAGTGGGGAAGGATCGTGACGCGGAGAAGGGTCGCAGCGGCGTCGTCACGGTGCTGAGCTGTGCGGTGCAAGCGAGACGCGCGCGGCTGGGCTCTCCGCCACTTGCGTTGCGATTTCTCGCCGGCGGATGATGGCTGATTCACGTGCTCTACTCCGACTGTTGAGATGATAATGATGACTAGCTTGTTCTCCTCTTTATTTCAGCCTTCCTTTGTTGTTTTAAAAGGTTTTGGATCTATGCTTAGTTATGATTTTGTTAAGATTTTTGGTGGGTTTGAAATGATGGTGGCAGGAGTTTGTGTTTCCAAAGGAGGTTTCTGGTTTTTATCTTCTTTTTTTTTTTAACAGGTTTGGGCCTTGTGATTTTGAATGGTAATGGTGGGTTTAGTGATGATAGTGAGGGTGATGAAGATGATCGTTATGGTGGTTGTGGCTATTTTTATGGTGGAAGAGATAATGACAAAGGTTATGTGTCGATGATGATGAAGTTGTGATTGTAAAGGTGATTGGTTTGTAATGATGATGGACAAAGAAGGCTTGTGATGAAATAAGGTAATGAGAATGAATTTGATGTTTTGATGATGATGCTGTTATGTGAAATGTTGTGGTTTTGGTTTCTCTGGTGGGAGGCTGTGAATGGTGATGTGGCTAAATTATGTGAATGAGTATGGGAGCTCTCTCAATCTCTCTAAATTTTGCTGCTTTCCATCTGTCTCCGTTCGCTCTTTATCTCTTGCTTTGAAATTAGCTCTGTCAATCCTCCCTGTGCTCGCTAAAAATTCGTTCTCATTTATACCTTGAGAGAATTGAATGCCTTAACCGTTAGAGGAATTAAATGCATAAACACCTGCGGATCCTTGACTGATTCTCTAAGATATATTTGTCAACTTGATTGTGATTGAAGCATTAAATGCACTGACACCGGCAGCTAGAAAATTAAATGTGCTAGTCCCTGTTACTGTTAGAACATTGAGTTGCAGATTTTTGGGATGTAATGTGTAACATCCCTTGCTGCTTTATGGATTGACAACTGTCCCCACAAACTAACATGAGTCTTTTCAGCATGCTTTGTCCTCACTCACATGCTTCCTAGGAAAACTTCCCAGGAGGTCACCCATCCCAAAATTACCCCAAGTCAAGCACGCTTAACTGTGGAGTTCTTTCAGTTTAGGCTACCGAAAAGAAGATGCATCTTGTTGATATAGGTAGTACGAATCAATTCATATAAGCCCTCCTCAACTGTATAGTCCCATACCTATACAGTCTTAGGATCCCTCTCATTCGGGTGTGTAATCGGTTCATTCATGTACCCCTCCGCTTAGAGGACCTTGCGAGGAGCCGCTCCTTGTCCGTGCCCTCTTTGCACCGGCGATCACTCTTCGTCCTCGTCCCCGGGCGTTACATAATGGTCAATTGATCATTAGATGCATCGCAATACATGGACCCATGCACTCTTGTTTTTTCTTGCTTATTTTGCTCTTTCTTTTGATTTGATGACAGGCATGGAGAGATTGAAGAACCTTTTTTTTTTTTTGGTTTAATGGGCTAAAAAAATGGATTTAGAATGGGTTGTTTTTTTTTGTTATAATCAAAAGCAAGAAACAAATAAAACGCAATGGGATAGGCTAGGGACCTAGACTAAAAAGGAAAAAGGATTGGGCCAACAAAATAAAAAAATAAAAACAAAATAAAGAAATGAAATGAGAATAAAATGTTTGGATAAAATGTGGTGTTCACAAGTGGCAAATAGAGGCTATCAATGAAGAGCTGACCTCAACAATCCGGAAATGTTCACTGCTTCCACCTGTGAGTTTATCATTCTCAAAGGCTGATAGTTTTTTATAGAAATAGTTTTGGGAGTTTTGGGAGAGAAGTCCCACATTGCTAAGAATTGAGATAGAAGGGGGTTGCCAAGACTATATATATGAGTCTAAGTTCTCCATTTCAATTTGCACCAGTCAGATACACTTTAAGCATGTGTTTAACTTTCTTTTCTCTGTACTCTTGTCTTAAAGTGTTATAAGATGTAGTTTAAATATTTGTTTTGGAGAGTGTGGATGTATTAGGGGCCAATTGGGTGTTTGAGAGTGAAATTTATGTGTTGTAATAATTTTCACATATTGTTATTTTCTGGTTGTCATTTGGCAACGACCGTGGTTTTTCTCTGGTTTTGGAGTTTTCCACGTTAAATTATTGTATTGTGATTGTGTTCCTATTTTATTTCTCTGTTTATGGTGGTTCTCAAGGAGGGAAAATGGTGTATTTTCCCAACAATTGGCATCAAAGCTTTGGTTCGGTTGGATTTATTCTTAGCATGCTCTGTGATTGCAGCTCAGTTTGATCTTCCACATCAGAAAAGAATTTGTCCCTGGTACTTGGAGATCATCTTTGGTTGTTGTTGCTAGAAGATAGTGTGATACTGTGAGTGCAGTTTGGAAAGGTTCTAGCTAAGGAAAGGTTTGGTATTTAAGCATATCTATTGTGACCCACCTCTCTTTCTTGGGAACCCTCTTGTGCACGGTTTTACAGTTGGCATACATTATTCTAATATACGGTTAGATAGAGAAATTGATGGAAGGATTGATTTTGATTTTGGCTTGTGACAAATACAAATCAAGGGTGTTATGATACAATCAAGATTACACAAAAAAAAAATAATATGGTGCCAACAAGTCCACGATTGCACACGAGGTGGCATTGGTGTTTATGCAAGGTGTAGGGTGGGATTATAAAATTGTTGCTAGCGGATCCACAATGGCACACGGGCATTGGTTGGTTTTGAGATGCAGGGTGTATGGTGGAGGATATGTCGATGGCTAAGGAACTTCTGGAGAGACCCAATATAGAAGTTGCACCATAAATTTTTCAACAAGGTTTTTGACATGTGTCAAGTTGAAATTCTTGGAATTGTTTCATTTCAAGTGAGCATACTTTTTTATGGGGGAGTATAATAGTTCTTTGAACTATGATTGCGGTATAGACAATGATAGCAAAAAATTGTCGATGTTGACAATGGAAGCAGGAGATGTGTTTATTTCAATCAAGGTGGAGATTGATAGTTTTTTTTATTGAAATAGTTTTGGCAAAGAAGTCCCACGTTGCTAAGAATTGAGATAGAATGGGGTTGCCAATGTTATATATATGATGAGTATAAGTTCTCCATTTCAATTTGCACTAGTCGGAAATACTCTAAGCATGTGTCGGACTTTCTTTTCTCTGTACTCTTGTCTTAGAGTATTATGAGATGTAGTTTAAATATTTGCTTTGGAGAGTGTAGGTGTATTGGGGGCCAATGTGGTATTTGAGAGTGAAGTCTATGTGTTGTAATAATTTTCACATAGTGTTATTCTTTGGTTGTCGTTTGGCAACGGCTGTGGTTTTTCTCCGATTTTAGAGTTTAGAGTTTTCTACGTTAAATTCTTGTGTTGTGGTTGTGTTCCTGTTTTATGTGCGGAGAATTGAGAAGAAAATGTAAGGCAATAAAGCAAAGCAGAAAGAGAGACAAGTTGCCCTTGCCCATGTTTCTTCTAATCAGTGTGCTCTGTATATATTTCTGGTGCTAATACTCTGTGCTATACATGTAGTGATGTAATCATAACCCATATATATATATATATATGAGTGAGCTAAATAAAAATGTTACTATGAAGTAAACGCAAATTTTGAATAAAAAACTGAAAAGACTAGCAAGGCGTGTATTCACATTAAAGGTTTGCTCGAATGACTCATGCTCCGTTTGGCCAACACAGTTGCCGACTTCATGGCAAACTTAAGAGCCAATATAATAAGGATGTTACGTTGTTATGTTGCACTTCATGTTTGGGATTTTCCGCCTGATGGGGTTTGTCCCATCTTAAAAGGCTGATTTAGCATCTTATAGGTTTCTGGTTGTGTTTTTGTTTTACTTTTATTTATTTGCCGGAAAAGAAAAAATCATTCGAAGGTTGTTCATTTGAAACATTCAATGTATATATAATGAACTAATAGTAAAAACTCCGACCCTACCCCAGGTGATGTGCAGTGACTAAAAATTTATTCGATTACGATACATTCAAACTTCGACAACAATTCAAATTCATACCATTTGATTGCCTTTGATAATCTCTAACTAACTTAACGCAAGGGGTGATTTTCTTTTTCATTTTCATAAGAATTATTCACCTCATTTAATTTATTTGATTATCATTTGTAGTGTGTTGGACCATATGGTAGATTAGACACGGGATGATTTTCCAAAATTTTAAACCAGAATTCTGAGATTCAATAGGTTTTATGTGGTCTTGCATATTGAGAAAAAGGGTGGTGTGACAACTTTTCCTTTGAACCAAAATTTCTTCTCAAAAACTTGATACAAGTTAGGGGATACAATGGTAGGGAGATAATTAATGTCTTCTTGAAGCTAGATTATTGTTTCTATGATCCTTTAAGTAGGGATTTATATTGATGCAGGCTGTCATTTGAGTTCTGGTCTGGTGGTTGCTCCTCATTTTGTGACAATGTCAAAGAGGGTAGAGCAGGGACTTGTTGCTATTCTCTTTTTTGCGTTCTTCTTTCCGTCTTTATGGAATTTTTTTCTTCTGCTTTGGGGTTGTTTTTGTTTTTGTTGCTATGGTTTAATTTTACTATAGTTTATCTTTGTGCTAGATGTTCTTTATTGCTTTCATACCTTTTTGGCTGTATGAGCTCTGCAATTATCAAAAAAAGCGAATAAATAAATAAAACCCTTAAAAGCATTAAGCATACAGCAAAGATATAACCTCACATCACATCTAGAAAAACAACTGGTACAAGAGATTTATTTCAATCTATCTATCCTTATGCAAAGTACTCAAACTATGTGTATTGGCCACTTTATTCTATACGTAAGACTTAGATGCATAAATTACTATTTGCAACCACCATAACCAAAGCCGAGTTTCCCTCCTGCTACATCATACACTATTTGTAACGTTTTCTGCTGGCTGTTTCCGAAAAGTACAGTATCTCCAGCTATTTTAGGAGTTGCTGTAAATGGCAAACAAACAAAGGTGGAGTTGAAAGCAAAAGCTGCACCAGTGGGTGGTATATCTAAAACAAGACCATCTGCAAACAAGAAGCTCATTTTTGGAATTTGGAGCATCTGGTGGCCACCAATATGGTAACAAGTGTCAATATCCTCATTAAACGGTCCAGCTAGTGGATACTGGGACATGGCTTTTCTGTATGCATCTCGCAAATTATTATAATCTTTGGAAGGTAAACCTGTAATTGAAGAGCCAGAATCAATGCTTGCGGCACCCTTCTTAACAGATATGGGAATAGTGGTGTTACCGAGTTTTATTCCAACGAGTTCAATGGCATAGCCTGGTCCTAACTGTGTGAACTTCAAGGATTTAGAAAATTGTTTATTCTTGCCGAATTTGAGAAAACCAACCTCGCTTGATTTTGATGGGAGACAATATGAAAAGACTTTCTCGTAGGTTTTAGCAGTTTGTTCAACAAAGGATAAAAAATCCTGGCCGAGCCCGATTATGCCATCAATACCCGGAAGGCTGTTATTGACGTTGCCCTCGTTACACCCAAATATGATGTCGTTGAAGGTGTTGATTCCAACACTCAACCTTTCTCTAGCTAGGAACCCAGCGGCTTCAGATCCATCTACGTAAGATGTCACATACACGCATGTTGAAGGATCGATATCGCATGTGGTAGTAAACCCTGCGATATATGTTTGTGGATATATAAGAACTACAGTTTAATGTTGTCTGAATATAAAACCTTAACTCATGTAATGTTTCTTTGGTATGAAATATTAGTATATGATAATGTTATATCTAATATGTAAAAGTAAATAATGTCTTATTTAAATATTTACTTTATTATTATTGAATAAGATAAATGAGTAGAGGTGAGTGAAAATCATCATCTGTCTGGTATGGTAATAGGTTGAGTGTCCAAATTCAATTGGACACTCATTCTTAAGTGTTCACATAGCATTATTGATTACCATATACAATGTAAATTATATGTTATACTAAGATGTATATAGGATGTCTTATACTGCTTTTTCCATTAAACATATGGATATGCAGGGAGGCAAGTCAGAAAGAACGTACCTAATGTTGAAGCAAGCTAGTTGGGTAAAACTTCATTTACGTATCTCATATTTTATAAACATTTCAATTTAATTTCAATTTTTTTATTCTATTTATAACCCTAATATTGTCAAAATGTTTCAATCTCGTTCTTTTGATAAATGACATTCAAATTATAAACATAAAATATTGATGCGAAAATCAAATTACAATGTTAAGGGAACGCGACAAAACATGAAATGTCAGTCTTTTATTTATAATTTGGATGTAGTTTACATTATGAAAACGTTAAGAACGTAAATAGAATAGTTTTTCAGACTAATTAATTGAAACCTTTATAAAATGTTAGATATATAAATGAAGCTTTTGTTAGATATATAAAATTTACATGCTTCTATTAAATAACTTAAACTTTTGCAATAAATGATTTTATTATACAATATTAGTGTTGGGTTTGGGCTCACTCCTATGTGGAGAAAAGCCCAAAATCAAGTTAGCCCACTTATGCATTAAATGTGTTAGCTAGGGTAAGTTGAGAGAATTCATTTTGTCACAAAAACCGCAGCCACACATAGAGAGAGAAGAGAGAACTCGGCCTCCTCCCTTTCCATTTTTCCTGTCATGAACAGTCACCGTTGGATCGAGCTGAAATTTGGATAGCAATTTCCTGAGAGGTGGTTCTTCATTCTGAACAGTCGGATCATTGAGCAAACGTCTAGAGAGTGAGATATTATTCACGAACAGAAGTGCTGTTTCGGTTTGCGAAATCAGCTTTTCTGGTTTAAGTTATCACTGTAAATCGCCGTTTAGGAAGTTGTTCACTGTTGGATCGGGCTGAAATTTAGACAGCAGCTTCCAGACAGGTGGTTCTTCATTCTGAATGGTTGGATTGTTGAAATAAGGTCCAGAGAGTGAGAAACTGGTCTCGGACAGAAGCTCCAATTTTGGGGTATTTCACATTTTCTTGTTCTCAATTTTATGAATTGATGATTGGTTAGTTTTATGTTGTTGTTTGCACGATTTATGCATTTATTTGAGACTCTCTTGTACATGTTTTGATCATAGTGGAGCTATTTCATTGGTCTAGATGACCCGTGATTTTTGTCTCTCACATTGAGGGAATTTTCCACGTTAAAAATCTTGGTGTATTGTTCCGATTATTGTTCTGGTTTATTTGTGTTGATTGCTGCCATTATTTCACTGCTAGAATTGTTGCTCTTCTTATTCTTGCAAGTACGGAATTGTGTGTTTAGTTCCAACAATTAGAGCCTATATAATTATGTGATTTATAGTTTGATTCTTATTATACATATTTTTCTAAATAAAATAATTAAATTCTATCAAAAAATAAAGTAAGTCTGCGTATTGTTCACACTTGAATTTCAAAATTAAAGAGGAAATTGGATGAATGATATATTAGATATAAAATTATTTACGTCTTCAAAAGAGACCTATAAGTAGTTTTATATCTAAGTGCTTTACCCTAGCTAGTCATGCAACGGTTGTTGCAAAAGACATAAAATGGGGACATTCTTCAATAGATCATGGGTGATATTAACGAGCTCATCACATCAAGCGGCCTAATTTTAGATTTCACAAATAATAGAAATATTATATAAAGAAATGATTTATATATCCTCCTACTAGATCATCCAAAACATCCTCTTACGTACTAAATGAAGGAAGAATTGATTAGGTTTAAAGTTTCTAAAATATTAATTGTATCTACTTTTTTTTATCATTTCATGTACTAATTCAGAGAATATTCAGGAAGATATTTTGGAAGCAATAGAATCATTCTAATACATATAATAATAACTAATGACTATTGAGAGTGGTTACCTGAGTTGGCATCATTTTTCGCCAGAGTGCATGTTTGTGAGGGACATGAAACGTTAGAGTAAGTGCAAGATTTTGATGGATCAAAGATCTTATGTCGCTGCTTGTAACATCCAGCGAGAGGGAGGCTTCCCAGCTTACAGGGTCGACATTGAGTCCATAGGAGACTACTACCCGTATCCATCAAAAGAGTTAACTCCCTTTTAGGTGTTCCTAGCCCCACATTCACAACATATTCGCCATTAATACTATCCAAGATGACTTTAATGCTGTTTTTGCCATAGAGCTGCCTCGATGCCATGAAGCTCACTGTTGATGATTGGCCTCGTTCAAGGAGTCCACGTGCAGAGGGAGCTTTTGCTTTTCCATGCTTCCTTGGAGAGCAGGGTCCGTGATTGTGGACCAATTTTAGAGACTCCTCTTCCATTGAGACTAGAGTTCAAACCAAACAACCATTAATCGCAGCTCCAAAATATTACAGTTGAGGAGATGATTAAATAACAACATGGATTTAATTTCTATACTGAGAAAGTGTAAATGTTTTTTTTACACGTCGTCAAATTATATATTACTATATTAATTATAATAATTAATTTTTCTATAGATAAATTGAAAAGGTCATATAAATGAAAAATTTTGATTAGATTATAGTATAAAAGTATATCAAAATTAAATTTTTAAATAATGGAGCCTTATATATAGTTTTACGATGAAATAGGAATACATAAAACATCAACGGAGAAAGGGGAAAAATGCGCATATATGGTTCATTTAAATATAAATTGGGTACACTATTTGTGTTTTTTTTAAAAAAAAAATCATATTCTTTATATCATTAAAAATGTTTTTTTAAATAAAAAAATTGTCTGAAAAGTCATATGTATGACGGTATCTAATTGATTAGAAGTATTTTATAGAGTATTAAAATTTATCTCATTTATATGTTTCACAACGTTAATTGGTAAAGATAATAAAAGTGATGAATATTACATATTTGCAAGTTGTGATTAATACACTTAATACAGTTACTTCTAGCAAGGTTGTCAAGGCACGATCAATTACTGTGTATGTTTGGTTGGAGGTAAAAAAAAAAGAAAATTTTTTATAGCTAAGCTCTATATTGAAAAACTTTTCCTTATTTTTACCTATCCTAAAAATTTTTTTTTTTTTAATAATTAATAACACACCCCATCAGAATGGGATGAGAATCACCGAGTAAGTCTCAAAATCCCAAACCATACAAGTAAAAGACATAAAGCAGCTAAAAACACACCACAGTTTACTGCGCCGTTTCATCATCGCAGTTCCAACAGCTAGAGTATTTCCAACACCAATTTAGCTTCATCACAAATAGATTATTTATATATAAATTATTATTATTATTATTATTATTATTATATTATAATACAACAAAACTAGAGTCACCGCTTATTATGCTTATATAATAGATAGACGGAAGTAGTGGTGAATTGTGTAAATGTAAGTGGTGATCTAATGCGGTTACTAAACGATGTGAATTTATGTAGTGATTCGTGCACTTAATTTCAAGCTTGGGTGGTTGATGCGTCTGACCGAGTTTGATGCAGAACTGAAATGACAAAAATATTGTGATTAGTACATATATGTTAGTTAGTTTGATTTGGAGGAACATTCACTTAAAATTAATACGTTTTTGTAGTAGGAGAGAATTGAAGAGCAAGAGATAGAGCAAGCGAATGAACCTCTTGCAGAAGGGCTGCAGGCAGAGGCTGGCAGTAAAGAGCTGACTTCAACAATGTGAAAATGGTTGCTGCTTTCTATTGGTATATCACTCTGAAAGGCAACACTCTTGTGTGGAGAATTGAGCACAAAATGTATGACAAAAAAGCAAGACTGAAGGGAAGGGAAGTGGCCCATGTTTCTGGTAAACGGCTTCAATTCCTCTATAGTATAGTTAGTTATGGTGCTAGTATATATGCAGTGTTATGTGGTATAACCATGGCATGGCCCATATATATACCCAGTGCAACTAGTGACTAATAAATAATAAATAAATAAATAAAAATGTCACTGGAGTAAACGCAAATTTTGAATAAACAAACCTCAAAAGTCTAGCAATGCGTATTAACTTTTATTAAGTTGAAACATTCAATAATGTCTATTTATATCAATATCATTTAGTAGTAAAAACTCCAAGCCTACCCCATGTTGGGTACCAAAGTTATAAAAACAGAATAACACAACTAAAATAGAGTTAAAAAAATTAGAACTAACACAAAATACTTACGTAGAAAATCTTCTAATGATAAGGGAAAAATCACGAGTAAGGTCGACAATGACTTTCACTATGTGGAAGATAAAATTACACTTTTCTCTAAATATAAGGAGAGAACAATAACATTCTTTCTTATATTAAGAGAATACACCCCTTTCTATAAAATAGGAAAAACTTTCAGAAAATATTGTGTATATTTTTCTCTCTAAATTGGATGATTGAACTGAAGGAGAAGGCCTTTATTTATAGGTGAGAACCTCCTTCTCTCCTCGTCCAAATTTCTTTCTTGCACCGAAACTATGCAGCAACTTTGATTTTAAACACACAAATTTTCTTGATTCGGTATAGTATTTGTTGACTTTTGCATTGCACTATTTTCTCCCTCTTCTTTTGACTTTAGCCACAAAAGTGACTTTATATGCGTTCATAATCTCCTACTTAAGGCCACTTTTTGTGAGCTTTCAAAGCCTTTTCTCATCTTATCAGTTCTTTGCTGCCTACGTTTCCAATAGGCTATAAGAAGATTTACATAATTTAAACTTTTTAGTGTTGATTGGTTTTATCATAACATCTGCTAGATTGTATTTCGTGTGAATCTTTTGCATGTGCGCATTTCCTTCTTCTATTACTTCTTAAACAAAATGAGATTGAACTCCTATGTGCTTCGTCCTATGGTTTATATCATGTCTGTAGGAGCTCTTAGAGTTTTCCTATGGTGTAATTAATCTTCCATTGTATAATCGAATTGGAACAACTGCATTCCCTTTAATTTTGCTGGAAGCTTGAGCATACATAGAGATCAGCCAAAACAAAGTAGTTGTACATTTTTTGATTTGTTTGTTTCGCTTTATCTATTGATTTATTATATCAAGAAAATATTATTTTTTTACAATTATATTCTTAATTAATGTGATTTATAATTTTATACTATTATCAAGGAGATTCTTTTTTATCGATTAAATATGAACAAATCAATTAATACACTTTTATATTATTATCAATATTTGTTTATAACTTTCTTAATTTTTTTTTATTTTGAACTGTTGAGATATTGCAGAGGAAGTACTACTTTGTTTACCATTTTTTTCTGTGAAGGTTTGTGCAGTAGGAGACCATACTACAGATGCTTTAGTTTACCGAACACACAAACATATTCTAATCAAACATCTTTACATCGTCCATCTGTTGATTATTTACTGAGAACTTCCTTCAGTTGGTTCTGTAAAAATATGGCATAAAACATCACTTAGGTTATCAGTGGTGAGTGGATATTCAAATCCAATTTAATTAGTTTTTTAATGTTTGAAATAGATATTAATTTAATCCTTCATTTAATGAACTTGGTTTTTTTTGTTTGACACGTACTTGATGTTAATAATGTAGACCATAATTCTTGTGAATGCCATATTATACGCAGCGAACTGAATATCAATCGAACTGCCACGTAATGATTAATGAAGTTATCACTAATGAGAAACAAAGCTTTGATTGTTATTTAATATAAGAATGATGACCAACATGACAGTGTCATCATTAGCTCCATGATCTTCAAAATTAAATTGTTATTTAATATAAGAATGATGGCCAGTATGACAAGATCATCATTAGCTCCATGATCTTCAAAATTAATTCATTAGTATTTTTTGTTTCCTTGATTTTGAATTACCACTTAATGCCAAATTTTCAAAACGAAGAAAAAAAATGGGGAATTTGAGGATCATGAAGTTGATCTTGATATTTTTGAAAGAGTATACACAATAATCAATTTTTTTTTATTTCAACCTCGTTCTAGTCTTTAACTTTGTGTTATATTTGTGAATCATTTTAATTTATAACTTTTAAAATGAGTAAAATTAATTATTAACATTGCAAAACGTGAATCAAGCTAGTTTTTTATGGGTAAAGCTATCCCACTTGGCGGTACATCTAAAACAAGTCCATCTTAACAAGAAGCTCATTTTTGGAATTGTAAGTTCATTGAGACCATCAATATGGTAACACGTATCAAGAACTTCATCAAGTGGTTCGGCTAACTGATAATTGGACATGGCATTTCTATATGCTTCTCGCAAATTAAAACAACATAATCCTTGGGACGTATCCTAGAAATAACTGTACCAGAATCAATTACAGGAGCAACCTTATTAACAGCAATGGGAATAGTGGTGTTACCAAGTTTTATTCAAACAAGTTCAATGGCATAATCTGCTCCTAGCTGTGTGAACCCCAATGATTTTGAAACTCGTGTAGCCTGACCAAATTTGAGAAAACCAAGCTCACTTGTTTTTTATGGGAGGCAGTATGAAAATACTCTTCCACATGTCTTAGCAGTTTGTTCCACAAAGGATAAAAAATCCTGGCCGAGCCCAATTATGCCATCAACGTCGGAAAGGGGATCAACAATAACTCCATTACACCCAAATATGATGTCATTGAAGGCATTGGATCCAACACTTGTGCTTTCTTGAGCAAGAAATCCATCAACTTATGATCTGTGTACATAGGCTGTGTGGTACACGCATGTTGAGGAAACACATTTTGCAGATCCTGCAACATTTTTTATAAGAATTTTAAAACACATAGATAAGTATCAGGAACTAAGTCATAACGAAACTAATTTTTTTGAAGGCTTGAAGCCAATACTATATGGTTGACAGACTCTATTATATATATATTACTTTAAGTTTTTTGATAGATTATGGGTGGATTGAACTCATTTTCAGACAACTTAATTAAATTTGGATTTCACAAAATAATGATAATAAGAAATAAATTTTTGTGTAAAAACTTTGGTTCAAAACCTACAAGAATCAGCTAAAGGCTATGATCAAGCCGATTCCAAGCAAGAGTTAATCTTCTTTACACTAGAGACTGAATTCAAATTCTAACTATACAGTTGTCAAGAGTGAAAGGGGTCAAGAAAGCCCCCTCATCATATTCTAACTAAATATAGCCAAACAGCCACGAGAAAATTTTAGATAATGCTTAATATAAATACTTGAGATTCAGCCGCATAAATGCAGACTTATATAAAAGTGTTAAAATAATACTTTTATATTGCAATATGCGCAGGCAAGAAAATCTACATAATCTATTGATCACAGTTACCTAACGCAGTATCGGCCAAACTGCATGTGTTTGAGGGACACGCGGATGTTGGAGTGAGTGGAGAATTTGATGGATCAAAGATTTGATGTAGTTGCTTGTAACAACCACTAGAGTTTGCCAGCTGGCAGGGTTGACATTGACTCCATAACAGACGACTACCCGTATCCCTCGCAAGTGTTAACTCCTTTTTAGGCGTTCCTAACCCCACCTTCGCAACAGGTGCGTTCTGGCATGAATGGCGCTCTACAAGGAATGGTGAAGTGACTGCATGCCAAATAATGATTGGGACGCGTGACACTAGCTTTCAACTCTTTATGGGCGCGTGATGAGTATCTACTCCTTGTGTTAAGCGTTGAGCGTTGGTTGGTTTTAGTCCACGTTGCTTATTGGGAAAATAAAAAAGGCCACATTGGGGATTTGGTTAAATTTTTTTGCGCTAGTTATTTCAGTCTTTGTAACAATGATAATTAGTACTCAATAATTAATATGTTAATTATAGTTATTAATCTTTGTTATTATTTTTATGTGTACAGTGCATTTGAACTATTAATCTTTGATATTAATTTATCACTGTATCAAATGACTTTATTCGGTAGCACGAGCAGGGTCATAGACCATACATGATTTAGTTTTTTTAATTAATTATGATGATATTTATTTTGTATTTAAAAATTTATAGCTTCATGGTTCTTTTGTAATAGAGCAACATAGTTTATTTTGTAATACAACAATAGCTTTATAGTAAAGTATTATAAAATGAGCTATTCATATTAGTTATGGATTTAGAAATGTCATTAAATTATAATTAAGAGAGGATTTTACTAGTAAAGTATGCATATAGTACAGTGCAATGATCATGAGGCATACGTGGTGATAAAATTCCTCACGTGCCGGTTATGCTCCAAAATCAGGTCGTGACACATTATTAGGAGTTGACAAATGACACATCAAGGTGCTTCATAATAGGTCATGCAAATTGTGATAATCGAGGGAAAAAAAATTAAGTGGGGTCCACTCATAGGTTTTAAGTAGCATAACCACCATAGTTCCTTCTCAAACTCCTTTTCGTTCATTCTCTTCTCCCATTCTCGTCACTCTCTGTCTCTCATTTCTTCTTCTCCCGCTCCATTTCTTTTTCTTCTTCCTCTCATTTCTTCCTTATTTTCCTCTATTTTTCCTTCTTCCTTTCACTCTCTACAACACCACCACTACCACCTCCACACCATATCAACTACTATCATCATCATCACATAAAAAAAAAACCGCGGCTCTCTCCTCTCTTTCTAGCTCGCGGTTTTCTCTCTCCAAGTGGGGGAAACGGTTAAACTGGTGAGTATTGGATCATTTTCTATACCTTTAATCTTCCTCCTAGAGTAGTGGGTAAGTATCAATCTTACTCTATTTATCATTTTAAGCTCTCTATATAGTTGTTCATCGTAGATTGGGGTTTAGGAGACCCTAAGTATAGAAATTTGGAGCTTTCTAGTGTATGGGGCTAAGTAGTATAAATTAATAGTATTGTTAGCTCACTAATATTGTATTTATCTTGTTCCTAGAATTATAGAATATTTAAGCGTCAACCGCTAGATTTGTGGCACTTAGGAGTAGTTCTTCGGTTCCTTTGAACCAGTCTATGAGTAGACATTATGTCTATAACTATTTTTAATTATGCTAAATTAGCTCTAAATTTATTTTAGTAAATTAGAAGTTGAAAGACAATTATTTGGCTATGTTATATAAATTTGATGAAAGTAAATCTAATGCATAGAGCTTATGTTTTATTTAAAAATTTACACATGAGACAATATGACATAATTTCAAATTTGGAAATTTTATAGAGAATATAATATTTCATAGATTTGAAATAATTGAAAACCATTGACCCATGATATGGACTAGAGAAATGAATTATGGATAGTGGGCATGGCCCTTTTTGTTGATATGTAGAAAATTTATTAAATATGATATGTTTAAAATAATTATACATTTTGGGGAGAATCTCTGGCAAGATCTGTAGCTAGCGACAGTAGGCATTAGCCTTAATGCACCTTGACTATATTTGAATAGGACTATACAATGGATCCTTCTATTCTATGGCTACTCGCATGGGTAGGACCGTTTTGTTTCAGGATCACATGAATGAATGGCCACCTGAGTATGAATCCTTCTGTTTATCTTGGATTTGACAATTCCCTAGTTTTTTTTTTTTGTATATAGAAATTAGTTGTTTTCAAAATCTTTTCTGTAGACAAAGGAAGTAGTTGAATGTATATGACCTATGAAATTATTATTATTTTACTTATGGATTATATATTGTCTTATGTAGGTTATAAACGTCCTATCTACCACTGAGTTACAAAACTCACTCTGTTATTTCCCTCTCTTTTCCAAATATAGGTGCAGCTTTAGGTTCCAATCCCGTGGCTCCTCAATAGCCAAGCTCTGAGTTGGTGAGCTTTCTTGAGAAGGCCTATTTTGTATTTTGGAACCTATCTTGTTTTGAGTTTTAGCCTGTTAGAACTGTTTTAATACTCCATATGTCACAGGCAGGGTCCTCGACTTAGTTTTGTGATTATGTTTATATTTATGCCTAAACATGTGTAGTTAAGACTTAGTTATATATATATAGACTATATCATGGAAGGAATTTATAAACTAAATTTAGAGTTATATTTTGAACTATAGTTCTAGTTATGGTTGGACATACACTTTGTGGTTATGAATTTTCATTTGAAACTAGTTTGAGAATTTACTTAACTTTTTGTTGATTTTTAGGATAGTGTTGGATTTAAATTACATATTAGAATTAGGGTTGAAATAAACATATTTTGAGTTGGTTAATCTATTGCTGGGGTGCATTCTAAAAATGCTTGAAACTCAAATTTTGTATTTTGATATTATTTTCATACAGGTCATATTTCTAAAATTGGAAATATTAGAAAAATAGAGAAAACTTTGTCCGTTTTTTTATAAAATTTTTCATATCAAGGCTTGCAAGAGAATGTGTTCCCTATGCACTAGTCATGGCCTGAGTTGGGTCGTGACACAAATATATACTCAACCCCAATTATATTGCTTTCTTTTTAATTTTAATCATGAGTTCTCCCATGACACTTAGTGTTATTTTATTTAGTCATAAATAAAAGGTAGGTTGATTTTAATGGGAAGAAATTTTCTTTAATCATAAGTAAGAATTGTCATTAACACTTAGATATAGTCATTTAATTAATAAAGCAATTTGTATAAAGTTTAATTTTTATACAGTAATATAGAAAACACGGAAAGGCCGACAAGTAAATACGGCCTCAAACATTGCAATAAATCATCAACCTTCAAAGCCCAAGCCAGTGGAAAGCGACCCGGCCCAAACGAATTGCTTACAAGATCTTATTTGTTCCCACAAACAGGCTCCGCCGCTTTCCACCCTACCATCACCGGGAAGGTTTTTGACATCTCAACCACTATGAACGCAAGTTCGAGTCTATTAACTGGTTTTGGAGACCATGTACTGTCCTTTTTCCAAGACCATTCTGTTGGGATTTCTTCATATCTCTCTCTCTCTCTCCCCCCCTAACGCCGGCGATGTTGCAGGTGTTCCCATACGCATGGATGGAGGAAGATGAAGCCCCAACGTACCAGGGAACCAATTCTTTTTCAAGTTCAAATACACTGTTTTTCAATAATAGTTCAAATACACTGTACACAAAGATAATAACAAAGATTAATAACAATCCTTAACATATTAATTATCGAGTCCTTACCGAAAAAAAATTATTGAGTACTAATTATCGTTGTTACAAAGACAGAAATAACTACAGCTAAAAAATTTAACTAGATCCCCAATGTGCCCTTTTTTTATTTTCCCAATAAGAAACGTGGACTAAAACCAAGCAACGCTCAACACTTAACACAAGGACTAGATAGTCATCACGCGTGCCAATCATTATTTGGCACAAAGTCGCTTCACCATTCATTGTGGAAAGCCTCAGGCATGCTAGAACGCAACTCACAACATATTCATCAGTAATGATACTATCCCACTTGACTTGAATGTCCTTGTTGCTACAAAGCAGCCTCGATGCAGGAAAGCTCCCTCTTGCTTGGTCCTCGTTCAAGGATTTTACGTTCATTAGGAGCATTTGCTTTTTCATGCCTCCTTGGAGAGCAGGGTCCATAATTGTGGACCAACTTCAGAGACTCTGATCTTCTTCAAAAGAGGCTACAGAGATCAAACCCGAAAAATAATAATAACAATAACTCAGAAAAAATGCTTGAAAAATAATTAAATAATTAATAGTGCCTAATGTATAATTTTATGATGCAATAGGAATGCATAAAATATCAATGGAAGAGGAGAAATATGCATATATATATGATTTGTTTGATACTTTACAATTCTATTATTTATTTATATTATTATATATGAAAAATAAAACATATTTGCCAAAATAATACAATATGTTTGCTAGTTGTGATTTAAATGAGCTATTTGGATGGATAGTCAATTTATTAAGATCTGTGTGAGGAGAATTTTTTTTTTTTTTGAAAAGTAACATGATAAGTTATTTATATTAAATCTAATTTTTATACATAAATAATAAAAGTATTTTACACTATTATCCAATTGAAATATTTTATTTGTATAATTTTTTAAATATATAGCCGGAGGGAGAGTCAACTCTCATGTGATTATTTTTTTTTGGTCGATAATTTAAAAATGCTAAACTCTTGAAAGAGAAGCAATGGAGTACAAACACGAGTTCAAATGCAACTCACAACAAACAAAACAAAATTAATGTAACAAAATGTGGTTGAAAATTGTACAAAAATATTTTATATTATCAGTATATAAAACTTAAATCATTCTGGATTTAGATATGTGTGCAAAAATTATTTTTTTAAAGAAGTAATAAGTTGCTATATGATCAAATGAAATAAAGTTTTAAAATTATGGCTTTAATATATGTTAACTTTCAAAAAGTTAATGAAAATATATATTGTGGTATATTGTTACCATGGTTCAGAAAACCGGACTGGACTAGCCAGTCGAACCGAGAACCGACTTGCTGTCTGGTCCGGGTTGGCCCCTAAAACCGGCTGACAAAGAATCGGTGTTGGACTGCTTTGAACGAGCCGAGAACCGAGCAAACCGGCCCGGTCGGCCAAACAGGTCTTTTTTTTAAAAAAAAATGTAAGATGACATCATTTTGAGTTTTTTTTTTTAAAAAGGTCTAAAATCTCATTTTTCCTAATTCTTTTTCGTTTCTGGTATGAGAATTAGTAATATGAGAGATTTGATCCATATAGATAATGTTTATTTTGATTAAGAGATTAATTATGTTATACCTAATTTAATATTTAGTTATTTATGACATATATTTTATTTTATATTTTTATATATTTATATAAATATAGGTTTTATTATATACCGGTTATATTCCGGTTGGATTCCCAATTGAACCTCTGAACCCTTGTCCTGATCGGTTCAATGTCCGGTTCGATTTTCAGAACCTTAATTGTTACACTTACTTCTAACCAGCTTGTCGACCATGCATGACAAGACCGATTACTAGTAAATATATACTCCATTTGTTTCACTTTATTTTTCAATTTTTTTGAGAATTTTTTTATTCAAAATATCTTACTACTTATCATATTAAGGAATCATTAATTTTTTTCCCTAATATTACCCTTAGTGTAATTAATTGTAGAAAAAATTGCACTTTATATCCTCGAAATATAAATTATGTACGCTTTAGACTCTAAACTTTTAAAATATATAATATGACCTTGAACTTTCTTGAATATGGAAATGTCAATATTTCCATCAAATAAAAGTATCACAAATCTAAGGATTTGGGATATCAGTTCATTCCTTCAAGTTTGTTCATTCAAGAAAGTTTCAGATTCAATTTGCATATATTCCAAAATTTAAGAAGGTATAGTTCATTTATTTTGGCTAATACACACATTTGTAATAGTTCAATGTCGATTTACATATTTTTAAATTTTAATAACTAAAATACACATGACGTATAATTTAAGAGGTAAAATATGATTTTTCAAATTGTATTCACTTGGTTACTTTAATTATATTACTTACTTTTATTTTTTAATAGGTGCACTGTTATTCATTAATTATAAAACTATATGTTATTAATAAAATTCATTTTTTTTCAGTACATGTGTTTTCTTGTTTTTGATGGATAAATGGAAACAGATTAACGGAGGTATTACTTATTAGTAGAGTGCATGGTACGAAAAATAATTCATATGATGTGTTTCACTTAAACAAATATATTAAAATAGTAGTTTAGTGATAGAACCTGACATATTTTAATTAGTTTAGATACTATATGAATTTGACTCTCATCCTCATCTCTATCTCCTAATATCTTACAATATTTGGTAAGAGAATAAAAATAAGAGTAATAAATTTTTCATCATATATAATTTTACACATATAATTTATTTATAAAAAATCAAACTCTATCTTTACTCCCTAATTAAACACTGAGATGCATGCATGTGGAGAAAACATATTGTGTAGCCCTGCAAAGTAGTCCATCGACTTTTGATCCATCTACATAACCTATGCGATACACGTACGCTTGTGGAGGAAACACATGTTGTAGGCCCTGCAACGTTACGAGGAGCGGTAGCAGTAGCATAGTGATAGTAGAGGTGGCGGTGGTGGGCTAAAATTATAGTTCAAAACGCGCAAGAATTAGCCTGCTGCAAACGGCCTCATTACACCCAAGACTAAGTTCATGAGTAAAAAGTGATAAAGAAAGCCCCTTGCCGTGCGTGTTATCTAAAAAATATAGCCAAATAGGCACAGGAGAAAATCTTAGATACATTCAAATATATGAAATTCACATTAATTTGCAAAGACAGAAGCACTGCCAGAGGAGTGCACCAGCGATGATTGCGACGGTGAGGGTGATGCACGCTGGCGATGAAGTTATGGGATTTGACGATTTAAGAAAGCATCTTTCATGGCGGTTTGGTGAAGTTACATCTTGTTGAACAATTTGGAAATTATGATGAGGGGCTACTGGAGTGGAGTGCACCACTAGGATTTCGGTGTACGGATAGTACATCAATTTAGATTATGACATCCAAGGTGCATCATGCACCCAAAAAAAAAAAATAGATGAATGTATTGAGGGAGCGCGCGCTAAATATACAAAAAATGAAAGCGACATTCATTATAAAATGAAGAAAGAAGATTTCCAATCTCATTCAATAACACAAGTGAGGTACAAAAATACAAGCTAAAAACAAACTATTGAAATTCCATATTTACTCCAGCTAAAATTTTATTGACCACTTTATTCTTCTACACGTAAGATTTACATGTATAAATTACTAGTTGCAGCCACCGTAACCAAAGGCCAAGTTTTCCTTCTGCTACATCATACACTATAACGCTGGGCGTTTCCAAAAAGTACAATATCCCCAGCTCCTGTGGGAGGTGTTGTAAATGGCAAACAAATAGTGGTGGAGTTGGCATGGAAAGCTACACCACTAGGTGGAATATCTAAAACAAATCCATCTGCAAACAAGGTGATTGCTCAGGTGCCTGTGGCAGTTAATACATTTGGTGTTGTTGGCATTTAACCGCATTTTGGAAATGTGACTAGAAGAAAAAATAATGTGATTAAACCCTTTCCCCAGAATCCTCTCACCTACACACACAACACAACACTCTGTTCCAACAAACAAGCAGAAGCCATCATCAACGACTCCGACGAGACAAGACCTTCAAAAATTGCAACGAAACAGAGCCTTCACCTTCAAGAATTGCCTTATTTGAACAAAACCAATGAAGAATGATGGCCTAGTGCCAAAACCGATGAAGAATGATGGCTATTAGCTCCATGATCTTCAAATTAAATTTAATTGACTAGTTTTTTTTTCTTGATTTTGAATTACCATCAAATGCCAAATTTTCAAAACGAAGAAAAAAAAAAGGGGAATTTGAAGATCACAGAGCTGATCTTGATATTTTAAGAAAGAGAATATACACAATAATGTGCGTTTGGTTTCAAAAAAACAGTTTTCAATGTTCATTGACCTAACGTGAAAGTGGCTAGGGTGCACGTGTTTGAGGGACATGTAATGTTGGAGTAAGTGGAAGATTGTGACGGATCAAAGATTGGATGTTGTTGCTTGTAACAAGCACTAGAGTTTCCGAGCTGACAAGGTTGACATTGAGTCCACAAGAGACTGCTACCCGTATCCATCACAAGTGTTAAGTTCCTTTTCGGAGTTCCTAGGCCCACATTCACAACATATTCGCCAGTGTTATCCCACCTGATTTGAACATCGTTGTTGTCGCCATATAGCTGCCTCGATGCCCAAAAGCTCACTCTTGCTTGGTCTTGTCAAGGATTTTGAAAGGATGGGGAGGATTTGCTTTTCCATACTTCCTCGGAGAGCAGGGTCCATATCTATGGACCAATTTCAAAGACTCCTCTTCGGATGAGACTACAAGAAACCATCACAACTCAAAAAAGATTACCCTCGGGAAATAATTAAATAATAGAGTCTCATAATTTCATGATGAAATATGAATGCAAAAGATATCAAAGTACATAGTGGTGAATTGTGTAAATGAATGCGAAGATTCATGGACCTAATATGGTGAACATTGATTCTACTGGGATGAAATTATAAATATGGTTAGATTTTGATAAATTGATGGTCATCCAATCCAATCACTTTATTTGCTGATGCAGTAATACATAATTGAATAATGATAATAGCATAGAAATTAAACTCTTTTATGTATAAATGACTCATGCACTTAATAATATTAACTCAGAGAGCGAACCTCTTGCAGAAGGGCGGCAAGTAGAGGCTGTCAATAAAGAGCTGACTTCAACAATGTGGAAATGTTCGCTGCTTCCACCTGTGAGTTTATCACTCTGAAAGGCAGCACTCCCGTGCGGAGAATTGAGAAGAAAATGTATGGCAATAAAGCAAAGCAGAAAGAGAGACAAGTTGCCCTCGCCCATGTTTCTTCTAATCAGTGCGCTCTATATTTCTGGTGCTAATACGCTGTGCTATACATGCAGTGATGAAATCATAACCCATATATATACCCACTGCAACTGGAGTGAGCTAAATAAAAATGTTACTATGAAGTAAAAGCAAATTTTGAATAAAAAACTGAAAAGACTAGCAAGGCGTGTATTCACATTAGAAGGTTTGTTCGAATGACTCATGCTCCGTTCGGCCAACACAGTTGCCGACTTAATGGCAAACTTAAGAGCCAATATAATAAGGATGTTACTGTTGTGTTGCGTTTCATGTTTAGGATTTTCCGCCTGATGGGGTTTGTCACATCTTAAAAGGCTGATTTAGCCGCTTATAGGTTTCTGGCCGTGTTGTTTGTTTTACTTTTATGTATTTGCCGGAAAGAAACAAAAAAACAAAAACAACACTAGAATGTTGTTCATTTGAAACATTCATTATATATAATGAACTGATAATAAAATTCCGAGCCTGCCCCAGGTGCAATGTGCAGTAACTAAAAATTTTATTCAATTGCAATACATTCAGAGGGGGATAACAACTCAATTTCACACCATTTGATTGCCTTTGATAATCTCTAACCAACTTAACGCAAGAGGTGATTTTCTTTTTTATTTTCATAAGAATTATTCATCTCATTTAATTTATTATTTGATTATCATTTGTTTTGTGTTGGATCATATGGTGGAATAGTAACAGGATGATTTTCCAAAATTTTAAACCAAAGTGAAATTCTGAGACTCAGTAGGTATTGTGTGGTCTTGCATATTGGGAAAAGGGGTGGTGTGACAACTTTCCTTTTGAACCAAAATTTCTTCTTAAAACCTTGGTACAAGTTAGACGATGGATTGGCTGTAGGGAGATAGTTAATGCCTACTTGAAGATTATTGTTTCTAGGTGAATTATGTAGCGATTTATATTAATGCAGGGCTGTCATATGAGTTCTGGTCTGGTGGTTGCTCCTCTTTTTGTAATGACAATGTCAAAGAGGTTGGAGTAGGGACTCGTTGCTATTCTCTTTTTTGCGTTCCTCTTTCCGTCGTTATGGAATTTTTTAATTCTTCTGCTTTGGGTTTTTTTTTGTTTTTGCTGCTATGGTTTGACTATATAGTTTATCTTTGTGCTAGATGTTCTTTGTTGCTCCATAGTCCATACCTTTTTGGTTGTATGAGCTCTAAATTTATCAAAAAAGTGAATAAATAAATAAACCCTTAAAAGCATTGTGATGACCGAAAAAAAAAAAAAAAAAAAAAAAAATTGAGTGAGGACCGCCATACACCTTAAGTGGTATAGACCACCATAGTTTTCTCTCTTTTATTTTATTCTCTCTTCTTCTTCCCTTCCCTCATTCTCTCCCGTAACACTCTCCCTCTCTTCTTCTTCTTCACATTTCTTTCCTTCCCTCTCACTTTCTTCCATTCTTCTTCCTCCTCTTTGCTTTGTTCTTCAACAAATATCATCACCACTTCCATCAACATTATCTCCTCTTCCTTCCCCACACCATAACCGCCCCCTCTCTCTCTCTCCCTCTCCTCAAATCCACTTTCTCTCTCTAACTCCATTAGAGAGAGCTTGAGGCTTGGAAGGTGTTGAAGTGAATTTCTTCATCAATTTTGCTCTTCAAGGGGTAAATATGCTTCTAAACTTCTCTATTTTAATTGTTGAAGTTTCTAAAATTTTTAGAGATATTGTTAGGTTTCCTAAACCCTTGAATTTGGGGTTTTTAGTGAATTAGCGTAAATTGATGTTAATTGATAGTGTAGTTAGCTCACAAATATTCATATTGTCTTATTCCTAGAGCGATAGAGCAATCGGACAACAACACTTGCGTTGGTGACATTAAAGGCGTCGATCTTCGGTTCTTTGAACCAGTATTTGTGAGTAGATAGTGTATCTGTAGGTTACTTTATGCATGATAAACAATATAAAATTTTATGAAGAGCTGAAAGTATATTGACATAGAAGAAAATAATTATTTAGTGAAAATGAGGCTTTATGTTTAAAATGAAAAATCTGTATTTGGATGCCATAATATGATTATTATGCTTATTTAAATACTTTTAGTTGAATTGCAACAAATTTTATATTTTTAAAGCATATTATGTTAATTACTAAAATTGAGTTATTTTATGTCTATTATGCATATTATACATGAGGATGGTTTTTATGTTGTAAAATATCTTAGAAGTGGAATATGCATGATTTAGAGTAATTTGGGGAAATTCCATAGTTAGAACACAGTAGTTAGCAGCGGGGGCGTTAGCCTCGGTGCACCGTGAGAAATCCCGATTAGCGAGAGTGGTGCTAACCCACACATAGTCTGCAGCCTATGTCCGGACTTGTATATGGCTACGGGCCAACTCCGGTTAGCGGTGAGGTGCTAACCCGCACATGACTTTGTCGTGTATGCGGACTTGTATGGCTACGGGCCAACTCCAGTTAGCAGGGGTGGTGCTAACCCACACATGACCTTGAGTCATGTCCTGACTTGTTATTGTTCTACTTAGGATAATCTCCCCATTATACTTGGAATTATGTGATTATGTAAAGTTATGTTTTCAAGATATCTCATGTTATAGCTATATATATATGTTTTATGAGTATATGTACATTATTATGTTTATATTGTTTTAAGATTGTATTTAGTAAACTACGGATATCCTATCTCTCGCTGAGTTGCAAAACTCACCCTGTTGTTATCCATTTTTTTTCAGATACAGTCTTTGGTCTTTGGTTCTAGTTCTATTCCTCCGGCTCAGCCATAAGTGCGTTTTAAGTTGGTGAGCCTTCTTGAGAAGGCCTTTATGTTAGAGCTTTATGTTGTCTAGTTTATTAGTTGCTCCATATGTCACAGGCAGGGTTCTCGGACTTGTATTATGATATGATTGAGAATTTATGACTTAGCCATATAGATTATGTTATGTAAATGATTTGTAAACTTAAATTGATATTATGTTTTGAACTACGTTAAATGTTGTTATATCTTTGGAAGGCGCGATTAAGAATGCTTGATGCCCATTTGCTGGAATTTTAATTGAAAATATTGCAGGTTATATTGTATTTGGGGAATGTTCGAAAAACAGAGGAGACTCTGTCCGTTTTTCTATAAAATATTGTGTGTTAAGGCTGGCTAGAGAAAATGTTCTCTATGCGCCGGTCATGGCCTAGGTTGGGTCGTGACAAGCATTAAGCATGCAACAAAGATACAACCTCACATCACATCTAGAAAAACAACTGGTACAAGAGATTTATTTCAATCTATATATCCTTATGCCAAGTACTCAAACTATGTGAATTGGCCACTTTATTTTATATGTAAGACTTAGATGATGCATAAATTACTATTTGCAACCACCATAACCAAAGCCAAGTTTTCCTTCTGCTACGTCATACACTATTTCTAACGTTTTCTGCTGGATGTTTCCGAAAAGCACAATATCTCCACCTCTTTTAGGAGTTGCTGCAAATGGCAAACAAACAAAGGTAGAGTTGATAGGAAAAGCTACACCAATGGGTGGTATATCTAAAACAAGACCATCTGCAAACAAGAAGCTCATTTTTGGAAATTGAACCTTCTGGTGGCCACCAATATGGTAACAAGTGTCAATATCATCATTAAATGGTCCCGCTAGTTGATACTGGGACATGGCTTTTCTGTATGCATCTCGCAAATTATTATAATCTTTGGAAGGTAACCTTGAAATTGTAGTGCCAGAATCAATGACTGCGGCACCCTTCTTAATAGATATGGGAATAGAGGTGTTACCGAGTTTTATTCCAACGAGCTCAATGGCGTAGCCTGCTCCTAACTGTGTGAACTTCAAGGATTTAGAAACTTGTTTATTCTTGCCGAATTTGAGAAAACCAACCTCGCTTGATTTTGATGGGAGACAATACGAAAAGACTTTCTCGTAGGTTTTAGCAGTTTGTTCAACAAAGGATAAAAAATCCTGGCCGAGCCCGATTATGCCATCAATACCCGGAAGGCTGTTATTGACGTTGCCCTCATTACACCCAAATATGATGTTGTTGAAGGTATTGATTCCAACACTTAACCTTTCTCTGGCTAGGAACCCAGCGGCTTCAGATCCATCTACGTAAGATGCAATATACACGCATGTTGAAGGATCGCATGTGGTAAACCCTGCGATATATGTTTGTGGATATATAAGAACTACACAGTTTTATGTTGCATGAATATAAAACTTAACTCATGTGATGTTTCTTTGGTATGAAATATTAGCATAAGATAATGTTATTTTCAATACCTAAAAGTAGGTGTCTTATTTGGATATTCAATTTATCATCATTGGATTAGATGAGATAAATGAGTAGGGGTGAGTTGGAATCATTATCTACGTAATATGATGATAATAAGATGAGTGTCCAAATCAAATTAAATGCTTATTCTTAAATGTTCACAACTTCACATAGTATCGTTGATTAGTATATACAATGTATGTTATGTGTTATACTAAGATGTATATAGGATGCCTTATACCGTATGCGCTGGAAAAATATTTTCCATTAAACATATAGATATGCAGGGAGGCAAGTCACAAAGAACGTACCTAATGTTGAAGCAAGCTAGTTGGGTAAAACTTCATTTATGTATCTCATATTTTATAAACATTTCAATTTAATTTTAATTTTTTATTCTATTTATATCCCTAATATTTTCAAAATGTTTCAATATTATTCCTTTAATGAATGACATTCAAATTATAAACATAAAATATCGATGTGAAAGTCAAATTACAACGTGAAAGGAACGCAGCAAAACATGAAATGTCAGGTTTTTATTTATAATTCGGAGGTAGTTTACATTATGGAAAAGTTAAGAACGTAAATAGAATAATTTTTTAGAGTAATTAATGGAAACCTTTATAAAATGTTAGAGATATAGCTGAAGATTTTGTCAAATATATAAAATTTATATACTTCTATTTAATAACTTAAACTTTTAAAATAGATGATTTTGTTATATAATATTAGAGCCTATATAATTATGTGATCTAGAATTTGATTCTTATTACACACATTTTTTTAAATAAAATAATTAAATTCTAGCAAAAGATATAGTGAACCTGTGCTTTGGCAATATTTCAATCCCAAAATTAAAGAGGAATTTACATAAAAGATGTATTAATTAGATATAAAATTATTTATGTGCTCAAAAAGATCCATGAGTAGTTTTATATCTAAGAGCTTTACCCTAGCTAGTTGTGCAATGATTGTTGCAAATTTTGTTATCAAATTGGAGAGGCATGAATCGGGGGACATTCTTTGAGAGATCATGGGTGAAATTAATGAGCTCATCATTTCAAGCAATCGAGCTAATTTTAGATTTCACAAATAACAAAAAAATTATATAAACAAATGATTTATCCTCCTAATAGATACTCCTAAACATCATCTTATATACTAAATAAAGGAGGAATTGATTTGATTTAAAGTTTCTAAATATTAATTGTATCTACTCTGTTTTTTGCATTTCATGAAGTAATTCAGAGGATGTTTAGGAAAATTTTTAGAAGGCAATCGAATCATTCTAATATATATAATAACTATTGACTATTGAGAGCAGTTACCTAAGGTGGCGTTCGCTATAGTGCATGTTTGTGAGGGACATGTAACATTAGAGTAAGTGGAAGATTTTGATGGATCCAAGATCCTGTGTCGCTGCTTGTAACATCCAGGGAGGCTTCCCAGCTTACAGGGTCGACATTGAGTCCATAGGAGACTACTGCCCGTATCCATCAAAAGTGTGAGCTCCCTTTTAGGTGTTCCTAGCCCCACATTCACAACATATTCGCCGTTAACACTATCCCACCTGACTTGGATGTTGTTCTTGCCATAGAGTTGCCTCGATGCCATGAAGCTCACTCTTGATTGGTCTCGTTCAAGGAGTTCACGCGCAGAGGGAGCTTTTGCTTTTCCATGCTCCCTTGGTGAGCAGGGTCCGTGATTGTGGACTAACTTTAGAGACTCCTCTTCCGTTGAGAACACAGTTCAAAGTTCAAACCAAACAAACATTAATCACAGCTACAAAAGATTGCACTTGAGCAAATAATTAAATAACATGGATTTAATATCTATACAATGAAAGTGTAAATATTTTTTATACAGTCATTCAATTATATATTATTATATTAGTCATGATAATTAACTTTTCTATTAACATATATTGAAAAGTCATATAAATAAAGAAAATTATGAAAAATTTTAATTGAATGACAGTGCATAAATATGTCAAAATTAAATTCTTAAATAATAGAGTCTTATATATAGTTTTACAATGAAACAGGAATACATAAAACATCACCGGAGTTAGGGGGAAAATGCGCATATATGGTTCATTTGGATAGAAATTGGATACATTATTTGTGATTTTTTTATTAAAAAAAATATATCTTTATATCATTAAAAATGTTTGTTTATTTTAATAAAAAAATTGCCCGAAAAGTCATATGTATGGCGATATCTAATTGATGAGAAGTGTAAAGTATTTTATAGAATATTAAAATTAATCTCATTTATATGTTTCACAACGTTAATTGGTAAAGATAATAAAAGTGATGAATATTACATATTTGCAAGTTGTGATTAATACACAATACAGTTACTTCTAGCAAGGTTGTCAAGGCAAGATCAGTTACCCGGTACGTTTGCTTGGAGATTAAAAAAAATGAGAAAATTTTATATGACTACGCTCTATATTGAAAAACTTTTCCTTATTTTTACCTGTCCTAAAAATACACCCTAAATATATATTATTTATTTTTTTAATAATTAATAACACACCCGATCAGAATGGGATGAGAATCACCAAGTAAGTCTCATAATCCTAAATCATACAAGCAAAAGACATGAAGCAGCTAAAAAGACAACATAGTTTAATGCACGGTTTCATCACAAATAGACTATTTACGTATAAATAATAGTTATTATTATATTATAATACAACAAAACTAGATCCACTGCTTATTATGCTTTTATAATAGATAGGTTGAAGTATTGGAGAATTGTGCAAATGTATGTGGTGACTCGTGAATCTAATGCGGTTACTAAACGGCGATGTGAATTTACGTAGTGATTCGGGCACTTAATATGATAACTTGGGTGGTCGTACGTCTGGTTGATGTGTCTGACCGAGTTTGATGCAGAACTTAAATGACAAAAAGATTGTAATTAGAACATATATGTTGGTTAGTTTTTGATTTGGACTTAAAATTAATACGTTTTTGTAGTAGGAGAGAATTGAAGAGCAAGAGATAGAGCAAGCGAATGAACCTCTTGCAGAAGGGCTGCAGGCAGAGGCTGGCAGTAAGGAGCTGAGTTCAACAATGTGAAAATGGTTGCTGCTTTCTATTGGTGTATCACTCTGAAAGGCAACGCTCTTGTGCAGAGAATTGAGCACAAAATGTATGGCAAGAAAGCAAGACAGAGGGGAAGGGAAGTGGCCCATGTTTCTGGTAAACGGCTTCAATTCCTCTACAGTATAGTTAGTTATGGTGCTAGTATATATGCAGTGTTATGTGGTATAACCACGGCATAGCCCATATATATACCCATCAGTGCAACTAGTAACTAATAAATAATAAATAAATAAATAAAAATGTCACTGGAGTAAACGCAAATTTTGAATTTAAAACCTATAAAGTCTAGCAATGCGTATTAACATTATTAGGTTGAAACATTCAATAATGTATATTTATATTAATATCAATTAGTAGTAAAAACCCCAAGCCTACCCCAGGAGCAATGTGCATTAATAACTAAAAATTTATTTTCAGTTGTGAAACGTTCAAATGTCGATATCGGGATTCGATTTCAGACCATTTCAATATATAGTTTGGAAATATCTCTAACTAAGAAATTAACTCGACCCGATGCTAAGGGATTGCATTGCAGTTTCCTGGAAGTGATTTTATTATATCTTGATCGCTTGCAAAGGTTTGAAATATTATTTTTGAAAGATGGATTTCAATAGCATACACTATAAATGCAAACGTCTCAACTGCTCTGAATCAAAAGGTAAAGGCTTATCTTGATCGTCGGTCTGGTAGTAGTATACAGACTTCTCAACAACTCTGATTCAAAAACTAAAGGAAACATTGTTAAAAATCACTTGAACCAATCAAGAAGTGGTATTCCTTGTAAGATATTGATTCCATTTATGAATTTACTAATCTTGTAAAAAAAAATTTCTCAATTTACAAAATATTGCAGAAAGAACTTCAGCAAATGATCATGCAGCAAAAAGAATATAAATTTGATTTGTGCCCAGATACTACTTGAAGCCATATTTAAATTAATACACATAAAAAGAATCATCTAAGGGCCAGATCGGTTGAATTAACAGCTGAAGCAAAAGGATGAGATTCTAAAAAATCATTATAAGTTGAATTTAAAATGGATCAATGTGGGGTCCAGCCGTTGGGTCCCACTATTGAAAATTTGAAGCCATAACCTGAAAAGAGGAAAATTTTTCCACATATGAACAGTAAATCACTATTCATACGTGAAGACTTCGGTACTTAGGAAAGTTTTTTCAACAAGTGAGAGAAGGGAGATATACTTTTCTATAAGGATTTATATGATCCTGTAGAGAAGGGAGATACAAGGCCAGTAGAAGTGTTAGAAGAAAATTGGAAAAAGATGCACCGGAAGGCCATTGGGTTAATTAGGCAGTGGGTGGATATCAGTGTATTCCACCATGTGGCCACAGAGACGAATGCATATACTCTGTGGAAGAAGTTAGAAGATCTCTATGAGAAAAAGACTGCATAGAATAAAGCTTTATAATCGTAAAAGTCAGTAAATCTCAAGTACAAGAGATGGAAGGTCTGCATTCGAGCACTTGAGTGACTTCCAAAATATGGTGAATCAGTTAAACACCATGCAGATAGTGCTGGATGACGAGTTACAAGCACTATTACTTTTGAGTTCTTTGCCGGATAGCTGGGAGACCTTGGTGGTGTCACTGAGCAACTCTGCTTCAAGTGGAAAACTGTCTTTAGTCCAAGTCAAAGACAACATGTTCAATGAAGAAACTAGAAGAAAAGACTTGGTGGGAATTGATAATTCCCAGGCCCTTGTCACAGAGAACAGGGGGAGAAGCAAGAGCAGAGGGCGGTCCAGAAAACCAAAGGATCGATCGCAGTCCCAGTCAAGAAGAAGGTTTAAATGTTACCATTGTGGCGAAGAAGGACACATCAAAAGGAATTGTAAGGCTTGGAAGATTAGAGGCAATAAAAATCGGAGAAGTCAGGAAGCGGCTGATGATGAAAATACTATAACCCCTGTGATAAATGGGGAAGTGGTGGTGCTTTCTTTTGTAGATGAAGAATGTAATGTTGCAGATTCATGTGTTGAATGGGTCGTTGACTCAGCGGCTTCGTATCATGCCACTCCCAACAAGGAATTTTTTACTTTGTACAAAGAAGGAGACTTTGGCAAAGTGAAAATGGGTAATAAAAGTAATTCTAACATTGTGGGGATTGGTGATGTTTGCATTCAAACAAATATAGGATGTACATAGACATTGAAGAACGTGCGACATGTGCCGGATTTACGCCTGAATCTGATCTCCGTGCATGCTCTGGATCTAGCCGGATATCACAATAACTTTGGTGATGGCAAGTGGAAGCTCTCCAAAGGTTCGATGGTGATTGCCAGAGGAGAAACATACAACACTTTGTATAAGACTCAAGTTAAGCAGATCGGAGGGTTGAATACAGTTGAAGAGGATGCTTCGCCAAATTTATGGCATAAAAGATTGGCTCATATGAGTGAAAAAGGATTGCAGATTTTGGCTCGAAAATCTCTCATTCCTTATGCCAAAGGTACAAAGTTAAATCCTTGTGATCATTGTTTATTTGGCAAGCATCATAGAGTATCTTTCAGCAAAAAGTTAAAGCTGAAGAAGAATATTTTGGATATGGTTTACTCTGATGTATGTGGTCCCATGGAGGTGGAGACTCTGGGTGGTAGCAAATATTTTGTGACGTTTATTGATGATACTTCACGGAAAGTGTGGGTGTATTTCCTAAAGAGGAAGGACCAGGTGTTTCAATATTTCAAGAGGTTTCATGCCATGGTGGAGAGAGAAATTGGGAAACCTTTGAAGTGTCTTCGCAGTGACAATGGGGGAGAGTACACTTCCCATGAATTCAAGAACTATTGCTCTGAACATGACATCAGGCATGAGAAGACAGTTCCTGGCACTCCACAGCATAATGGTGTGGCCGAAAGAATCAACAGAACCATTATGGAGAAAGTCAGATGTATGTTGAGAATGGCTAAGCTGTCTAAGCCATTCTGGGGTAAATCTGTTCAAACGGCGTGCTACCTGATTAATAGATCTCCGTCTGTTCCTTTGGGCTTTGACATTCCGGAGAGAGTATGGTCCGGACATGATGTAAGTTACTCTCATTTGAAGGTGTTTGGATGCAAAGCCTTTGCTCACGTAAGTAAGGAACAGAGACAGAAGCTTGATGATAGAGCCATTCCTTTCATATTTATGGGATATGGAGATGAGGAATTTGGTTATAGGCTATGGGATCCGGAAAAGAAGAAGATTATTAGAAACAGAGACGTAGTGTTTCATGAGCAAGAAACTATGTCAGATTCTGCTGTTCCAGAGAAAACTGATGAAGCTGGTGATAAGGTTGATTTTACACCAGTCTCTCCTCCTAAAGAAAATGCCACAGCAGGGGGAGAGATCCAAGATCATGGAGTTGATGGTGAGCCAACAATTGATGATGATGGAGATGGAGGAGGTGTTGAGCAGGGGGAGCAAGCTCAAACACCACAACTTAGAAGATCTAATAGAGTGCCACAACCGTCCAAGAAGTACCCCAGATCGGAATATATCCTTCTCACTAATGAGGGGGAGCCGGAGAGTTTTGAAGAAGTTCAGACTCATAAGGATAAAGTTCAGTGGATCAAAGCCATGCAAGAAGAGATGAATTCCTTGCAGAAGAACAATACTTATGAGCTGGTAGAACTCCCTGAAGGCAAGAAAGCCTTGAAAAACAAATGGGTGTTCAAGCTGAAGAAAGATGACAACAAGCTAGTGAATTACAAGGCTCGCTTGGTTGTAAAAGGCTTTGGTAAAAAACGAGGGATAGTTTTTGACGAGATTTTCTCTCCAGTTGTCAAAATGAGTTCTATTCGAGTGATTCTCGGATTGACGGCTAGCTTGGATTTGGAGCTTGAGCAGTTAGACGCGAAGACCGCTTTTCTCCATGGTGATTTAGAGGAAGTTGGAAAGGAGCTGATGGTTTGGATCAGCTGGTTTAGATCAAGTATGAATGACATGATGTTTGTTAGATCCATGTAATGGGTCCCTTGTGTCGAAAGTCTTCCTGGCAAAGTGGAGACCAGGTGGCGTGTCCCGAATATCTGCGGTACAAGTGAAAGGAGTATATTTAGCCAGTGACGAGGCTTGTGGATGATGCTCTTGTGTTAGCACCATTAAATGCTTGAGAAATGCAAGGTTATTGCATGAAGAAAGTTGTAGTACGAGATAAGCTTCAACTTTCTGCCGAGTTGATCGGCATGGATCATAGATAATTGTTCCCAGGTTATTTCCCCATCGGCTGGAGGGGGAGAATTGTGGGGTCCAGCCGTTGGGTCCCACTATTGAAAATTTGAAGCCATAACGTGAAGAGAGGAAAATTTTTCCACGTATGAACAGTAAACCACTATTCATGAGTGAAGAGTTCGATACTGAGGAGAGTTTTTTCAACAAGTGAACAGTGAAATTTACTGTGCACTTGTGTTAGGTGCCGTGAAACGCAGATCACGTTCATACACAGTGAGCCTCTATAAATAGAGGCATTCGAAGCAGCAGAAAACACAACAAGAAGCAGCGAACAAATATAAGCTGCATAGTGAGAGAAAAATATACTGAGAGTATTATTTTTCTGAGAGTGAGAGAGAAAAATAGAGAGTGTGAGTAAATCCTTGAGAGTGTAGGGTGTGGGTATATACACCGGGAATATTTTTGGGTATCATCTCTATTGCTCCTTGGTACTGCAAAATTGTAGTATTTGAATAGGAGGGTTTTCACTGGGATACACTATATTTACCTCTTGGGTTAGAGAGTGTGGAAAGGATATTTTGTAATTATCCTGAATATAGTGGAATATTTTCGGAGTTTGTCCCGTGATTTTTTCCTCCGGTATCTGGGGGTTTCCACGTTAAAAATTCGGTGTGCAAATTTCTTGATACTGGTGTGAATAGTACTATTTGTGAATAGTGACCAGCAGGCCCATGTGAATAGTGACCAATGGACCCCACTGTAGAAAAATTTACTATTCATCCCGATTCATATTTTCGCTGCGCTGCGCCGATTGGTAGATTTAATTCTATCAAATTTAGTTTTGGTACTCATTGCCACACATTGGAATCATTTAATTACACCGTGAATCAGTCTCTGAGCCCAACAATCAAAAGGTAGTAGTTTAGCTTGGATATATAGAGGAAATAACCTCAACAAAAATCGATAAATATAATTAGGTTATAGACATTGTAAAAAAATAATAATAATAAAGAGGTGATGGGAATGTATAAATTATAAAATATAATTAGTTTGCATATAAAAGAAATGGTGGAGGGACTTTTGTGAATAAAAAGAATATAATGAAGTTTGCTAACATTCACCAAAGGGATGAAGATTATTCCCCCATATGGTAGAAAATAATTACGTTAATATTGAGTACAGATGAAGGGGTATTATAAATTTTAACCTAAACTTCACTGTCTGAGTTAAATAAAAACTTATTTATTTAAAACAATTTTAAATTAATTAGTAAGGTGCTTAAGTAGATAACTGAAAGTGTCAACATATTTAGCGCAACAGGGTATATTCGAAAATATTATGCTTATCATCATATAAGATGTCTTTTATTTATAACATTACCACTAATGAATAATGTTACACACACATTATCTTATATTCATATAACTTTAATAATTTAATTATAACTTAATTATAACTAATTTTACCCTCTTTTTCACATATTTATATTTTAATTTTATCATAATTCTTTATCAGAATTCTCTTGAGTATCCATTTCATATATTATGTCATATTTTCCGAGGAAAATTTAATTTAATTTGATTATGTCAACGCCATTTTTAAAATATTTCCCCTTTATATATGCATCATTTAATTAGAAGATCGATTGAAGATTTACTTGATCCAGTCTAATTTCTTTGGTGGAGGAAAGTGATGATGACATCGATCTTTTGATTGAACAAGTCAAAAGATAGACTCTTCAGTATATAATTGTACTCTGTTCGTTCTACTCCAGCTGTCCTTATTTTTTTATTTGTTTGTTTCACTTTATCTATTTATTTATTACATCAAGAAGACTTTCTTTTAACAATTATACCCTTCACGTTATTTATAATTTCACATTATTATATATATATATTTTTTATTAATTAAATATGAACAAACTAATTAATATATTTTTATACTATTATTAATATTTATTTATAAATTTCTTAATATTTTTTTATTTTCAACTGTTAAGATATAGCAGAGGAAGTACTACTTTGTTTACCATTTTTTCCAGTGAAGGTCTGTGCAGTCGGAAACCATGATAGCTGTAGATGCTTTAGTTTACCTAACACAGAAACATATTCTAATCAAACATCTTTACGTCTTCTATCTTCAAATTTAATTTACTAGTTTGTTTTCCTGATTTTGAATTACCTCCTAATGCCAATTTTTCAGAACGAAGAAAAAATAATCCGGAATTTGAATACCATAAAGTTAATCTTGATATTTTAGAAAGGGTAAACTCAATAATCATACCTTTTTTTTTTCAACCCTATTCTAGTTTTTAACTTTATGTTATTATTGTGAGTCATTTTAGTTCATAAATTTTAAAATAAATTAAATTAGTTCTTGATATTGCAAAATAAGAACCAAGTTAGCTCCCAACCCACTTTTCATTTAATATTTCATCAATTAAATAATGATATGTAACAATAAGTGATATTTTGACATACTATATATCATTTGAAGTATAATAAACTTTAAAATAACTCATTTTGATATATGAAATTATTACATCAAATGAGTGATATATATCTCCATTTCAAATTATAAAATAACTCATTTTGTATAATTTTAAACATATTATCTAAACATTCATTACATATTTTATATAAATCTTCATTACACTTTCGATGACACATGGCATGTGCCAAAATATCATTTAATGTTACACATCATCATTTAACTAATAAAATGTTAAATAAAAGTGGATTGAGGAACAAAAATGACCCATGTTTTATAATATCAAATTTTTTTAAGAATTATTTTTATTCTTATAAATATTCCAACTTTAACAACTGACCTAACATGATAAGGACCAAAATCAATTTTTAACAAAATTAAATTTGGATAAAAACTGTAATTATTAGGATTGAAACCATATTCAATTGTAATTTATTATCTTATTTTTGGGTCAAAGAAACTAGGCATCATTCATTCATTTAGCAGGCCAACTACCTATATGATAAAACCCTAATAAGTTTAACGACAACTTGCAGTAAATTGTGGCTCAATGGCAAAACAAAACTATTACATACTGAGTAATAAAGGAACACTAACAAATTAATAAGAGAGCATGTTGGTAGTCCATTATTCACTTCTTCACAAGCTTCATCTAATGTCTTTTACTCACTAGGAGAAGAGATGCACCCTATTGATTTATCTACTCTGTAGCAACTCTTAGGATTTTCCTATGTTTAATATAGTCTTAGACAAATTAGTGCACTTTTTCATTGTAATTTTATTTTACTCACATGTATTATTATATTTCTATATTTTCTCTCACTTAATTAATATCAACTCTCCACTACAAGATATTATTTTAAAATTTATCTCTTACTTGAATATTAATATATAAGTAATTAAAAATTAAAAACATTATATTATTTATTTATTTTATTAATTCTTGGTATTTGTTTCACACATGCCAAAATCAAAGTAATTAATTAAAAAGAGAAATCGGATTTACTTTTCACAATTGTTTTTTCCCTATAAAGACTTGCTATTTTGTAGCTTCTAACGTATTAAGACTAAAAAGTGTGAATTAATATTTTATAATACTTTTAGAGAAATTAAAATATAATAATCAATAAGTAAATACTATAAAACTTGTCCCTAAAAAATACTATAAAGTTTGGAAATTAATAATATTAGGAGTGAGAAATGGTGAAGAGTAAATATTAATTAGATGGGAGAAAAAAAAAGTCACATATAGCAATTAATGTACATGAAACAAAATTAGCATATATATAATCCTAAACTAACATATTTCATTACATAAAACCAGTGATTTATTGGTCCAAAAGAAAATATTTGGCATTTCTCTATATATATATATATATATATATCATGTTCAATAAATAGAAAAGCATCTCCATTTTTTATTTGCGTCGAGTTTTTTTGCCAAACTCAGCAAATGAATTTTTATGGGCAATAAACATAATACTTGTGTTTTACAGGGAAAAAAACAAAAAGTTTAAAAAGGAAGGCCTACAACCGGTCCAAAGTTAAAGGCCCATGAGGAACCAAAACATTCTAGCCCCACCGTAAAAGTCACCAGTTACTAGTTGCAGCCACCTTAACCAAAGCCAAGTTTTCCTCCTGCTACATCATACACTATCTCAAGCGTTTTCTGCTGTGTGTTTCCAAAAAGTACAATATCTCCAGCTCCTGCAGGAGGTGTTGTAAATGGCAAACCAATAATGGTGGAGTTGACATGGAAAGCTACACCACTAGGTGGAATATCTAAAACAAGTCCATCTGCAAACAAGAAGCTCATTTTTGGAAGTTTAAGCTTCTGGTGACCATCAATATGGTAACAAGTGTCAAGAATATCAAAAGGTTTTGCTAGCTGGTAATATTGGGACATGGCTTTTCGGTATGCTTCTCGCAAATTAATGTAATCCTTGGAAGGTAAGGTTGAAATCACAGTGCCAGAATCAATACTTGCAGCACCCTTCTTAACACCTATAGGGATAGTGGTGTTGCCAAGTTTTATTCCGATGAGTTCAATGGCATAACCTGCTCCTAGGTGTGTGAACATCAAGGAAACTTGTTTAGCCTTGCCAAATTTGAGAAAACCTATCTCACTAGATTTTGATGGGAGACAATATGAAAACACTTTCTGATATGTTTTGGCAGTCTGTTCCATAAAGGATAAAAATCCTTGGCCGAGCCCAATTACGCCATCAATGTGGTCAAGGCTGATATTGACATTGACTTCATTGCACCCAAATATGATGTCATTGAAGGTACTGGATCCAAGACTTAACCTTTCTTTGGCTAGAAATCCAGCGACTCCTGATTTATCTACGTAAGCTGCCTCATACACACATGTTGAGGAAATGCATCCTGTAAACCCTGCAATTTTTATGATAAGAATTAAATAATAGACTTGTAAGGTGGTATCTGGTAAGTCACAAATTGAAGCTAGTCAATTCTTAAGAGAATATACTTCCGGTTGCAAACTTGTTACAAGATGCTGTAGATAAACTTGGAGAGATATGAAATTGGGAAAATTAATTCTTTCATAGAATATGGGTGAAATTAGCTCATCTCAAGCAACTTCAATTTTGATTTCACAAATAATAATAATGATAGTTGTAATATATGCTAATGCAAAGAGGATTCTCCCCGATAATTAACTGCCTTCCACTGTCCAAAATTTTTTATTTTTAAAATGTCCACTTATTAAAAGAAGTTGAGAGAAGTAATTCCCTCTAATTAAAAAGAGATCCAGAGAAGTTAAGGTGGGGAAAAAAAGAAAAAACCAAAATAAGTTTTTTAAAAAAATATGATAAATAAATAAAAAGGAAGATTGCGGTACTAATAATAATAGAGTTAGTAAAAGAAAAAGGGTCTCACTTATTTCAAAAAAAAATTGGGAAAGAAGATTTCAAATAGAATCTCTCAGCATGATCCCAAATTTTAATGGTGTTATGTGCAGGGAAGATATCCCGAATGGGTTTTTTGAGGCGTATCATACATAGGTTTAGGTAAATGCCTAGGCTTATTTGCTATGGATGCGGATGAGGTTATTATTGTCCCCTTTGCCAAGACTCAAAAGTCAGGTTTCATGTAGCATGGTTGAGCATGTGGATTTTACTGCATTTTGAGGAGCCTTGTTCTCTTTTCTTTATGCCAATGCTTGTATTTTAGTTTCGAACCTCTTGTTTTTCGTTCTTGTGTCTTGTTTTAGAGTTGGTGTTTGTTGTTTTTGTTCTCACTGTCATTTTTTTCGTTTTAAAGTCATCTACTTGATGTACTTCTTTGCTACTCTCTTTCAGAGTTTAACGCTTATTAATATAATTATCGGAAGAAAACAAATAGTAGTAGCGGTAAAAGTCATAATAATCTATTGAACACAATTATTTATATATACCTAACGTTGTATTGGCCCGACTGCATGTGGATGAGGGACATGTAATGTTGGTGTAAGTGGAAGACTTTGATGGATCAAAGATTGGATGTCGTTGCTTGTAACAACCTTTGAGTTTTCCCAACTTACAGGGTCGACATTGAGTCCACAAGAGATCACTTCCCGTATCCATCACAAGCGCGCGTGAACTCGCTCTTTGGCGTTCCTAGGCCCACATTAACAACATACTCATCAGTGTTAGTACTATCCCACCGAACGTGACTGCTGTTCTCTCCATAGGATTGCTTCGATGCCATGAAGCTCACTCTTTTCTGGTTTCGTTCAAGGATTTCACGTGCATTTGGAGCATTTGCTTTTCCATGCTTCCGTGGAAAGCAGGGTCCATGATCGTGGACTAATTTCAGAAACTCCTCTGCAGATGAGGCTACAGTTCAAACCAAATAAACAATTACAGCTCCAAAGCGTTACACTCGGGAAATAAATCAATAATCAAATAATTAATAGAGCCTCATCACATGATGATTTCGTGTTAAAATTGGAATACACAAACTATATCTCAAGGAGAAGGGGAAATATATATAGATATATAGTTTGTTTAATTAATTCTACTAGGTGTATGAGTATTGTTTTAGCAGAAAAAATATAATTGCTAGGATTTTTTATATGAAAAATAACATGAAATATAGCGATATGATCTACTTATTATCAAAGAGTTCATATACATATATCGCATTATGTTCAAGCAAATACATTAAGAATAAACAATATTCACAAAAATAATATGTATGCAAGTTAGATGGTTGGTAATACGTCTGTAAATTGCAATTTATGCATTTAATTAATACGATAATTTTAAACCAAGTCGCCAACGCAAGACCAATATATTATTTATCAGGCTGGATTCACCACGCATGTCTTATGCTTAATATATAGATTGAAGTAGTGGTGAATATTGTTAGTGTACGTGGTGGTTATGATATATTCTTGTACCTGATAATATGATAACTCGTGATTTTGCATGATGATTAATGCACTTGAGATGGTAACTTGTGCTTAGCGTGAGGTTTAACGTTGAATTTAGATGTTAAAACAAAAATTCACAATTATTGTATGCTAGATTTTTGTTTGCACTACTAAAAAAAGTCTGATTTAAAGACGAAATTTAGAGAGGAGCAAGAGAGCGAATGAACCTGTCATGGAAGAAGGGTTGCAGGTTGAGGCAGTCAACAAAGAGCTGGCTTCAACAATGTGGAAATGGTTGCTGCTTTCTTTAGGTGTACCACTCTGAAAGGCAGCACTCTTGTGTAGAGGATAGAGAAGAAAATGGAAGGCAAGAAAGCGAAGCAGCAAGAATGGGAAGTTGCCCATGTTTCTCGTACTGATCGGCTTCCTCTAATTTCTGGTTCTAATACGCAGTGCTAAGCAGAATTAATAGCCATAACATATATATATATATATATATATATATATATATATATATATATAATAGAATTAAAATGAAAACTCTCACACTTAACCTTAACAATCTCAAGTGTGAGACCCATCACATTGCTCCCCCTATCAGCCAACCACTCTTCCCAGCACCTGCCACCCGCAGTCCGTGCCTTTTCGGGAACCGAGTACAACCTTGGCTCTGATACCACTGTTAGGGCGGGGGAGCCCAACTAGGGGAGATACAACCAATGGGCTAAGCAGAATTAATAGCCATAACATATATATATCTTAACCTTAACAATCTCCCCCTCAAGTGTGAGACCCACCACATTGCTCCCCTATCAGCCAACCACTCTTCCCAGCACCTGCCACCCGCAGAACCGAGTCCAACCTTGGCTCTGATACCACTGTTAGAGCGGGGGAGCCCAACTAGGGGAGATACAACCAATGGGCTAAGTGAGAGCACCACAACACTGGGCCGGACGCCACATCTTGACCCAAAACCTTAAGGCAATGAGTCATGGCTCCTTCCCACATTATATACTACTCACTTAGTCCATTCTTAACCAATGTGGGACTTCACCTCTCACACTTAACCTTAACACAATGTGTGTATTCACATTGTAAGCGTATTCATTTGAATAATTCAATATAATGTATATCTTTACTAATGAACAACTAAGAAAAAATCCAGCCTACCCCAGAGCAATTATTGTGCCTTAACTAAAAAAATTTTCAATTATGAAACATTCAAACATGGATACCAATTTTATTTCACGGCATTTGGTTAGTTTAGATAATCTTTGGCTAGCTATTCATCAATAACTATTCTCGCCTCAATTATTAGAACTTTTATTAACATATTTAGCACAACAGTGAACATTTGAAAACATTCTGCTTATCATCATATGAGATGTCTTTTATCTATAACATTAGTACTAATGAACAGTGTTACACACATTATTTTATATTATATTTATATATCTTTAATAACTTAATTATAATTAATTTTGCCTTTCTTTCACGTATTTATATTTTAATTCTATCACTATTCTTTATTGAGAAGATGAGTGTATAATATTGTTCAAGAAGCTTTATTCTTTGCATAAATAAAATCTCTTGAATATCTATTTCATATAATAAGTCATATTTTTTGAGGAAAATTTGATTATGTCAACAGCATATTTTTGAATTATCTAAATACACCATTTAATTATAAGTTTCTTAGAAGACCGAGTGAAGATTTGAACAAGTCAGAAGATAGAAACTTCAGTATATAATTAGTCAGTTTACCATTTTTTTCAGTGATGGTCTAATGCAGTCCGAAACCGTGACGACAACAGATGATTTAGTTTACCTAACAGAAACATATATTCTAATTAAACATCTTTAACTTCTTCCATCTGTTGATCGATTATACTTAATGAGAACTTTCTTCCTTCAGTTGTTGATTTAGTATTGTGTGCAAATCGTGTTCAATCTTATTTAATCAATTTTCATCAAATATTCAAATTACTTCTGTATCAGTCGGTATTCAAAACCAATTTAGTTTTTTAATGTTTGAAATAGATATTAATTTAATCCTTAATTTAGCGTACTTGATGTTAATGTTGACCATAATTCTTGTGAATACACAGCGAACTGAATAACATTCGAACGGTGGACCAAATAAGGCAACGCGTAATGAAGCCGTTACTAAGGAGAAACAAAGCTTTGATTGTTATTTGGTATTCGTATAAGAATGATGGCCGAATGCCAAATTTAATTGACTAATGCCTTTTTGGACAAAACCAATGAAGAATGATGGCTAGTAGCTCCATGATCTTCAAATTTAATTGACTAGTTTTTTTCTTGATTTTGAATTAGCACCAAATGCCAAATTTTCAAAACGAAGAAAAAGGGGAATTTGAAGATCATAGAGCTGATCTTGATATTTTGAGAAAGAGAGTATACACACTAATGTGCATTTGGTTTAAAAAAATATATTTTTCATTTCATTTTTTCAGAATTTAATCAAGGAAAATTTAAAATTAGGGTAAATTACACTTACCTCCTGTGAGGTTTGTGGAAATACAACTCACACCCTCTCTAATTGTCCACTTGACACTCACACCCCTTTACTTATCAAATTTTAAATATTTATATTATAGTCTTATTCTTCATTCACAAAACATCGTTAATAAACGTAACAGAATGATATTTTTATAATATTAACTGTTTTTAATTAATAAAATTATAAAAGTACTTGTACGTTAAGTTTAAGGATATTTTTATAATTTTATTAATTAGGAACAATTAATATAACAAAAAATGTCATTATGTTAAGTTTAATAACGGTGTTTTGTGAATGAGGAGTGTGATTGTAATATAAATACTTAAAATTTGACAAACAGAGGGGGTGTGAGTGTCAGGTGGATAACTACAGAAGGTGTGAGTTGCATTTTCACAAACCTTAAGGAAAGGAAGGTGAGTGTAATTTACCCTTAAAATTAAAATTGATAAATGGATTTTATAGTTTTTGTTATTTCTTTTACAAAATCATAAAAAATGGAAAACTAGCTCAAAACAAGGAATAAAAACTGAAGAATGTTCTTTGAAATCAAAGACATCCTTAGTCTTTTCGGTCTTTTACAAATTATTGCATGAGCTTTAAATTTTTTTTTTCTGTTTTAGTTTAATTTTGAATGCGTTGAATACTATGATCCAATCAAATTCACCCATTTATATAACTTTTTATTAAAATATTTTGACATTGTAATTAAAGTTCATCTAAGACCACGGACCATTTTCACTGCAATCAACCACTTGTAATTTTAATACATATTCTGATAAATAATTGATATATTTAGGTTGAGATATCGCAAGCGCAACAAGTGAGCCAAATTTTCCAGTTCAAAAAATTGTTAGCAAAAAGAGTTACAGGTCCATTTGGGATTTAGCGTTGCTCGCCTGATGCTGTTACTTGTTCATGTGAAACTTTCGTTTTAACGGCACGTATCTTGATCATTTGTGTTGTGAAATGGTGGGTCCAAAAGGCTGAAACAGAGTGACGCAAAAATAAATATGTGGAAAAGTAAAAATAAATGACACTAGGAATTTACGTGGTTTGACTTAAAGCCTACGTTCACGGGCAAATGTGACAACCAAATAATTCACTATGAAAATATGATGAAGATACAAAAGATAGACACACTCACTGAAACCCAAGTCCCCAATACACTCAAATACTTATCAGTATTTTCTCACCGGTATATATATTCAACTCACAAAATAGAAGAATTTATATAGAACAAATAATTCTTCTATGCAACATGAATGAAATGAGATAATTTTGTTCTCGGGTTGGTGCCTCCGTTGTTGTGTTTCATATTGCTGCAAACGTGAGTTCTATTTATATATAACACTTCTTGCATGTGCACTAAGGAGTTCACGACATGCACATGTAGTGCATTTAATACTCCTGCAATATTGTCAATGATGGTATCACTCATGCTTGACTTTATATCACATACCAACAAATGCATGAAATGCCTACTCTATCTTAGCGTGGCAAATCATGGATTTCTTTGTCCGTGTGCATGTGAAAACAAGCCACTAAAAAATCCAAGCCACTATATTTGACAAATCTCCACCTTGGCTTGATTTTCATCAAGTTTCAAATTATCAAAGTCACCTTCTTCAGTATGCCCAACAGGCATACTCAAATGTCAAAACTACCCGATGACGGAACACGCATCGGGTTCCACAACACCCTTAGTCCTGTAAATGGTAGTACTAAACCTGACGCTAGTTTACTTCCTACAAACACAATGTTTACAAAAGTCAGGCATAACAAATTTTTTATCACAAAGCAAGCCGTGCTTACTCACCATAGGCATCTTTGCCTCTTGCTTATGACACAAGTGAGTAATATCCAAATCAGATAAAGGTGATTCTGATGTAGCATCAATAACTGTGCTACCTTCAAGTAGATAAAGACTATTAACCAATGTACCTCTGATCACTACAAGAGCACCTTTGCAGACTTTCAAAACTCCACCTTCAGCAGAATACTTATACCCTTGAGAATCAAGAGTACTCAAAGAAATAAGATTTTTCTTTAAGCCAGGAATATGTCGAACATTAGACAAAGTTCTCACGACTCCATCATGCATCTTGATTCGGACTGTTCCAATGCCAACAACCTTACAGGGCATATCATTCCCCATAACGACAACACCACCATCTATTGACTGGTAAGTTGTAAACCAATCCCGATTCCGACACATGTAGTAGGAGCAACCTGAATCAAGCATCCAAGTATCACCAACTGAACCGGTTGATACTGCGAGAACATTTCCAGTATCCTCAGCAATACTTGCCGCATCACTTAAATTCTTCTCTTTCTTTTCTTTGAGCTTTGGACAATCTGCTTTCCAATACCCTTTTTTCTTGCAATATCTACATCTGCCTTTTTTGCTACTACTCGAATTAGCATCCTTCCAGTTACCTCTAGTTATCAAGCCAGATGCGGCACCATTAAGGTCGCCGTTATCACACTCCATTCTTTCACGACACAAAAGTGAGGATTTCACCTCATCAATATCAAGACGCTCACGTCCATAGATGAGTGTTTCACGAAAATGCCTGTAGGAATGAGGTAAAGAGCAAAGCAGCATCATTGTTTGTTGCTCACTAGAGAATGTCTCATCCATATTTTTTAACTCCATCACCAGTGATGTGAATTCAGCTATGTGAGGTCTCATCGACGTCCCTTCTGCCATACGAAGAATATACAAACGTTGTAAAACACCAAGACGATTGGCTACCGTCTTAGTCATATATAATGACTTCAATTTGGTCCACAGCGATTCTGCTGTTTTCTCCGAAAGGACCTCCTGCAGCACATCGTCTGTAATGCATAACTGAATAATAGAAAGAGCCTTTTGATCGGCATCTTCCCATTCAGATTCCTTCATTGTCTCAGGCCTCTTTTCCTTGCTAGAAAGTGCCACTTTCAAGCCTTCTTTGTACTGCAGGCGACCATCATCCGCACCTTCCACATCCCAAAGTTGATGCGACCATCGAATTGTTGAATATCAAATTTTATGGATGACATCTTCAAATAAATTTGCCCAGAACTCTATAAGAGCTCTGATACCAGTTTGTTGTGAAATGGTGGGCCCAAAAGGCTGAAACAGAGTGGCGCAAAAATAAATATGTGGAAGAGTAAAAATAAATGACACTAGGAATTTACGTGGTTCGGCTTAAAGCCTACGTTCACGGGCAAAGATGACAACCAAATAATTCATTATGAAAATATGATGAAGATACAAAAGGTAGACACACTCACTGAAACCCAAGTCCCCAATACACCCAAATACTTATCAGTATTTTCTCACCGGTATATATACTCAACTCACAAAATAGAAGAATTTATATAGAACAAATAATTCTTCTATGCAACATGAAAGAAATGAGATAATTTTATTCTCGGGTTGGTGCCTCCGTTGTTGTGTTTCATATTGCTGCAAACGTGAGTTCTATTTATATATAACACTTCATGCATGTGCACTAAGGTGTTCACGACATGCACATGTAGTGCATTTAATACTCCTACAATATTGTCAATGATGGTATCACTCATGCTTGACTTTATATCACATACCAACAAATGCATGAAATGCCTACTCTATCTTAGTGTGGCAAATCATGGATTTCTTTGTCCGTGTGCATGTGAAAACAAGCCACTAAAAAATCCAAGCCACTATATTTGACAATTTGCAACGCAAAAATAGAATACATGTAATCCAGTTAGTAATCTACAATGTCTACGGTTTAACTCTCTTGAACACAAACCTGCGTTAGGATAAAGGAAGACACCCCTTCCTTTTGGCCAAATGGCAAATGTACATTAAAAGTTTCGTTTGAGTCTGCAAAACAAACATGCCGTTGATGCTCGTCGTTTATCACCCCAATTTTTCCTTTAATAATTTTTGTATTAAAAAAAAACATTTCAAGAAATGAGATCCGCCCTAGTTTAAGCATTGGAGGCATTGATGCATTGATCCTCAAAGCTAAGGCTAACAAAGTCATTGATTTATTGGTTTGATCTACTTCCACCTTCAAATGGATTCGATTAGCAAGACAAGATGGATTTGCAGCAAGGGTGCTTCCTTCAAGATCAAAATAGAGCTTCCCCAACCATGATCTGCAGCAGTCACAAAACAGCCCACACATCTTGAACAAAGTTTCATCAATCCAGCTGAAGCTCAAGGCAAAGAATCATCAATTACATAGCGTAGAACAATGAAACAGCAGTGTTTGATAAGCAATGCACGACACCGTGATGATTTTCCAGGTTTGCAGACAGATAACTGTAAGTACTCTCAAAATTTAAATTGAATTCAACATGGAAAGTCTGAAGTAGGAATTCGGAAGCAGGGGTCAATAATGGCCTTTTTTTCACAAGATTGAAGAAGAAAAAGGATGCTGATTGTCATCAGTCAGCCACATATATTATGCAAATGCAAGCAATTAAAGTTGCTGGTTACTATGAGAAAAAAAAAAATATCAAATAACCTCAAATACTGGAAGTATAGCTCCAATATAAACGATCCAAATATTTTCTTTTCAGTAAAATGCTGAAACAGATATATCAGTTGGTGGCTCCATATGACATGATAATGTCATCCATTGAAAAAACTTGACATGCCTTGCTGCAAAAAAGATACAGCTGAACATGGTGCAAAAACCTTCCTAAAGCAGGACGAAGATTCCACATGAACTTACAAATTAAACTTCATTGCAACTGGTGTCCACCTTATCACTTGAGCTCGTATAGGACAAAAAGTAGATTTTCTTTACATTGTTAAGTTACAGGGAAAGAATTATACACTTAATAAGCAATTTGTGTTTATAAATGATAATAATAATCATGGACTCACAATTTGCTCATGACTTGACTACCTCCTCCTCATCATTAATATCCCAACTCAGATCCTCTTCTTGGTCTGCGGCACTCAACCTCTTCCGCAAATCAACCCTACTCGCGGATCCAACAGCATCCTCTTTATTTTCATCATTGCTATCAATATCTTCAATTTCATCCCAGCCAATGTCTTCTTCCCCAGGCATTGAAGGCTGGCTTGAAACAACTGAAATATCACTGTCTTTGCAGGATTCCCCATTTTCATTATCTGTCTTCACCTCTGATGCCTCTTTCGCTTCATCTTTGACATCCAACTTATCATCCCCACCACCACTACTTACAGTTGCAGCCACATTAGAAGCCGCATTCCCATCATGCTCCCCCTCCACCAACTTATCGTCATCATCAACGCCCTTCCCATAATTTTCTATCTGCAAATCCTTTTCCCCAGTCCTAACACTCTCAACACCACCATCATCCAAGACCACCTCGGCAGAATTTCCCTCTTTCAGCTCCGGCTCCGGCTGCTCCGCAACCCTACCAGAGCCACCTTTTGGCTCATACGCATTATCATCATCATCATCATCAAAATCCCAGCTCAAATCCTCCTCTTTCTCCCCGGAAATTGCATGCTTCACAAGCTTCGCCCTTGCCTCCTCTGCCTGCTTCAGCTTATGCAGCCTATAAAAATACCTTGTCCAGAAGTTCTCATGATCAGTCCTATTCTGCACAACCTTCCCAAAAATCTCCTCAACAACACCATTCTCCTTAACAAACTGAACTCTTTAATTAATAATAATGCAATTCAGGGAGAAATCAGTGGTCCTGATATACATAAATAATTGAGAGGGGGCGTCGCTTGCTTTTGCAGCTCACGGATTTATGATACCAACTAGTTCTGTCATTGCCATGGCATTCAATATGCATGCTTACTTGCTCTGCTGCATGCAACATAGAACACACTCAAACTCAAGCTACCAACATTTTCAACTTTCGTGCACTTTATCCAAATCATGAAGACTATTATAAATAACTATAATCACCACTAAAGCAGAACAAACAGCAAGGAGTACATTTGAGTTCGGCAATTAAGGGCCTTTTTAGAAGCGTTTTTGTTTCCCAAAACTGTTTTAGAGAATAAGTTTAAAATTTAATTTTGAAAAATAGAAAAACTAAAAAATCTGTTTGGTAATTTTATTTTCAAAACAGTTTTATAATAGTAAAAAACAAAAATCCGTTTGGATGATTTTTATTTTTAAAAACAAATATGGATGAAGGCCTCTCGTGTCAACCGCTCCGCGATGCTCGTTTCCAGCGCCAGCTGCCTGTTCCTGATGCGCGTTCTCATCAATGTTATCAAGATCAAGCTCGGCACACTCGCTTGCGGGAGTTCCCACTCTTACGCCGCCGTGGTCCCGCTCGTGATCCTGGTTCCTACTGCACTCCTCATATACCTTTCCAGTTTTCTTTGGATAGAATAACATTATGCCTCTGTTTTGTGTGCCAACTGCTAAGGTGTGTACTTGGTGATGCAAGTGACAGGAGGTGGACTAGTATCCTGAGCTTCTGGGTTTACTACTAATTTTCCTCGTGCTCTAGTCAAAAGAAGAAATAAATAGTGCAGTGACTGTCGGTTTGTGAAGTGAGACTCGAAGAGAGTGTTAAAATTTATAAAACAACTGAATTACAAGTACGCCACTGCATGTTTTCCAAGACATCTATAAACTGTTTTCTGATTTCTGTTTTTAAAATGCAAATCTTGTTTTTTAATTTTTAAAACTGATGTAAACAAAACATCTCAAACAAATCTTATTGTTTTCTTATTTTTAAAATCTGAAAATTCTTTTTAAAAACAACTTCCAAACAGGGCCCAAGACACTAGTTTGAAACATTCACTGCGAGCGAGGAGTATAAGAACGTAAAAATGACAAAACAAAATTATTGAAAAATGTAAAAAAAAATTGTTTCAAGTATTACAGCATTTTACATCAGGTCCAACGGAAACTATTCCATTACAAGCAGAAGCAATGTCCAACCACTATTTATTTATTTTATTTAGTCCAACCACTAAAGTAATAAAAATAAGTTTTTCTAATCATTAACTATAAACCGAGGGCATCAAGACAAGCAAGTTTCAAAATTTTCTAGTTGGTCTCATAATGTTAAAACAAAAATCTCATCTTTCTTATAGTAATATTTCTTTTTTATTCTTTAATCAAGATAAATTCTTGCATGTTTATCATGTAGAAATACTTTATATTCAATAATTACATAATATTTTAAGGAGAGTCAAGCTTTAATATTCACTTTTGATCAAATGACACCCAATTATTAAATATGAAATAAACTCATGTAGTGCTCTAGAGCATGAAATTATTTCTCCTTTTGACCGGTGCTCCAATTACCAAATCCTTAAGGAAATATATTCAAGTTTTAAGAAGATTTAATCTAGCAACTACGATTATCCATGAGACTGAGTTAAAAGATAATATTTTATTATTAAAATTTTACTATTAACAAAATTTACTTTTAAAAAATCTGACACCGTCATAAATAATCATAAAAACTTATATTATGGCAAATTTTAGATGTGAGCCCCGCATAAAAAAAAATGGCCCTATCAACAGCCTAATATTGGTCTGACATGGCAAAAAAAAAAATTGTGACAGCCTAAATATGGATACGGAATTTTTTAAAAAAATTATATAAAAAGCAGAAAGCAGACACAAACCGTACGCAAGCGGATCTGCAACTTCTTCAGCTGCACTCACTCTTCTTCAATCACCCACTTTTCGGTCTCTCCACAATTCGGTTCCCAAGTTACAATTTTTCGACCGACCCAATTCCGAATCGGAGGTGTTCTCTCTTGGGATGCGATGAGGGGCCACGATTGGATCAACACCTGTCTCCCCGACAAGCTTCTCGTCGAGATCTTCCGCCGCCTCGACTCGAAGCGGAGCCGCGACGCCTGCTCCTTGGTGTGCCGGCGGTGGCTCCGCCTCGAGCACCTCACACGCGCCACCATCCGGATCGGCCCCACCGGCACCCCGGACCTCTTCGTGCGCCTGCTCGCCACGCGCTTCTCCAACGTCACCAACGTCCACATCGACGAGCGCCTCTCCATCTCCCTCCCCGCTCAGCTTGTGAGTCCCCCCAATTTCCCATCTTTCAATCGAATTTGACTTCAATTGAAATTGATTTGTCGTAGAACCATCTCTCCCCAAAACTTATGATGATGAGTAGAGGCGCATGAATAGTTTTTTACTCTAACATATTTCAATCGAATTAAACCGAATTGGTTGGGAATTTGATTAGCGGAATGGGGGAAAATTTTGATTTTTGGAGTATAAACAATAATTCTGAGAAATGAAAACCCCAGCCCAGCATTTTCCTTAGCAATTGCAAATGTGAAATGTTAGTCCTTTTTTTTTAAGATACTAATGTTTTGAGAACGGACTAATATAACCGACATTTGTGTATTCTTAAGGACTATTATTTTTGGTCAGGGATGAATTTGGGGTTTAATGTTGAGCTTGATTGGTTTGGATTAGGGCGTGAGCTTTGTTTGTGTTAATGATTTATATGTTTTCTATTGTTTTTGAGCAGGGGGGAAGGAGGAGGAGGAGCACCAATTCTATGGTTTCGTCGCTGAAGCTGCATTATGTGAATGAAAATAATGGCTCTGAGGAGGGTGATATTGATTCCCAGTGTTTGTCTGATGATGGGTTGGCTGTTCTCGGGGAAGGCTTTCCTAAGCTTGAGAAGTTGAGCTTAATTTGGTGTTCGAATGTCACTAGTGAAGGACTATCGTCACTAGCTCAAAAATGCAGTTTTTTGAAGGCACTGGACTTGCAGGTATTGTACTTTTTTTATTGAATTTGAGTTCGATTTGTGTAGCCGCCGTATGTATATTGTGGTTGCAACCACATAGCAGCGTATGTCTACTCATTATGAAGCAGTTTTCCTTCAAACATAGCCTGCTTAGCTTTGTTGAATCAGTGCAGTTGCTTTATACGTAAATACTTTTTTGAAAAAAAGATACTAGAAAGATTCCTTTTTTAGGGGAAAAACAAACTTTGTGATTGGCCTAAAAAATATATTTGTGCTTTGACATGAAGGTTAACCTTCTGGAGCATCTTGAGGCCACAAGGGTACCTTAATCAGCAGTTTACTTTTTTGTTGAACTTCCAGTTGAACAGAATCCATGTCTTCTGAGACATTGGAGCTTATGGCAACAACACCTATTTTCCCCTATCAATCCATTCTTTGTCTTTCCACTCTATCAATATCTTCAATTCTACAAGTTAAATGAACTAAACAATGCATATGTTTAGTTATGACTGCTGAGATTTTTGTTTTTAGGGTTGTTATGTTGGAGATCAAGGTCTGGCTGCTGTTGCACAGTGTTGCAAGCAACTTGAGGATTTGAATCTGCGTTTCTGTGAAGGCTTGACTGATAAGGGTTTGATTGAATTAGCCTTAGGTGTGGGAAAATCACTAAAGTCTCTTGGCGTGGCAGCTTGTGCCAAAATAACTGACTCCTCAATGGAAGCTGTGGGAACACACTGCAGGTCCCTTGAGACATTGTCATTGGACTCTGAGTTCATCCACAATCAAGGGGTGCTTGCTGTGGCTGAAGGATGTCCAGATTTGAAAGTTTTAAAGCTGCAATGTATTAATGTTACAGATGATGCTTTGAAAGCTGTAGGCACTAGTTGCTTGTCTCTGGAGTTATTGGCCCTATATAGTTTTCAGAGATTTACTGATAAGTGAGCTTGCTCTCTTATGATTGCTTTTTCTGGATTTTACTTCATTTGGCTACGGGTGAATTCATGCTAAATCACAGTGCTCAATCTTATTTCTTATTGTATACTATGAGATGCAATGGGTTTACTTCAAATTTCAAATTATTTTCTCATGTTTTAACTTGATCAACCATTTGTAGGGTTGATTAATTTAAAGTAGGCTGTTCTTGCAAAAAAATTTCCATTTACTTTTAACTTTCGGTTTTTGATATTGTCCATGTAGATGATCCCATCTAGTGGGACAAGTTTTGGTTGTTGTTTACTTTCCCCATTTCCATTTTATGACCTTTAAGGGCTGTACATTTGAGCACAATCTTTCCTTATGCCTCCTATTATTAAATTTAAGTTCTGCTAATAATTCTATCAATTTTTTTTTTTTTTTTGGGTTTAGTTAGTAATCTTTTTTCTTTGAATAATGTCTAACTTTCAGGGGTTTGTGTGCCATCGGGAATGGATGTAAGAATTTAAAGAATTTGACTCTAAGGGATTGTTATTTCCTAAGTGATAAGGGTTTGGAAGCAATTGCTACTGGATGCAAGGAACTTACTCATCTTGAAGTCAATGGATGCCACAACATTGGAACTTTGGGGCTAGAATCCATTGGAAAATCTTGCCAGTATGGTTTTATTTAAGCTAAACTATACTGTGTAAAAGTGCATGGACTGGCAATTATGTGTACGTAACATAAGGAATTGGATAACTGTTCAATAAAGAAGTGACATAAGGAGACATATGTTTACCCTTTTGGTCTCTCTACATCTGATAAGTTTATGATATTTGATATATTTTATGGTATCAAACTTTTTCCTTGTTCTCACTTTCAGTGTTTGTCTCTCTCTATATATTCTTATCAACCAAACTTGCTGTGCATGCACTATTGAAAGCTGATTAAGCATTCTCAGTGTAGCTATATGAACAGTAGTCCATACACTCATCACACAAGCTTACCTAACTGAAACTCAATGTGTATGGAGAGACTGCTACTAATGACATTGCCGTGGGTCCGATTGGTGAAGTTAACAGTCCTGCTTTGATGCATATAATATGATCAAGGGAGAATGGATCTAATAACTTCTCCTGTGGGCCCTGTTGCTGCTGCTAACTGGCTAATTTAGGAGTAAAACAGTATAGTCTGTGAACTGCAAATAATATGTATATTAGCTTGTCATATTGACAGAAAATTTCCTCATGATATTGACATAATCCTTGATGACAAAAGTTCCAAAATGTTGAAATTTTCCACTGATCTTTCATCAGTGATGCTAATCTCAGTTGTCTATTATGCAGTCGTCTTACTGAGTTGGCATTGCTTTACTGCCAAAGAATTGGTGATGCTGGTCTTCTTCAGGTTGGGCAAGGATGCAAATTCTTGCAAGCTCTTCACTTGGTAGATTGCTCAAACATTGGAGATGAAGCCATGTGTGGTATAGCTATTGGCTGCAGGAATTTGAAGAAACTTCATATCCGTCGCTGTTATGAGGTACTCTGTGCATGCATTTAACCTACTTTTAAATCGACTATTAAAATGTTATGATAGAGGCATATACATTTCTTGCTCTTTCTCCTAATGTTTCTTGCATTCTTTACCCTGTATTAGATTGGGAACAAGGGGATTGTTGCTGTTGGTGAGCATTGTAAGTTGCTAACTGATCTTAGCATTCGATTCTGTGATAGGTAAAACCTTATTCAGAGCTTTCTATTTTTCATCTTCATTCAAATTCTGATTTACATGAAGTCTACATCTTTTCTTCCATGGTTTCTTTTTTAATTGATTGCACGCTCTAGATTACTTCAGCACAGTGTTAGTAATTTTTGTCAGGAATATGTCTGCCTTAACTGCTTTGTTAAATTACTAGGGTGGGGGATGGGGCCCTTATTGCTATAGCTGAGGGCTGTTCCCTTCATTATCTGAATGTTAGTGGTTGCCACCAAATTGGAGATGCTGGAGTGATAGCCATTGCAAGGGGTTGCCCTCAACTCTATTATTTAGACGTGAGTGAACTGCAGGTGTGTATTAACGTCTCTCTTTCTGTAGCCAGAGCTAGTTTGTTATAGTCTTTTACTATTTGCATTTCAGATTTGGCTCCTTTAAAATGAGCCTTGCTTTATAGGAAGGAGCAAGGGATCTCAACCATTGATAATAAAATCAACTGTTGATATTACATGCATGTGCATAACTACCTTGGATTTGTTAGAAACCCTTTGTTTTCCCATTGATATCCCTTTCTTTTCTCTTTAAAGTAAAACCCTCACTTAGAGGAGCCAAATTCTTGCATTTTACTTTTTATAACTTTTACTTCAGAAATTCTTGCAGCATCTTGATTCTTTTCTAGTCTTACTAAAATATTGTTGATGAAACACACACATGGTTGGGGACATGTATGCTAGCGTATGGCATCATGATATGATACCAAACCTTTGCTTGTTATATATTTTAAGCATGGATGTTCTCTGAATTGAGGAAGGTGCTTCACTTCAGCAATATCCAATAAACAGTTTACAGAACTGAATTATGTGATGCCCATCTAATACTTATATGAATAAGCTCAAGATTTTGTGCATGCAAAATTTTTTACCCCAGAACATTTCTAAACTGATTAGCTTGCATACAATTGCAGAATTTGGGTGATTTGGCGATGGCTGAGTTGGGAGAACACTGTCCATTGCTTAAAGAAATAGTGCTCTCACACTGCCGCCAAATAACTGATGTTGGTCTAGCCCATCTTGCTAAAAGGTGCACCATGCTGGAGTCATGCCACATGGTTTACTGCTCCGGTATAACTTCAGCTGGAGTGGCCACCGTGGTTTCTAGCTGTCCCAACATAAAGAAGGTGCTGGTTGAGAAGTGGAAGGTTAGCCAGTGGACAAAGCGGCAAGCAGGGTCTGTCATTTCCTACTTGTGTGTGGATCTGTAGACCTCCTTCAGTATATATGCATACCCCCAGCCTCAAGATCTTTACAGTTTGATGTGTGGAAGTAAATAAATAAAGCTGCTGACATTAAAATTTGAGGCAATAGTTGGGTGCATATGTTTTCAGTTAGCAGAGTTTTTTTCAACCCCCTAGAGGAGGAGGTTTTTCTCTTGTACAAATTCTCAATGTTATGAAAATCGTGACTTTGTTGTAGGATTATCAAGAGTGTAGTGACCAATAGGATTAGATAAATAAAGTGGGCTTGTTCACATGGACGCTTGATTTATAGGTAGACAGTGTTGAAGAAATATCAGGATTCTGATCTTGATTGTTACACTGAAAAATCTTGTTAAGGAAATTGGAGTTTTGGTTTGATCTTATTGCTCTATGGATGGTCAATCATTGTATTACTTGTTAGAATTGTGATTTTTACCGCTAGCTGTTGGTTTGGTGCGACAGATGCATGGTGTTAAACCTATGCATTTGTCTCCTTGGTCTTTGAAAATATAGAGCTTTCCTGCTGTAATCTCTTAAAATATTATTTAATTTACAAACCAAATTATTTCCCTTTTTTCCATATCAAACGCTCTCTATGTCTCTTCAAAAAAAAAAAAAAAAAAATCCTTAGTGGTGCTTCAAATTCAAGATAAAGTAATGGTTTAACTGTTATTAATCGTCAGACCCAAAAAAACTGTTATTAAAGTTGTTTTAATACTGAATGGAACCAATAAAAAACATAGAAACAAACATGAACTTAAAAAACAGACAGCAAAATAGTAGACTCAAAATTTCAACTATATATCTATAGGGGGAAATTCGTTCTTTTTTTTATTGTTCCACTTTAAATTATCCTCGATATGAAAGGTGCACTGCTTTATTTTTCGTTCTTGCCACTTTAATTCACAGTAAACTTCAAAATCTTTTATATTTTTTGGGTGCAAGGATCAAAGAAAGGTTGGGATAACCCCTACAAAACACAACTCCCGTGGCATCTGCAAGCAGCGCATTGCTGATAGGCATAGCCTGAGGAGAAATATATATCCCAATATGGGAGTAATCGTAATTCTGAGTCTATTTTACTATATTCTTCTTATGACTGTAAAATTTCTTAATAACTTTCATGCAAGTTTATAGTGTTTTGCTATGTATCAAAACTACTAGTGTGAAGGATTGTTCGAGAAGGAACCACAACACAATTAATTGTTACATATACAATGGTTTTGAATCTCCGAATTGACTACAAAATCCCATCAAGAAAAATCACAGGGTATCTAGTTTATTCAATATTCAAAATAACGTATAATTGACCAAAATTTTATAAATATAACTTATGAAAAAAAAATTTATTTTTCTCTTAAACAAATCTAAATATAAAGTGCTTGATTACATTGATGGAAGCAAATGCTTTGGAACTGATCGTGTAGACCTGTACAACAAGAGAATAGAACAAGGGAAAACAATCATATACGCAGATGACGCTGAACTGGAACTTTGCAAGATGCCGCGCGTTATGGACTACATTTAGAAACTCATGTGCCAGATTAGAAACTTTGCAACATTCAGTGCTTCATTTAGAAAGGCAATTGCCAGATTGCAGAGACGTCATAATATTTGAAGTAATGCTACACATTCATTCAGAAAAATATATAAAGAATTTTCGATAAAAATTATGATGAATTCGTTAATTTATCTAAAAGTTAATAATTATGTCATCTGCATACAAAATTGTGGATAAGTTTATGGATGTCTAACATTTTTCTAATATTTGTTGGCAATGATTATATAATAAAATTGGGTCAGCCTTAACTCAGCCAATAAATACAATTACATAAATCTTTTGTAGTATGAGCTTGTGAATATCTGTGTGTATGTATGTAGTTTTTTTTTTTTTTACTCTTTTGTTTCTCTCCCCTGTCTGAGTGTTCGACCAGTCAGCATTGCCTGCATGACATCAAACTCAAATGAAGAAACCATATTCAAATGGAAAAATACTAGGACAAGGAAAGGAGAATAATTATTTACAATTCCCTACAAATTACAACGATGCTTGGAAAGGTCTAGCTCCCTTTCATTCTTGTTCCCTATGTTGCATAGGTACGAGTACCATACGAATTATAAAAATCTTCTAAAAATTAAGATACGTATACGAAAAGATATATTATATAAAAACATAAAATTATAATTTATAAAATAATTATATTATAAGGTAGATGATTTTTTATAATGATCAAGCAAAAATATTTAAAGATATATAAGATTTAAAAAGATAAAATAATAATTTAATTATAAATTTTAATATTTTATAATAATTAATTTATATTTAAATAATATTTATTTATTGTAATTATTGATTAACTAGTACCCAACGAATACCAATATTGGATAAAGAGCATGAAAATCATTTTTGAGTATACATGCTGGACAGATTCTGCCAAGTTTTGAGGTAGAAAAGCTAACAATCTATAAATCCAGCGGCACTCTCACCCTTCTCCCCTCTCTCTCACAAATTATATATATATCTTATCTTAATTAATTAATCAATAGCATGCTTCTATCGTCTTCTAGACACAGCTCTCTCCCTTCCCCCCGGGGGTCTTTTAGTTCTAGCTTGTAGCTAGAACTTTCTCTAAGACTAAAGAATGATCTCCTCAATTCATTCATTTTTCATGTCTTTGTTCTTCATTCGTTTTTCATGTCATTCTTCGAAAAAGTGATTCGACGAAGGATATAATAAGTCATAAGGAGCCCAAAGGTGGTCAACGGTGCAAGGCTTCCTTGAATCTAACCTCAACCATGGCTTCCCTTTCCCACTCCAAAGTAACCAACTAACAGGGCCATGGTGCAAGCTCCTTCCCTTTCCTTCAAAATTGTCCCCACTCAACCGCTTTAATATTCCCAGCCAATAACAACAAGAAAGGAGGAAGAGAACCCAAAATGGTAGATACTCTTCTGCTGCTTCTGCACCTTCATCCAGCCCTCCACCTTCTCCGTATAAAAACAATTTTAAATTAATTAGTAAGGTGCTTACGTAGATAACTGGAAGTGTCAACATATTTAGCACATGCAACTGTGTATATTTTAAAATATTATTCTTATCATCATATAAGATATATTTTATTTATAACATTACCACTAATGAATAATGTTACACACACATTATTTTATATTCATATAGCTTTAATAATTTAATTATAACTAATTTTATCCCTTTTTCACATATTTATACTTTAATTTTATCAGAATTCTCTTGAATATCCATTTCATATATTATGACATATTTTCCGAGGAAAATTTAATTTAATTTAATTTGATTATGTCAACGCCATTTTTTTAATTATCTTATATTTCCCCTTTATACATACATCATTTAATTAGAAGATCGATTGAAGATTTACTTGATCCTGTCTAATTTCTCTGGTGGTGGAAAGTGATGATGACATCGATCTTTTGATTGAACAACTCAAAAGATAGACACTTCAGTATATAATTGTACTCTGTTCGTTCTACTCTAGCTGTCCTTATTTTTTGATTTGTTTGTTTCACTTTATCTATTTATTTATTACATCAAGAAGACTTTTTTTTTTAACAATTATACCCTTCACGTTATTTATAATTTCACATTATTATATATTAATTTTTTTATCAATTAAATATGAACAAACTAATTAATATATTTTTATACTATTATTAATATTTATTTTTAACTTTCTTAATATTTTTTTTATTTTAAACTGTTAAGATATAGCAGAGGAAGTACTACTACTTTGTTTAACATTTTTTTCCACTGAAGGTCTGTGCAGTCGGAAACCATGATAACTATAGATGCTTTAGTTTACCTAACACAGAAACATATTCTAATCAAACATTTTTACGTCTTCCATCTGTTGATTATTTATTGAGAACTTACTTCAGTTGTTTCTCTAAAAATATAGTATAAAACATCACTTAATTAGGTTATCAGTGGTCTGTGGATATTCAAAACCAATTTAATTAGTTTTTTAATTTTTTGAAATAGATATTAATTTAATCCTTCATTTAATATACTTGATATTTTTTTTTGGGGACGTACTTGATGTTAATAATGTTGAGCATAATTCTTGTGAATGCCATATTATACGCAGCGAACTGAATAACAATCGAACTGTGGTCTAAACAATGCACCGTAAGATGATTAAAGAAGTCGTTACAAATGAGAAACAAAACTTTGATTGTTATTTAATATAAGAATGATGGCCTGCTTGACAAGATCATCATTAGCTCCATGATCTTCAAATTTAATTTACTAGTTTTTTTTTTCCCCTGATTTTGAATTACCACCTAATGCCAAATTTTCAGAACGAAGAAAAAATAATCGGGAATTTGAATTTCATAAAGTTGATCTTGATATTTTAGAAAGAGTATACTCCATAATTATACTTTTTTTTTCAACCTCATTCTAATCTTTGACTTTATGTTATTATCATGAGTCATTTTAGTTGATAACTTTTAAAATGAGTTAAATTAGTTCTTGAAATTGCAAAATATGAACAAAGTTAGCTCCCAACCTACTTTTATTTAATTTTTCATTAATTAAATTATGATATGTAACAATAAGTGATATCTTGACATACTATATGTCATTTGAAATATAATAAACTTTAAAATGACTCATTTGATATATGAAATTATTGCATAAAATGAGTCATATATATCTCCATTCTAAATCATAAAATAACTTATTTTATATAATTTTAGACACATTATCTAAACATTCAATACATATTTGATATAAATCTTTATTACACTTTCGATGACACATGACATGTGCCAAAATATCATTTGGTGTTACACATCATTGTTTAGCTAATAAAATGTTAAATAAAAATGGATTGAGGGACAAAAATGACCCGTGTCTTATAATGTCAAATTTTTTTAAGAATTTGTTTTATTCTTATAAATATTCCAACTTTAACGATTGACCTAAGATGATAAGGACCGAAATCAATTTTAAACAAAATTAAATTTGGATAAAAGCTGTAATTATTAGGATTGAAACCATATTCAATTGTAATTTATTATCTTATTTTTGGGTCAAAGAAACTAGATATCATTCATTCACTTAGCAAATCAACTACCAATATGATAAAACACTATAAGTTTAAGGACAACTCATAGTAAATTGAGGTTCAATGGTAAAACAAAACTATTACATGCTTAGTAACAAAGGAACACTGACAAATTAATGAGAGAGACTGAGAGACATCTTGGCAGTTCACTGTTGGCTTCTTTGCAAGTTTCATCTAATGTCTTTTACTCATTAGGAGAAGAGATGCATCCTATTGGTTTATCTACTCTATAGGAACTCTTAGAGTTTTCCTATGTTTAATTAATCTTAGACAAATTAGTGCACTTTTTCATTGTAATTTTATTTTACTCACATTTATTATTATTCTTCTATATTTTCTCTCACTTAATTAATATCAACTCTCCACTAAAGATATTATTTTAAAATTTATCTCTTACTTGAATATTACTATATAAGTAATTAAAAATTAAAAACATTATATTATTTATTTATTTTATTAATTCTTGGTTTTTTTTTTCACACATGTCCAAATCAAAGTAACTAAAAAGAGAAATCGGATTTATTTGTTTCAATTGTTTTTTTTCCTATAAACACTTGCTATTTTGTAGCTTCTACCATATTAAGACTAAAAAGTGTGAATTAATATTTTATAATACTTTTAGAGAAATTAAAATATAATAATCAATAAGTAAATACAATAAAACTTGCCCCTAAAAAAAATACTATAAAGTTTGGAAATTAATAATATTAGGAGTGAGAAATGGTGAAGAGTAAATATTAATTAGATGGATGAAAAAAAAAAGTCACATATAGCAATTAATGTACATGAAACAAAATTAGCAAATAATCCTAAACTAACATATTTCATTACATAAAACCAGTGATTTATTGGTCCAAAAGAAAATATTTGGCATTTCTCTATATACATAACATGTTCAATAAATAGATAATCATCTCCATTTTTTATTTTCGTCGAGTTTTTTGCCAAACTCAGCAAATGAATTTATATGGGCAATAAACATAATACTTGTGTTTTACAGGGAAAAAAACAAAAAGTTAAAAAAGGAAGGCCTACAATCGGTCCAAAGTTAAAGGCCCATGAAGAACCAAAACATTCTAGCCACACCGTAAAAGTCACCAGTTACTAGCTGCAGCCACCGTAACCAAAGCCAAGTTTTCCTCCTGCTACATCATACACTATCTCAAGCGTTTTCTGCTGTGTGTTTCCAAAAAGTACAATATCTCCAGCTCCTGCAGGAGGTGTTGTAAATGGCAAACAAATAATTGTGGAGTTGACATGGAAAGCTACACCACTAGGTGGAATATCTAAAACAAGTCCATCTGCAAACAAGAAGCTCATTTTTGGAAGTTTAAGCTTCTGGTGACCATCAATATGGTAGCAAGTGTCGAGAATATCAAAAGGTTTTGCTAGCTGGTAATATTGGGACATGGCTTTTCGGTATGCTTCTCGCAAATTAATGTAATCCTTGGAAGGTAAGGTTGAAATCACAGTGCCAGAATCAATACTTGCAGCACCCTTCTTAACACCTATAGGGATAGTGGTGTTACCAAGTTTTATTCCGATGAGCTCAATGGCATAACCTGCTCCTAGATGTGTGAACATCAAGGATTTTGAAACTTGTTTAGCCTTGCCAAATTTGAGAAAACCTATCTCACTTGATTTTGATGGGAGACAATATGAAAACACTTTCTGATATGTTTTGGCAGTTTGTTCCATAAAGGATAAAAATCCTTGGCCCAGCCCAATTATGCCATCAACGTGGTCAAGGCTGATATTGACATTGACTTCATTGCACCCAAATATGATGTCATTGAAGGTACTGGATCCAAAACTTACCCTTTCTTTGGCTAGAAATCCAGCGACTGCTGATTTATCTACGTAAGCTGCCGCATACACACATGTTGAGGAACTGCATCCGGTAAACCCTGCAGTTTTTATGGTAAGAATTAAATAATAGACTTCTAAGGTGGTAACCGGTAAGTCACAAATTGAAGCTAGTCAATCGTTAAGAGAATATAATACCGGGTGCAAACTTGTTACAAGATGTTGTAGATAAACTTCGAGACATATGAAATTGGGAAAATTAATTCTTTCATAGAATATGGGTGAAATAATGAGCTCATCTCAAGCAACTTAAATTTTGTTTTCACAAATAATAATAATGATAGTTGTAGTCTATGCAAATGCAAAGAGGATTCTCCCCGATCATTAACTACCTTCTACTATATATCCAAAATTTGTTGTTTTTAAAATTTCCACTAATTAAAAGAGGCTGAGAGAAGTGATGCCCACTAATTAAAAAGAGATGGAGAGAGAAGTTAAGGGAAAAAAATGAAAAAAACAAAATAAGTTTTTTTTAAATGATAAATAAATAAAAAGGAAGATTGGTACTAATAATAATAATAATAGCAGTAGTAGTAAAATAAAAAGGGTCTCACTTATTTCAAAAAGCATTCGAAAAAGAAGATTTTAAATAGAATCTCTCAACATGATCCCAAATTTTGATGGTGTTGTGTATATGGAAGATGATCCAGATGGGTTTTTTGAGGAGCATCATACACGGGAGTTAGGTAAATGCCTAGGCTTATCCGCGGTGGATGAGATAAGGTTATTGACTAATTGTTGCCTTGGCTAAGACCTAGAAGTCGAGTTTCCGGTAGCATGGTTGAACATGTGAATTCTTCTGTATTTTGAGGATCGCTTGATCTCTTTTCTTTATGCCAATGTTTGTGTTTTAGTTTCAAGCAAGACTCTAGTATTTTGTTTTGTCTGGAGTTGGTGTTTGTTGTTTTTATTATCGTTGTCGCTTTTGCATTTTTGGAGTCATCTTGATGTACTCCTTTATTACTCTCTTTCAGAGTTCAGCACTTATTAATTACCCAAAAAAAAAAAAATAGTAGTAGCAAAAGTTATAATAATCTATTCAACACAATTATATATTATATATTTACCTAACGTTGTATTGGCCTGACTGCATGTGGGTGAGGGACATGTAACGTTGGTGTAAGTGGAAGACTTTGATGGATCAAAGATTGGATGTCGTTGCTTGTAACAACCTTTGAGTTTTCCCAACTTACAGGGTCGACATTGAGTCCATAAGAGATCACTTCCCGTATCCATCACTAGTGTAAACTCCCTCTTAGGCGTTCCTAGGCCCACATTCACAACATACTCATCAGTGTTAGTACTATCCCACCGAACTTGAATGTTGTTCTCTCCATAGGGTTGCTTCGATGCCATGAAGCTCACTCTTTTCTGGTTTCGTTCAAGGATTTCACGTGCATTGGGAGCATTTGCTTTTCCATGCTTCCTTGGAAAGCAGGGTCCATGATTGTGGACTAATTTCATAATCTCCTCTTCAGATGAGGCTACAGTTCAAGCCAAATAAACAATCACACCTCCAAAACGTTACACTTGGGAAATAAATCAATAAGCAAATAATTAATAGAGGCTCACATGATGATTTCATGTTGAAGTAGGAAACAAAAACTATATATCAAGGAGCAGGGGGAAAATGTGTGCGTGCATGTATATATATATTGTTTAATTCTATTCCGTATGTTGTGAAATGGCGAACCCAAATACACAAATAGAGTAGCGCTAAATAAATATGTGGAAGCATAAAATAAATTACATAAGGAATTTACGTGGTTCGATTTAAAACCTATATTTACATGTAAAGGCGACAAATAAATATTTCACTATAAAATATGATGGAGAATACAAAAATGTTTACACTCCACTCAAATCTAAAATTTCAAATACACCAAGAATAACTCATAGTGTTTTTCTTACAAGTGTATTCTCTCACCTCATAATAGAGAAAAATTTATAAGTACCAAATAATTCTACCTTATCACTAAAAGGGGGAGAGAATTTAGTTTCTGTTGGTTTTCTCCTACGACATCAAATGACTTGCACTGGCTCGATCACTGTTATAGACGAGGTGCATACCTTGGCATTTATGATCCTGTAAAAATTTCAAAGGCAAATTGCCTACCAAGTTGATATGCAATAAAATGCATCCCGTGGCAATACTTGACTTTAGAGGACAAAAATTGAAAACAATCCATGGCTATATTTGACTTTTGTAGCTAAAGATGAAAACAAGCCACATCTCATCACACGGTGTATTTAATTAGGGTAATGATATTTGAACACCCAAAAGTGGATGTCTATTCAGACACCTACTTTATAATCATTGGATGTGATAGATGTTAAAAATAAGTGGGGACATCCATCACATCTAATGGTTAAAAAGTGGGTGTCTGAATAGACACCCACTTTATGGGTGTTTAAATATCATTTTCCATTTAATTAATACGATATTTTTAAACCAAGTCGCCAACGCAAGACCAATATATTATTTATCAGGCTGGATTCACCACCCATGTCTTATGCTTAATATATAGATTGAAGTAGTGGTGTTGTGTTAGTGTACGTGGTGGCAATGATATATTATTGTACCTAATAATATGATAACTCGTGATTTTGCATGATGATTAATGCACTTGAGATGGTAAATTGTGCTTAGCGTGAGGTTTAACGTTAGATGTTAAAAAAAACCACAATTATTATATGCTAGATTTTGGTTTGCACTACTAAAAATATCTGATTTAAAGACGAAATTTAGAGAAGAGCAAGAGAGCGAATGAACCTGTCACGGAAGAAGGGTTGCAGGTTGAGGCAGTCAACAAAGAGGTGGCTTCAACAATGTGGAAATGGTTGCTGCTTTCTTCAGGTGTACCACTCTGAAAGGCAGCACTCTTGTGCAGAGGATAGAGAAGAAAATGGAAGGCAAGAAAGCGAAGCAGCAAGATTGGGAATTTGCTCATGTTTCTCGTACTGATCGGCTTCCTCTAATTTCTGGTTCTAATACGCAGTGCTAATAAGCAGAATTAATAGCCATAACATATATATATATACACCTACTACAACTATAGAATTAAGATAAAAACGTCACTGATGAAGACTTATATTTTGAATAAGAAACTCAAAAGTCTAACAATGTGTGTATTCACGTTATAAGCGTATTCATTTGAATAATTCAATGTACATCTTTACTAATGAACTACTAATTGAAAATCGGAGTCTACCCCAGAGCAATTATTGTACCTATTTAACTAAAAATTTGTTCAATCATGAAACGTTCAAACATGGATACCAATTTTATTTCACGGCATTTGGTTAGTTTATTAGATGATCTCTAGCTAGCTAGATTAACGGTTCGTTTAAAATTTATTCATTAATAACTATTCTCGCCTCAATTATAAGAATTTTTACTAACATATTTAGCACAACAGTGTATATTTGAAAATATTCTTCTTATCATCATATGAGATATGTCTTTTATCTATCACATTACTACTAAGCTTCACACATTATTTTATATTATATTTATATATCTTTAATAACTTAATTATAATTAATTTTACTTTTTTTTGCATATTTCTATTTTAATTTCATCACTATTCTTTATGTGAGAAGATGTGTATATAATATTGTTCAAGAAGTTTTATTCTTTACATAAATAAAATCTCTTGAATATCTATTTCATATAATAAGTCATATTTTTTGAGGAAATTTGATTATGTCAACAGCATATTTTTGAATTATCTAAATACACCATTTAATTATTAGTTTCTTAGAAGACCGAGTGAAGATTAACTTGATCCTGTCTAACTTTTTTGGTGGTGGAAAGTGGGGACATCGATGTTTTGATTGAACAAGTCGGAAGATAGAAACTTCAGTATATAATTAGTTATTAGTTTACCATTTTTTTCAGTGATGGTCTAATGCAGTCCGAAACCGTGATGACAACAGATGATTTAGTTTACCTAACAGAAACATATATTCTAATTAAACATCTTTAACTTCTTCCATCTGTTGATCGATTACTTAATGAGAACTTTCTCCCTTCAGTTGTTGATATAGTATTGTATGCAACTCGTGTTCAATCTTATTTAATTAATTTTCATCAAGTATTCAAATTCCTTCTGTATCAGTCGGTATTCAAAACCAATTTAGTTTTTTAATGTTTGAAATAGATATTAATTTAATCCTTAATTTAATGTACTTGATGTTAATGAAGGCCATAATTCTTGTGAATACACAGCGAACTGAATTCACAATCGAGCCGTGGACCAAATAAGGCGACGCGTGATGAAGTTGTTACTAATGAGAAACAAAGCTTTGATTGTTATTTGGTATGCGTATAAGAATGATGGCCGAATGCCAAATTTAATTGACTAATGTCTTGTTTGGACAAAACCAATGAAGATGATGGCCTAATGCCAAAACCAATGAAGAATAATGGCTATTAGCTCCATGATCTTCAAATTTAATTGACTAGTTTTTTTTTAACTTGATTTTGAATTACCATCAAAAGCCAAAATTTCAAAACGAATAAAAAAAAATGGCGAATTTGAAGATCATAGAGCTGATCTTGATATTTTAAGAAAGCGAATATACACAATAATTTGCGTTTGAATTCAAAAAAAAAATTTCAATTTTCATTTCATGTTTTCAGAATTTAAAATTAAAACTTAGAAATGAATTTCTCAGTTTTTATTGTTTCTTCTAGGAAAAAAAATCAAACGCATCCTTAGCCTTTTCAATCTTTTACAAATTATAGTACGAGCTTTAAAAACTTTTTTGTTTTAGTTTAATATTGAATATGTTGAAGTCTATAATCTAGTCAAATTCTCTCATTTACATGACTTTTTTATTTAATTTTTTTTGACATTGTAATTAAAGTTCATCTAAGACCACAGACCATTTTCACTGCAGTAAACCACTTGAATTACAAAGTTAATATATATTCTAATAAATAATTGATATATTTTGGCAGAGATCTCGCAAGCGCAACAAGTGAGCCAAATTTTCCGGTTCAAAAAATTGTTAGCAAAAGGAAAGTTTCACCTGTTCATGTGAAACTTTCATTATGAGGGCATATATCTTGAATTCTTGATTACTTGCAATACAAAAATAAAGTACATGTAATCCAGTTAGTGATCTACAATGTGTTCGGTTTAACTCTCTTGAACACAAACCTGCGTTAGGAGAAAGGAAGACCCCTTCCCTTTGGCCAAATGGCAAATGTACATTAAAATTTAGAGCTTTTCGTTTGAGTTTGCAAAACAAACATGCGCTTGGTAATCGTCGTTTATCACACCAATTTTTCCTTTAATAATTTTTTTTAAAAAAAAACAAAACATTTCAAGAAATGAGATCCGCTCTAGTTTAAGCACTGGAGGCATTGATGTATTGATCCTCAAAGCTAAGGCTAACAAAGCCATTGATTTATTGATCTGATCTATTTTCCACCTTCAAATAGATTTGATAAGGTAGACAAGATGGATTTGTAGCAAGGGTGCTTCCTTCAGGATCAAAGTAGCGCTTCACCAACCATGATCTGCAACAGTCACAAAACAGCCCACACATCTTGAACAAAGTTTCATCAATCCAGCTTAAGCTCAAGGCTAAGAATCATCAATTACACAGTGTAGAACAATGAAACAGCAGTGTTTGATAAGCAATGCATGATACCGTGATCATAATCCAGGTTTGCAGGCAGATAACGGTAAGTACTCTCCAAATCAACAAGGAAAGTCTGAAGTAGGAATTCAGAAGCAGGGGTCAATAATAGCCTTTATTTCACAAGATTGAAGAAGAAAAAGGATGCTGATTGTTGGTCAGCCATATATATTATGCAAATGCAAGCAATTAAAGTTGCTGGTTGCTAGGGGGAAAAAAAAAGAGAAAAGATAAACAACCACCACCACACTTACACCATACACTTATATCAAGTTAAAAATTGTAAATCAACATGCAAAAAATTATAAACCAATATGTAAAAAGTTTTTGCATACTTTTTTTTACAACTTTTTGCATATTGATTTATAACTTTTTACATACAAGTTTATAACTTTTTACACACTGATTTACAACTTTTAACTTGGTGTAAGTGTATGGTATAAGTGTGGTGATGAGTGTGTATCACTCCTCAAAGAAAATATATCAAACAACCTCAAATACTGGAAGTATAGCTCCAATATAAACGATCCAAATATTTTCTTTTAAGTAAAATGCTGAAACAGATATATCAGTTGGTGACTCCATATGACATGTAAATGTCATCCATTGAAAAAACTTAACATGCCTTGCCGCAAAAAGATACGGCTGACATGGTGCAAAAACCTTCCTAAAACAGGATGAAGATTCCACATGAACTTACAAATTAAACTTCATTGCAACTAGTGTCCACCTTATCACTTGAGATCGTATAAGACAAAAAAAATAGATTTTATTTACATTGTTAAGTTACAGGGAAAGAATTATACACTTAATAAGCAATTTGTGTTTATAAATAATAATAAACCTGGGACTCACAATTTGCTCATGACTTGACCTCCTCCTCATCATCATCAATATCCCAACTCAGATCCTCTTCTTGGTCTGCCGCACTCAACCTCTTCCGCAAATCAACCCTACTTGCAGATCCAACGGCATCCCCTTTAGTTTCATCATTGCTATCAATATCTTCAATTTCATCCCAGCCAATGTCTTCTTCCCCAGGCATTGAAGGCTGGCTTGAAACAACTGAAATATCACTGTCTTTGCAGGATTCACCATTTTCATTATCTGTCTTCACCTCTGATGCCTCTTTCGCTTCTTCTTTGACATCCAACTTATCATCCCCACCACCACTACTTACAGTTGCAGCTACATTAGAAGCCGCATTCCCATCATGCTCGCCCTCCACCAACTTTTTGCCATCATCAACGCCCTTCCCATAATTTTCTATCTTCAAATCCTTTTCCCCAGTCCTAACACTCTCAACACCACCATCATCCAAGACCACCTCGGCAGAATTTCCCTCTTTCAGCTCTGGCTCCGGCTGCTCCGCAACCCTACTGGAGCCACCTTTTGGCTCATACCCATCATCATCATCATCATCAAAATCCCAGCTCAAATCCTCCTCTTCCTCCCCAGAAATCGCACGCTTCACGAGCTTTGCCCTGGCCTCCTCTGCCTGCTTCAGCTTATGCAGCCTATAAAAATACCTTGTCCAGAAGTTCTCATGATCAGTCCTATTCGGCACAACCTTCCCATAAATCTCCTCAACAACACCATTCTCGTCCATCAAATTCCCAATCTCCTCACCCATCTCCCCCAACTCAAACCCTAATTTCCACTCACCGTAATTCCCCAAATCCTCAGGATCCTCCAAATACGTATTCACATCACTCTGAAGAGCACGCACTAGTGCATCAAACCTACTATACCGTTTCAAATCCAGACCCTGACCAACACTACCGCTACTACTCAATTGTCTGTTGTTATCGGAATCGAAGGAATCGGAGAAATCGAAATCGGGGGAGAGGAGAGAGTCCCTACCATGGGAGATGATCTGAGCCGTCGATTTCCAGACGGAGCTTCCGATGTCGTCGATGGCCTGGCCGACGGACTCGAGCGACTCCTGCGCCACCGTGGCGCCGGCGTCGAGCGACGACGGGAGGTCCTTGACTGCGCGTGAGGCGGCCTCGCGGATCACCGCCGTCTCCTTCCTCAATCCGGAGCTGAATTCCTCGAGATCGCGGCGGTAGTTCTCGATCACCGACTCCGATTTGGACGCTAAGGTTTGGATCAGGCCTCCGAAGCTCCACGGGCCGCCGGAGGAGGTGGCGGCGTCGGCGGCAGTTTCGGTTTCGGTGTCGGTTTGCTCCGGATCGGATTGGTCGGATTCGTGTGACGGCGGATCGAGCTCGTCGGAGAATACGGACTTGAAGAAATTCATTGCAGCGTAAAGGAAACGGCGTCGTTCGTCGCGGTGTTGCGTTTATTCGGAAAGTGGTATCAATGTGAGAAGAGAAACTGATAAGGGTTTAATGAGCAGTGAAGGATCGGTGGGAGAAATTGGCGGATAGCATATGGTATTGTGGCATACGATTATACGGCGCACATGAATGGAATCTGATTAGATCCACTCCACATCCAATTCAATTATTCAATTCAATTTGAAATGCTGCTTCTGTGCGGCTAAGTCGGCTCATGAGTTATTTTCAATTTAATTTGATAATAACTTAATAAGTTTAGTTTATAAGCTGAATTTAAGTTTTATTATGTTCGACTTCTTAGCTCATGACCTAGCTCCACGTATGTGTATTATATCTTTAATGCATAATGTATTGATTTTGAATGATCAGGGTAAATAAATTTTTGCATCATGTGTATTTGTTGTTGTTGAAAATAGAATATGTATTTATAGTAAAAATTTTGACATTTTAAGTTGAAAGACTCAATCTCTATTTAAACGAGTAAACTCAAAAGCTAGCTTGAGCTCGATGGGCGTTTAGGTATAGTTTGATAAATGTTCTAGGACAGAAAATATGAAGAGATTAAAAATAAAAACGTATTTGGAAAAGGGGGCAAAAACAAAAATATCTTTGTCCTAGGAGGCAATTTTTAAGTCAATTGTCGTACCTCCAAAAACAAGGAACACTTGAGACATTTCTTTGTGACACAAATTTAAAATATATATATTTTCAATAATATCTCTTTAAACATTTCATATTTATTTGTCATTCTCACTTTTCAATGTTTTATCAAATTATAACTTAATCTTCTTCATCTCCAATCAACATGTCTTATACATCTCTGTCCATTTTGTCTTGGGACATATACCAAACGCAGCCTTAGCAAGCCGAACTTGTCAAGCTCAACACTAATGCCCTGAGATTGAGCTTTTCTAGACCTAGCTCACTTCCAACCCTAAATGTTGCCTTTCATCTATACACCGGTAATATAAAAAATTATTGTATAATTATCTAATTATATATTATTATATAACCGTGATAATTGATTTTTTTCAATCACTTCTTAAAAAGTCATACAACTGAAACACTTTGATTTGATTTGATTGGATGATAGTACAGAGTGCATAAAATTTAAACCCTTTTTAAATATATTTTCTGTCTACTAAGTAAGAAGGTTCTATTGCTGTTATTATTCCCGGATTAACTTTTATTCTGAACAATTTTGAGGATATATGATATTTATTCAATGATTTAAGGAATATTCTCAGGAAACCTTGCTGCCATCTCATGATTTAAAGGAGTGATTGAGACAAACAAAACGTGGAGAGCTAATACGTGACGTGATTGTACAGCCCAAAAGGGGAAAATAATTTATTAGAATTGATTGATTGCCATGACAAGTGCTAAAAAGTAACAAGCCTTTGTAAACTGTTTCTTACAATATCCATGTTTATTTTGATGTACTGGCCAATAGGGGTTTAGCTCGAGCTCAGTCATGTCTGAACTCTGAACTGAACTGCTTGTTTGGTACTATGAAATTGTTCTATGCTTGTTCTGTCGGAGTAGCAGACACTCACAAAAGGGTTCTTGAAAGGGTGTTAACTTGTTATTAGCAAATACTACACGTCAATCAGTGGAACCTAATTACTGCATCAATATCAGAGCACGTTGTTGGTTGATACTTTAGATTCAGTTTTCTAATTACAAACGCTCACATTTTTCTTAGTCTTGTCCACGCAAACCTAATTACAACAGACCTTCCAACACACTGGTTGCACACAAACAGCAAATATGAAGCCATTGCATCAAATTAGCTTGGGATGTACACGTCAAAAAAATACACTTGTTACATAATCAAACACTGCTCACGTAGAATAAATAACTTAGCACGATACTCTCTCAATTTCCTTGATGATAAACTCCTTTTCCTCCTCAAATTGCTCATCTTCTGAACCTGAAAATGGGTATAAGAGCCAGGATCAGCGACGGACTGAAAAGAAAATTATTCAGGAGTATAGAATGCAATTCAAAACAATATATTTATTGCATAATTGTAGGTTTCAAATTTATCCAGTACTGGAAGTATTATAACCTTTTCCTGGAGACAGATTATGAAGCAATTCTAGCAGCTTCTCTTGGTTCTTCGCCAGAATAAGTTTTACTTCGCGAGGCTTATTGGGATTGGCAACGAAAACCTGGATAAACATGTGAGAAAATGTGAAACAAATAACGATTATCATCTCCACAGCAAAACATTACGTTCTCGGGTGTATTTAGAAAAAGAAAACATAAAAACCTTTCAAAATATAAAGGATAGGATGTCCGGTGATTAATATTTAGAATTTGGAATATTTTCATGATATAGCCTTCAGGAGCTTGCAGCATTTACCAGAAAGTGGCTATTTATTCTATTCCAAATAATGAATGAGAGATTATTTATCATGTTGCTAGGGAGCAAACAGATTGTGCTTCCATAGAAGTCTCTTTCATCAACTAGATAAAATGCGTTAAAACAATTCATAATGTAACCTGCTATCAACCAAAATTCATCATCATTTCGGCAGTTCTCCATGTATAACCTCGTTTGAATTATTTCATACACCCACAAAATGATGAGCTCACTATATAACCTTAGAAAGGCATGAAGGGGAAAACTCACCTTGAAAATGTGGAAAGCTGATAGCTGGATGTTTTTACTTGAATCCTGCTCAACCAAAATGGTTTAAGTAAATACACGGAGTTAACAGCAGATAGACAAAAGAGGCAAAACAAAAGAACAATTTTTTGCGTGTATGTAAACATGAAAAATGACGTATACTATAGCTTCGGATGTTCATCATTGTACTATCTTTTTTTTTCTCTCAACAAAAATGACTGCATTGAGTCTTAATAGTAATGGCTGCTCGAAATGCCAAGCAGGGGTAGTGAGCAACAACAACCACCACCAAGCCTTGTCCTAATAAGTGAGGTCAGCTAGATAAATCAACCCAATGCAACTATCAAAACCCAAAATTTTCAGCAACACCATTTAAAGAAAGGATTCAATTTTGATAAACTGACAGTGTAGAAATTTTACATTGTTATCCAATCATGTGTTGCGACATCAATAAATATAGTTAAGTTCTACCCCCACTATTTGAAAAGTCATACAAATAGAGAGATTTAATTGGATAACAGTGTAAACCCCAATGCATCAAAATTAAACTCTTAAAGAAAATGCCTGCTTTACTAAGATCGTGGCAAATCAATTGAGATAAAGCATACCACAATAAATCCATTCTTGTGGTTATATAATACACAGCAGATAAGCGAACAAAGCTACCAGATAGGATAAACTACTCTTCTCCATATACGAAGATTATAACCAGCAGGGAAACCAAGATATATCACAATTCACAGAAACAAGGAAGGACAAATGCTGTTGCAAAACAGTTTCAGCCGTGCATATTGCATATAACAAGAATGACATACCAAGTAAACATACTGGTTGAGTATCATGTGACCATATTCATTAGTCATGGGTTAAATAGGGAATATCACACTACGCCACAGGATTAAGAGGAGGTATACCCTCAACAATGTCATCATGACTTTCAGGTATTGAACTTCTAATATGTAGCGCCTCATTATTTGAGAATTGGGAGTTTCCAAGAGAAATTCCGAGAGAAGCTGAAATCCACATAAACATAATTGTTAAAAATCAAATCAAAAGATTATAAAAAAATCAGAGATGTTGATAATTGTTGAATAAACAAACCTTTAAAGATTGCCTCCTTGTAACATAATTAGGAGATGTTAAAAGTTTCTCGTATAGATCAAAGAACTGAGAACAAGAACTTTATTAGAAGTGCTGAAGTAGAATAAGGGAGATTAAACCACCACAATCATCAAGTTTGCACCATGCACATATTCAAAGAATTGGGTATAAGATGGTTAAATTGCTATCCAAGAGATTTGATCTGATAGGTATAAATATTCATCCAACATGCATAAAATGTTCTCAAGCAACATTTGTGTGGCTTTGACATGTTCAAATCAAATAAATATCTCCAGGATGAAGCAAACCTCATCATAATGAGCTGTCAAAAATTCAGAGACCACATTTCCATGCTTTGTAAGAAGATCCTGCAAAGAATATCCACAGAGACTTATGAAGAAGTGGCAACAGAATTGTACAAGCAGTAAGATAAGTGATGGGCATAGAGACAAAAATAGAATTCAGATCTGACCTTGAAGGTAGAAAATGCATCAGATGCAACATCAAAGTTAGGCAACTCTACAAATTTAAAGAACAACACAAAGCTTGCAGATTCCAATATGTATCTGGAAAAGACCCAGGAAAAAAAATATATTAAACAGTGTAAATGACTTGCCTATGGCCTTCTGGACAACTGCATGGCAAGAACCAGTCTCAAAATGTACATTGATAGATATAATCATCTGTTAATTTTTACATATGAAATATTTTAAAAACCCTGCTTTCTTAAAAAATGGATTTCATCACCTTGAAGTCTGAACTAGAGAAATTATTCCAACGCTACAACCTACTTAAGACCACAATCGATGTAATGAATTACAACTGATAGATAGAATTGATTCAATGACAAAACAGAAATCCATAGTGATGTTGGAGCCAGGAGCAACACTCACAAGCATGTTCACTACAAGGAGAAGCTTATACAAGAATTGCATATATGCCAACATAGATGCACTATGTTTATTGTTATAATACAAAAAATTCATCCATATTTCTCTTCTTATAAGGGTGTGTTTGGTTGTTGTGTGTGCTTTTTTTGTGTTTTGGGGGGGGGGGGGGGTAAACATGGGATAGAAATTTTCACGGATGAGCTTCATGTGAAAAATCTGTGATTCTTTTTGGGCCACCAATGCACAAATACTAAAGCAGTTCTTTCACAAAAAAGCATATCAAAATCTTTGCAGGATCAAACTGAGTCTATGATGAACATGAAGAAATCAGAAAGATGAGAATGAAAAAGAAAGAAAAAGCAGAAACAATGACAACCTAAAAATATCTTACTTTGCAAGTGTTGCAAACTTGATGCACTCCCTCAACATTATGCCACAGCTCAATGCAATTTCTTTGTTATCATAACTGCTTGGAAACAGATATAGAGATGTCATGAGCAACTATGTTAACATCCTGTTTAATGACATTGACAACTTATCAAATTTAAAGACACTGATCCCATATAGACAGACAAATGTTCGATTAAGCAGAGTAGTAGACATTGAAACTAATAACGGGTTATAGATTGCTGTGAGATACCTGATTTAAGAAAAATCACCTTTGCAATTATTGATTTTGAAAGAACCCAATTTGCTATAGTCAATTTGTATGTGAGACTGTTATCTTTAAAATGCTGTAAGCAAATTTGTTTTCGTTTGATGAAAGGGAAAGTAAACTTTTCAATGAAAAGAGAAAAAAAATTATTTGCACTAATCAATTTTTACTCTTGGCATTTGTTTTCAACTTTTCAACAACTGCACAAGCAATTTTATGGCATAAGCAGCATGAAAGTGTGGGCATATCACTGTGATATCAGTTTCTTAATGTAAAAAATTTCCAAATTTAATCCTTCACCAACTTTTTCCAAGACCATATCAATTATACAATAGAAGGCACTGAAATAAAGAAAAATTAAAATCTCTCATGTTTTCAATTTGTCATAGAGCAACAGTTTCGGTTTTCCAACTCAAACACAACTAGGAGAGATAGAGATCCACCATTGAAAGAGGAGAAAAGGCAGGGAACAAACAACAATTCAAAGTTAGTGGGATAAAAGTTGATGCAGTGATAAGCTTACCATACAACAAGGAAGTCTAGTAACTCAAAGTGTTGTTCAATGTATTCTACGCAGCAATAGCTGGAGTCAACCTTATGTTTCAATAATATGGACCAACAGTGAACTAAATCCTTTCTTGCCTGTATCATAAATCACACACCAACGATCAGCAACGAGTTAAGTCAACTGCACATGGCAGTGCTTGGTATCAATCAGAATCTTACTTCCCATCCAAGTATAGGAAGCTTGTGGACTATAAGCGTTAGAACATCCTCCTTGCAGATTTCCTCCACTAGCTGTGAAACCTGATCCAAATTTGGTTCTGACTCTCCATCTCCGGAAAGCATGGTTCTCATTGTTACAACATTCTTCTCAACTTCCTCTAAAGCCTAAAATAAAGCACAGAAAGCATCAATTATCAGTAACCACAATCAAAGTAAAGCAAGAAGAAAAAAAATGGTTTGAAATCTATGGAGCATGTTCTTTCTTCATTTACTTCTCACCTGCATAGATATCAACAACAAAATGGTAATGATTAAAAGCATATGCCTAAGATAAAATAAACAGTGACAGAGTGACCTCTCTGACCTAATCCTCTTAAAAGAAGATAAAACTCAATAAAGGAGTTGTTTGAACCCCAGAAAGTAATAAGAAACACTTTAAGATGAATCTAGCTGTTTCTTTGTCCAGTTATATAACTCAAAAAAGTGAAAAATCTGCAAGTTCATAATGTGCAACCAGCATATGTAACATTACCAGAGATGATCCCAACAAAATGCAGCCATATATCCTTGAAGTCACAAACTTAATGCTCTGTAGCTTATTTTACTCCCTAAAAAGGTTTAAAAAAAATTTAGTTTCACAAAACAGAGAGATTTTAGCAGACATCATACACCATTTGGATACAAAAAGGACATTCTATACGGAGAGAATTATATACCAACAACAACCAAAGTATCCTTCATGAGTTCAAACCAAAGTATCCTTCAGAAAGCTGATCACTTAGAAGTTGGAATCTCTCCTGGTAAGCATAATTCAGTCATAATTATTTCTCCAAAAAAGAAAAAAAAAATCACTTACACGTACAGCAGCAAGTTACACATTAAAATAATTATATTTTAGGTTTTAAAAATATTAATGTTTTTATAGAATAGCACACTACATAATGCATGTCTAAACTCCAAATTAATCTATGTACCTAACGCAACAATACAAATGACCCCATTTTAAGAAATTCAAGGCATAACCATCATTCAAGACTGAAAATTAAACTGAAAAAACGAAGACCCAGATGGAGCATTAGGAATTCGGATCAAAAGGGTGGGGCAAGTGAATTACGCGAGTGAGTCTCACATGGGGCAAGTAGCTGAAGAAGAAGAAGAAGAAGAAGCAGCTTAACCTTCTCAAGGGCTTTAACTTCAGCAACAGTTTTGGTATCGAGGGCCATGAGACTCTCCTTGATGGACTTCGCCACCTCCTGCGGCGTCTTGGGCCTCGAAACCTTAAAGAACGAGAACGACATGTTTGTTGATGATCGCTTCTCTCTCTCTCTCTCTCTCTATATATATATATATATATGTGTGTGTGTGTGTGTGTGCTGTTTTTCTATTTCCCCTTTCTCTGTTGATGTTGGAAAACGGAAAAGAAGAAAAATGCTGCTGTTGCTAATGCAGTGTTTCTTCTTTTGAATTTTGCACTCTTTGATTTCAATTATTCAACATGATTATGAATCATCAACAATAACGATCATCATCATGGAGAAAAAGCATCGCGGTGGAAGGCTTATTTTCCAATTTTATTTATTTGTTTTTTCTTATTTTCCGCCACCAAGACTAAAATAAAATAATAATTAAAATATCATTATTTGGGTAGGAGCTGCTTTTTTTTCTAAATGGAAATTTATTTTGTCCCCATTTTCCTATTATTTAATTGGTTTAATTGTCCGCATGGAGGAGATGCTATTATCTTCGCTCCAGAATTTGCTTTTGGCGCTCCCATCATTATTCATAAACCTTCTCTCGGTTGTGGAAATGGGGAAAGGAATTGGAATGATAGATTTTTCGAGTGTTGATTGGTGAAGGTATTATCTAAGAAAGAAAATAGTGGGAAAGCAAATCAAATGCAATGGAATGTATTTGAGGTAAAAAAAAAATAAAAAAGACTTATAGTGTGCATGTGACCAACCAATCATAATTTACTGGGCCAAATAATCCGATAAATTTCAGTCTTAGCAAACTGAACTTTTTATTTAATAATAATGCAATTCAGGGAGAAAACAGTGGTCCTGATAGATAAATAATTGAGGGGGGGCGCCGCTTGCTTTTGCAGCTCATGGATTTATGATACCAACTAGTTCTGTCATTGCCATGGTATTCAATATGCGGGCTTACTCGCTCTGCACCATGCAACATGGAACACATTCAAACTCAAATCACTAGCTACCAACACTTTCTGCTTTCATGCACTTTATCCAAATCATGAAGACTATTATAAATAACTAGAATCACCACTGGAGCAGAACAAACAGCAAGGAGTTCTAATTTGAAACATTCACTGCGAGAAATATAAGAATGTAAAAATGACAAAACAACATTATTGAAAAATGTAAAAAAAAAAAATTGTTTTAAGTATTAAAGTATTTTACTGCAGGTCCTACGGAAACTATTCCATTACTAGCAGAAGTAATGTCCAATCACTATTTATTTATTTAGTCCAACCAAATAAGTTTTTCTAATCATGACCTATAAACCGAGGGTATCAAGACAAGCAAGTTTCAAAATTTTCTAATTGGTCTCATAATGTGAAAACAAAAATCTCATCTTTCTTATAGTAATATTTCTTTTTTAGTCTTTAATCTAGATAAATTCTTACATGTTTGTCACAGGTAGATGTGCTTCATATTTCATAATTATATAATATTTCAAAGAGTATCGACATTTAACATTCATTTTTTAGTCAAATGACACTTAATTATTAAATGTGAAACATATTTACACGACACTCTAAGATATGAAATTATTTCTCCTTCTTACTAGTGTTCCAATGGCCAAATCCTTAAGGAAATATATTTAATTTTTAAGAAAATTTAATCTACCAACTACTATTACCCAAAGGGTTTGAGTTATAAGATAATATTTTATTATTAAATTATTATTATTAATAATATTTGATTTAAAAAATATATTTTATTTTTAAAATCTTCTCATTAGTAAGATTTGTTTTTCTAAAATCTTGTATTTTATATACAAGTCCCGTATATGTATATATAAACATCCGGCCTAATATTAGTCTGAATGGCAAAAAAAATTTTGTGACAGCCTAAATACGGATACGGAATTTTTTTAAAAAATTATATAAAAAGGAGAAAGTAGACACAAACCGTACGCAAGTGGATCTGCAACTTCTTCAGCTGCACTCTTCTTCAATCACCCGCTTTTGCGGTCTCTCCACAATTTGGTTCTCAAGGTACAATTTTTCGGCCGACCCAATTCTTAATCGGAGGTGTTCTCTCTTGGGATGCGATGAGGGGCCACGATTGGATCAACACCTGTCTCCCCGACGAGCTGCTCGTCGAGATCTTCCGCCGCCTTGACTCGAAGCGGAGCCGCGACGCCTGCTCCTTGGTGTGCCGGCGGTGGCTCCGCCTTGAGCGCCTCACACGCGCCACCATCCGTATCGGCGCCACGGGCACCCCGGACCTCTTCGTGCGCCTGCTCGCCACGCGCTTCTCCAACGTCACCAACGTCCACATCGACGAGCGCCTCTCCATCTCCCTCCCCGTTCAGCTTGTGAGTCCCCCCAATTTCCCATCTTTCAATCGAATTTGACTTCAATTGAAATTGAGTTGTCGTAGAACCATCTCTCCCAAAAACTTAAGATGATGAGTAGAAGCAGATGAATAGTTTTTTACTCTAACATGTTTCAATCGAATTAAATCGAATTGGTTGGGAGTTTGATTAGGGGAATGGGGGAAAATTTTGATTTTTGGAGTATAAAAAATAATTCTGAGAAATGAAAACCTCAGCCCAGCATATTCCTTAGCAATTGCAAATGTGAAATGTTAGTCCTTTTTGTTTAAGATACTAATGTGTTGAGAACGGACTAATATAACCGACATTTGTGTATTCTTAAGGACTATTATTTTTGGTCAGGGATGAATTTGGGGTTTAATGTTGAGTTTGATTGGTTTGGATTAGGGCGTGAGCTTTGTTTGTGTTAGTGATTTATATGTTTTCTATTGTTTTTGAGCAGGGGGGAAGGAGGAGGAGGAGCACCAATTCTATGGTTTCGTCGCTGAAGCTGCATTATGTGAATGAAAAGAATGGCTCTGAGGAGGGTGATATTGATTCCCAGTGTTTGTCTGATGATGGGTTGGCTGTTCTCGGGGAAGGCTTTCCCAAGCTTGAGAAGTTGAGCTTAATTTGGTGTTCGAATGTCACTAGTGAAGGACTATCATCACTAGCTCAGAAATGCAGTTTTTTGAAGGCGCTGGACTTGCAGGTATTGTACTTTTTTTATTGAATTTGAGTTCAATTTGTGTAGCCACCGTATGTATATTGTGGTTGCAACCACATAGCAGCATATGTCTACTCGTTATGAAGCAGTTTTTCCTTAAAACATAGCCTGCTTAGCTTTGTTGAATCAGTGCAGTTGCTTTATACGTAAATACTTTTTTTAAAAAAAGATGCTAGAAAGATGCTTTTTTGAGGGGAAAAACAAACTTTGTGATTGGCCGAAAAAATATATTTGTGCTTTGACATGAAGGTTAACCTTCTGGAGCATCATGAGGCCACAAGGGTACTTTAATCAGCAGTTTACTTTTTTGTTGAACTTCTAGTTGAACAGAATCCACGTCTTCTGAGACATTGGAGCTTATGGCAACAACACCCGTTTTCCCCTATCAATCCATTCTTTGCCTTTCCACTCTATCAATATCTTCAATTCTACAAGTTAAATGACATAAACAATGCATATGTTTAGTTGTGACTACTGAGATTTTTTTTTTAGGGTTGTTATGTTGGAGATCAAGGTCTGGCTGCTGTTGGACAGTGTTGCAAGCAACTTGAGGATTTGAATCTGCGTTTCTGTGAAGGCTTGACTGATAAGGGTTTGATTGAATTAGCCTTAGGTGTGGGAAAATCACTAAAGTCTCTTGGCGTGGCAGCTTGTGCCAAAATAACTGACTCCTCAATGGAAGCAGTGGGAACACACTGCAGGTCCCTTGAGACCTTGTCGTTGGACTCTGAATTCATCCACAATCAAGGGGTGCTTGCTGTGGCTGAAGGATGTCCAGATTTGAAAGTTTTAAAGCTGCAATGTATTAATGTTACAGATGATGCTTTGAAAGCTGTAGGCGCTAGTTGTTTGTCTCTGGAGTTATTGGCCCTATATAGTTTTCAGAGATTTACTGATAAGTGAGCTTGCTCTCTTACGATTGCTTTTTCTGGATTTTACTTCATTTGGCTATGGGTGAATTCATGCTAAATCACAGTGCTCAATCTTATTTCTTATTGTATACTATGAGATGCAATGGGCTTACTTCAAATTTCAAATTATTTTCTCATGTTTTAACGTGATCAACCATTTGTAGGGTTGATTAATTTAAAGTAGGCTGTTCTTGCAAAAATTTTCCCATTTACTTTTAACTTTCAGTTTTTGATATAGTCCATGTAGATGATCCCATCTAGTGGGACAAGGTTTGGTTGTTGTTTACTATCCCCATTTCCATTTTATGACCTTTAAGGGCTGTACATTTGAGCACAATCTTTCCTTATGCCTCCAATTATTAAATTTAAGTTCTGCTAATAATTCTATCAATTTTTTTTTTTTGGGTTTAGTTAGTAATCTTTTTTCTTTGAATAATGTCTAACTTTCAGGGGTTTGTGTGCCATTGGGAACGGATGTAAGAATTTAAAGAATTTGACTCTAAGTGATTGTTATTTCCTAAGTGATAAGGGATTGGAAGCAATTGCTACTGGATGCAAGGAACTTACTCATCTTGAAGTCAATGGATGCCACAACATTGGAACTTTGGGGCTAGAATCCGTTGGAAAATCTTGCCAGTATGTTTTTATCTAAGCTAAACTGTGTAAAGGTGCATGGACTGGCAATTATGTTACGTAACATAAGGAATTGGATAACTGTTCAATAAAGAAGCGACATAAGGAGACATATGTTTATCCTCTTGGTCTCTCTACATCTGATAAGTTTATGATATTTGATAAATTTTATGGTATCAAACTTTTTCCTTGTTCTCACTTTTCAGTGTTTGTCTCTCTATATATTCTTATCAACCAACCTTGCTGTACATGCAGTCATGCACTATTGAAAGCTGATTAAGCATTCTCAGTGTAACTATATGAAAAGTAGTCCATACACTCGTCACACAAGTTTACCTGACTGAAACTCAATGTGTATGGGAGAGACTGCTACTAATGACATTGCTCTGGGTCCGATTGGTGAAGTTAACAGTCCTGCTTTGACGTATATAATATGATCAAGGGAGACTGCATCTAATAACTTCTCCTGTGGGCCCTGTTGCTGCTGCTAACTGGCTAGTTTAGGAGTAAAACAGTATAGTCTGTGAACTGCGAAGAATATGTATATTAGCTTGTCATATTGACATAAAATTTCCTCATGACATTGACATAATCCTTGATGACACAAGTTCCAAAATGTTGAATTTTTCCACTGATCTTTCATCAGTGATGTTAATCTCAGGTTTCTATTATGCAGTCGTCTTACTGAGTTGGCATTGCTTTACTGCCAAAGAATTGGTGATGCTGGTCTTCTTCAGGTTGGGCAAGGATGCAAATTCTTGCAAGCTCTTCACTTGGTAGATTGCTCAAACATTGGAGATGAAGCCATGTGTGGTATAGCTATTGGCTGCAGGAATTTGAAGAAACTTCATATCCGTCGCTGTTATGAGGTACTCTGTGCGTGCATTTAACCCACTTTTAAATCGACTATTAAAATGTTATGATAGAGGCATATACATTTCTTGCTCTTTCTCCTAATGTTTCTTGCATTCTTTACCCTGTATTAGATTGGGAACAAGGGGATTGTTGCTGTTGGTGAGCATTGTAAGTTGCTAACTGATCTTAGCATACGATTCTGTGATAGGTAAAACCTTATTCAGAGCTTTCTATTTTTCATCTTCGTTCAAATCCTGATTTACATGAAGTCTACATCTTTTCTTCCATGGTTTCTTTTTTAATTGATTGCACGCTCTAGATTACTTCAGCACAATGTTAGTAATTTTTGTCATGAATATGTCTGCCTTAACTGCTTTGCTAAATTACTAGGGTGGGGGATGGGGCCCTTATTGCTATAGCTGAGGGCTGTTCCCTTCATTATCTGAATGTTAGTGGTTGCCACCAAATTGGAGATGCTGGAGTGATAGCCATTGCAAGGGGTTGCCCTCAACTCTGTTATTTAGACGTGAGTGTACTGCAGGTGTGTATTCATGTCTCTCTTTCTATACCCAAAGCTAGTTTGTTATAGTCTTTTACTATTTGCATTTCAGATTTGGCTCCTTTAAAATGAGCATTGCTTTATAGGAAGGAGCTAGGGATCTCAACCATTGATAATAAAATCAACTGTTGATTTTACATGCATGTGCATAACTACCTTGGATTTGTTAGAAACCCTCCATTTTCCCATTGATATCCCTTTCTTTTCTCCTTAAAGTGAAACCTTCACTTTAGAGGAGCCAAATTCTTGCATTTTACTTTTTATAACTTTTACTTAAGAAATTCTTGCAGAATCTTGATTCTTTTATAGTCTTACTAAAATATTGTTGATGAAACACACACATGATTGGGGACATGTATGCTGGCATATGGCATCATGATATGATACCAAACCTTTGCTTGTTATATATTTTAAGCATGGATGTTCTCTGAATTGAGGAAGGTTCTTCACTTTAGCAATATCCAATAAACAGTTTACAGAACTGAATTACGTGATGCCCATGTAATACTTATATGACTAAGCTCAAGATTTTGTGCATGCAAAATATTTTACCCCAGAACATTTCTAAACTGATTAGCTTGCATACAATTGCAGAATTTGGGTGATTTGGCGATGGCTGATTTGGGAGAACACTGTCCATTGCTTAAAGAAATAGTGCTCTCACACTGCCGCCAAATAACCGATGTTGGTCTAGCCCATCTTGTTAAAAGGTGCACCATGCTGGAGTCATGCCACATGGTTTACTGCTCGGGTATAACTTCAGCTGGAGTGGCCACCGTGGTTTCTAGCTGTCCCAACATAAAGAAGGTGCTGGTTGAGAAGTGGAAGGTTAGCCAGCGGACAAAGCGGCGAGCAGGGTCTGTCATTTCCTACTTGTGTGTGGATCTGTAGACCTCCTTCATTATATATGCATACCCCGAGCCGCCTCAAGATCTTTACAGTTTGATGTGTGGAAGTAAATAAATAAAGCTGCTGACATTAAAATTTGAGGCAATAGTTGGGTGCATGGCTGTATATGTTTTCAGTTAGCAGAGTTTTTTTTTAACCCCTTAGAGGATGAGGTTTTTCTCTTGTACAATTTCTCAATGGTATGAAAATCGTGACTTTGTTGTAGGATTATCAAGAGTGTAGTGACCAATAGGATTAGATAAATAAGTGGGCTTGTTCACAGGGACGCTTGATTTATAGGTAGACAGTGTTGAAGAAATATCAGGATTCTGATCTTGATTGTTACACTGAAAAATCTTGTTAAGGAAATTGGAGTTTGGTTTGATCTTATTGCTCTATGGATGGTCAATCATTGTATTACTTGTTAAAATTGTGATTTTTACCGCTAGCTGTTGGTTTGGTGCAACAGATGCATGGTCTTAAACCTATGCATGTGTCTCCTTGGTCTTTGAAAATATAGAGCTTTCCTGCTGTGATCTCTTAAAATATTATTTAATTTACAAACCAAATTATTTCCCTTTTTTCCATATCAAACGCTATCTATGTCTCTTACAAAAAAAAAAAAAAATATGAAATCCTTAGCGGTGCTTCAAATTCAAGATAAAGTAATGGTTTAACTGTTATTAATTGTCAGACCCAAAAAAACTGTTATTAAAGTTGTTTTAATACTGGAACCAATCAAAAACATAGAAACAAACAAGAACTTAAAAAACAGACAGCAAAATAACAGACTCAAAATTTCAACTATATATCTATACGGGGATATTCGTTCATTTTTTTATTGTTCCACTTTAAATTATCCTCGATATGAATGGTGCACTGCTTTATTTTGTTTTTGCCACTTTAATTCACAGTGAACTTCAAAATCTTCTATACTTTTTTGGTGCAAGGAACAAAGAACGGTTGGGATAACCCCTACAAAACACAACTCCCATGGCATCTGCAAGGAGCGCATTGCTGATAGGCATAGCCTGAGGAGAAATATATATCCCAATATAGCAGTAATCGTAATTCTGAGCCTATTTTGCTATATTCTTCTTATGACTGTAAAATTTCTTAATAACTTTTATGCAAGTTTGCTATGTATCCAAACTACTAGTGTCAAGGATTGTTCGAGAAGGAACCACAATACAATTAATTGTTAAATACACAGTAGTTTTGAATCTTCCGAATTGACTACAAAATCCTATCAAGAAAAATAACAGGGTATCTAGTTTATTCAATATTCAAAATAACGTATAGTTGACCAAAATTTTATAAATATAACTTATGAAAAAAAAATATTTTTATCTTAAACAAATCTAAATATAAAGTGCTTGATCATACTAATGGAAGCAAATGCTTTGGAACTGATCATGTAGACCTGTACAGCAAGAGAATAGCACAAGGGAAAACAATCATATGCGCAGATAGCGCTGAACTGGAACTTTGCAAAATGCGGCACGTTATGGACTACGTCTAGAAACTCATGTGCCAGATTAGAAACTTTGCAACATTCAGTGCTTCATTTAGAAGGGAATTGCCAGATTGCAGAGACATCATAATATTTGAAGTAATGCTACACATTCATTCAGAAAAATATATAAAGAATTTTTTATAAAAATTATGATGAATCTATCAATTTATCTAAAAGTTAATAATTATGCCATCTGGATACAAAATTGTGGACAAGTTTATGGATGCCTAACATTTTTCTAATATTTGTTGGCAATGATTATATAGCAAAATTGGATTAGCCTTAACCCAGCCAATAAATACAATTACATAAATCTTTTGTAGTACGAGCTTGAGAATATCTGTGCGTATGTATGTAGTTTTTTTTTTTTTCCTCTCTTGTTTCTCTCCGTTGTTTGAGTACTCGACCAGTCAGCATTACCTGCATGACATCAAACTCAAATGAAGAAACCACATTCAAATGGAAAAATACTTAGACAAGGAAAGGAGGTGCTTACGGATGAAAATTTTGTCTGCAATATGAAGATATGTGTTGGTCCAATGTAAGTTGGACGTGTACGCTAGTTAAGTAGGCCAAGTTATGGTCAAAAGGTTTTATGACCATAATTAGTCTTAATAGGTGGTTTACTCAGAAAACGTTAAAAAAATAAATAAAATAAGAACCATAAAAAAAATGAAAAAGAAAATGAAGAACAAAGATAGAAATTGAAGTTGAAGGTTCACTAATAATGCAATCGCCGAGGAAGAAGCTCATATCCCCTTTTCCGGTGTGGTGCCATCGTACTCGCTGGAGTCCTACCTTGGTGAATGTTGATGCACGGCAACGATACGATGTGAGGCAGTGATGAGGCTCATCGGGAAGTCACTCAAGGGTTTACATGTGGAAGTGTTCATTGTGGATCCTTCATGGATACTTTCAAGAGTGACGATGAAGATACCAAGCTATGGTCATTACCAAATCCTTCTTACCAAAACATGTGGCCATTAATGGCTCACACACCCCCAACAAGATCAAAAACATAACATATAAGAATTGGGCAAGAAGCTTTGGATTGAAACGCAGAAGCTATGGCACATCATGGGCCCTTCCATCTTTAGCTGCATGGCGGTATTCACCCTGAACATCTTGACCCAAGCCTCTGCCACAAGCTCCTCCGCTTGTGCTAGAAAATGGTGCTGCTGGCGAGGATGCGCCACCGCTAGTAGATGCACCACAAGAGATTCGAGATCTGGGATTTTTGTTTTTATCTGTGATTTTTTGACCATGAAAGATGGGAAAAAAGAAGTAAAGGGCCAAAATTTGGCACAATACTTTTAATTTCATATTTTAAATTTTTTGGTTTGATTTTTCACTTAAAACCACGTTAACTACGACAAATCTTTTTATAATTATCTCAAACCAACATCTAAAGTTATCATCACATGGACCCCACATATACACATGTTAATTTATTCATTCGGCAAACTGAGATCTGCAATCTGCATACAAACATCGCATTTGCACGTGAGAACTCCCTCGTGATTCTAGTTATGTAAAATCATACACCTTACTATTATAATTTAATTTAATATTTTTTTATATTTTATTAATTTTATTCTCAATATATTTTGAACCCACTTTTACTAATTTATAGTCTTATTTTAAATAGTTGAGGTATGTTATTTAACCATTTTATCTGGGATTTAATTTTCATATAATGATTGTAAAATTTTTCTACACAATCATTCAATCATACATTATCACATAAATCATAATAACTAACTTTTATATCCACTGCCTGAAAATTTATCTAAATTAAATATTTTGATTGGATAACAGTGTAAAACTATTTTACACTATCGATGCATCAAAATTAAACTCTTTTATCTATTCTTTAAAATAGACAATGGTACAAAATAATCAAATACTAAAAATAAAATATTTAATTCATATACAAAAATTAAAATTACTTTCATAAAAATTATTTTATGAAAAAGCGATGTTACATCACTGCTGCACAATTCCCTCGGCTACACCCAGCCACTGAAGAACGCAGCTTCCCCGAATTCTGAACATGACGTCATCTAAGAATCATGCCGACAGGCCGACATACCTATTATTAGTCTTTGCCCAAAAACAAAAAAAAAAAAAGGAAAAGGTTTTTCTTCTATCCAACTTTCGTGTCCAATCATGTGTTGTCCAACATCTAATTGTTCACGCTTTAGTTTAGTTCTAGCCTCCTTCACAATCTCTTCAATCAATTCATAGTCGTACCTACAAACAGCAAAAGCTCTTCAATTCACAATTTTTATTTTCTATGAGCATGAGCTATTTAAACATAATAATAATAAAAATAAAAAAAATTAAGCTTAAATTGATCTCCACCACAATCGATTGTTACACATGGAAAACACAAAGTTGCCACTAAAAATGGAGCGAAAACCTGAATAACACACATAATACCCGGCCTAAATGTTTCTTTCTACATTCCTTGTTAACAAAAATCACAATTATAATAAAACAATAACTAGGAGAATGAACTAGTCTCGTTCGTATTTTAAATCATCAAGTAAATTAATGAAAAATCAAGTGACTAAAACTAGTAAACTGCAGTACTAGCAGAGATTTATTAGGTAACTTGATCAACTAAATGATTGATTACTTACCGGCCAGTTGCGCGCGATCCATGCACGCCAGCAACTTCAGTTAAGGCTCTTCTCCATTTCTGCACCTCGTGGGATCCATCTCCGAACTTTTTGTCATGTTCAGCCATGGCTACATCATAACTCTTCCTCTGATGCCTCACATCGGAGGGTGCCACTTGGTAGAAGACTGGCCAAACCAGCTGGTTCTTCAGCCTCATACACTCAAGGATCTCGACAAGCTCATCAAGACACCACGTGGAAGACGCGTAGTTCTGAGACAAGACAACGATCGAAATCCTTGACTGTCGAATGGCGGTGACCAGAGTTCGTGAGATTCGGTCCCCAGGCTTCATGGTCTGATCATCCATGAAGACCTTGAATCCCTTACTTGTCAAAGCATGATAGAGAGAACCTGTGAAGGAGTGGCGGGTGTCTGGGCCACAAAAACTGAGGAAAACATCATAGGAGTGGCTGGTTTGGTGGGTGGCAGTGTTACGGCCTTGATCTGCCATCATCGTAAGAGGTTATTACAAGTACAAGTGCAAGGAGAGTACTCATATTACAAGGACAAGGAAGGGGAATCATTCCTATTATATAATCATCCAACAATACCCAAAAGCAGCTAACACACAAAATCATCACATCAACGATTAAATGCGACATTACAGGAAGGGCAAAGGGGAATCAATGAAATTTCAGTCCCGAATGTCAATTCATTCCACAAATACACCCATAAAAAAAAAATCAACGGCTAAAAACTCAAACGAGAAGGAACCCTAGAATAACCAAAAAAGTTTCAATTTTTATCATTTTCGAAACGTGGGCGTGGAAAAAAAATAAAATCTATGCGCGCAAACCGAGCAAAATTCGAATCAGATCTAAGAAACACAGAGCAAAGATAAAAGAAGGGATCTGAGAAAACAGACCATCGCCGTGCTCGTCGAAAAGGCTGAAGGCCTCCTTGAACTCTGAGATCTGTTCGTCGGTGAGCTGATCGGCCTTTTTTTTTGGTACAGGGGAAAGAAAGAAAAACACTAAGCACACTAAGAAGAACACTAAGCAAGCCAGTTTTTTAGCCATTTGAGAGAGAAGAAAGGGCGTTTGGGGAGCGAGAAAATTTCACAAGAGTAAAGTGAAGGGAAAATTATGTTAGTGGCCTAAAAGAAAATAAAGGTCAAAAAGGGGGATGCAGCACATGGAAGGGTGCAAAGGAGAAATGATTCGGGAACAACAGAAGTTTACAGCATACATACACTGTATTGTATAACGCAGAAAAAGACAAACAAGTAAGTGGGGGCCGAGGGGAAGGAAAATTGCGTACATTGATGGGCATAAAAAAAATGAGAGTCTACCAAATAATCTCTGTAAAATTAAACCTCGCTCAGCCTCTCTCTGATACTCCTGGGCCGCATAGCATAGCTCATCCGTCCTTGAAGTAAAAGAGGTCCTGAGGACCAACAACTTCTCCTCCACGCTTCGAACCAGATTCAGTTCTTGCTTAGCTCCTTGAATGAAGTCAAATTTGACTCCGTTGTCCCTAAACTCTGCCAGGTACTTTCTTCCCATTTCCCATCTATTAATTCTTCTTCTTCTTTTTTCATTTGCACTTCATTTCTAGGTTTGTCTAATTGGAAAGTTTCTTGCTTTTTGATGTGGGTTTGTGGTAAAAGTAAAAGTAAAAATGAATTTGGTCATTTCATTTTCTGAGTTGGTATTATATTTTTTAGTTGTGCCTTAATTTTTTGCCCATGACGAGTTCTGGTAAAGTTCTTTCCTTTTTCATGTGGGGTTGTGAAAAATTAGGATTTCAATTTTGGGGTTCTATTGTTTGTTCGTTATAGAATAGTAGATGCTGAGTCAGAATGTTGTGTTTGTTGCGACTAAATATACTCTACCTGAAATTATTTAGCTGGATGATTTTGGGGTTTGTGTTGGTCTTGGTTTTTCTGCACAAACTTTCTTCGTAAATGTAATATATAATGTTTTCAGGGGGTCCAAGGCATGCCCTTAAGATTGATTTGGCTGTTAAGAAGCCTTTATCTCCTCCAGTAATTGATGAAAATACAAGAAGTAAAGTTGATAGCTCGGAAATGTTGTTTAATGTCAGCACATGAGGTATATGATTGATCAATGTTTTGCAAGTGAAAAATGACATGTATACCCAATTACTTTGTGCACATCCTCCTTACACATAATTAGTCAATTACCAATCATATTGGCTATGTTCTATTAGTTCTATTAGACCGGAAAATATCAAAATTAAATGAGTATGACTTCCTAGTGATGTTAGGCTCAAGTGCTTTATTCTTATGCCATGATACAGCATATAAGGTAATGCAATGACTACAGTTCCTTGTCATTTTTTTTTTCTTTTTATTTTTCTATTTTTAGCTTCTATTTTTAACTGTTGCATTATATATGTACTGTGTACGTCTCCATTTTACATATATGTTATAAATCTTAAGCTTTGTGTAGTTGGTTTATTTTATTATTGGACCTATAAGTAACAAAATTTTTAATTGAACAATGCACTTTATGAAAGGTATATCAAAGTTTGTAAAGATAGTGGAAATTGGTCCAAGGGATAGATTACAAAATAAGAACATTGTACCAACAAATGCAAAGATCGAATTGATTTATCTTCTGACTTAGTGCCTGCTATAGAGTTGTTACTTGTTACTCTTTACTCATGCTGCTAAAGCTAAAAGGGTCTATCGCCACATTATTCTAAGCACTCATCACATGCTTTCCACTTCATTCATGACAACAATTATTAGCTATGGCATCCAAGGAAGTATTGATATGACACGCAATACGGATATGACACAACACGGACATCGAACACAGTAATTTTATAAAATATAGGATATGATACAATTAGAATACATGATATAATAAAACAAAGACTATAATAAGAAAATTCAAATCTAAACACTCTTATGATAAAAAATATCGCATAATTAAGATTTTGATAAAAAAAAATTACAAGAATAATAAAAAATAATTAACAAATGTTTGCATCCTCAATTTTCAATCTCTCCTCCTCTTTGTCTCTCGCCTACGTGACCTTGTGTTGCGTTGCGTTGCTTCCCACCAAAAACCCTTAACCCTTGCGTTGATTCTCGACCACATTCGCCCTCCACCCTCAATTTTGTTCCCGATTCTGGCGACCTCTACGCCCTCTGCTACAACCCCCATTCGCTCCTCCTCCCCCTTCCATGATGTCATGCGCATCATGAATAACAACAAGCCCTTATTGTTCGAACTGAAGAAGAACAAAGAGAAGAAGAATAAGACAACCAAGATTGGATTAGAATTGAAGAATCGGACCAACATGAATGGCTCTTGAAGTTCAATGGAAATGACCTCGCCCTGTTGTGAAGGCTTGCATTGCCTCCAGGTTCCCTGACTTTCTTTGCTGCTTCGGTTGCCTTTCGCCGCTTCTTCAACAGCTTCAGCATCATCGTCTCCTTCTTCAGTGCCCATTGCCTCCAAACCCAAACACAATTTTCACCTCTTTCCCAAACCCAACCTCCGTTTCTTCTCCAAGGTAATCCACTCACTTACATTCATTCACCTCTTAATTATTCAATTCATTAATTTAGGGTCACTCACACCATTGCACAAATTTCACAATTAAATTCAATGCCCCTTCTTTTACTTTGGTAATGTTGGAAATTAAGCGCGCACACACGTTATATACATTAGATAATTCATGTACCATTATTGTGTTTTGTGTGTGTGTGTGTGTTTGTGTGGTTATGAGTATAAATGTTGAAACTCGGAATGAATGAATGACGGGGATGTCACTTTTATTTGTGGGTGTGCTGGTGTTTGCGCCCTTGGGGCTGTGGCAGCAAAATATGGTGGTGATGATGAGGACTTGAGGTACTACTTGGCTCAATTTGAAAAAGGTATTCAAGTAGAATTTTGTGTATTCTGATTTTTTATTTTTATTTTTTTAAGTTAAAATAGATATTGGAGTTCTTGAAATTGTCATTCACTAAGCAGTTTAGTCCCTGAATGTGCGATTGAAATATAAGTCTAACGGATTTTAGACTAAACTTGGAGGAATGGATAATCATGACTTACGAGGCCTTTATCTGTAAGCTTTCCTTGCTTTAATTTCTTCTCAGTTTTCTGTTTTTTTATTCCTCAGCTCTTGAAATTAACTTTTGCAACAGCTTGTTTTATGCACTCGTGGTTTATAGTAGGCTAATTGAATTAGTTCTTTGTGTCTTAATGCCAACTTCAGCTTAATTGTTCATGAACGACTTATTTTGAGATTGAGTTTCGGTGAAATTTTATATGATGCATGTTATGTAAGTTGAATGTCTTTGACTACTTAAGTCTCTCTTCTTGTGAACCAAATTCTTGTTCTATAAATCTGAACCTTAGACAAACCGACATGCTAAATTATCAGCAGCACCAAGCCACCAATGGGCTAGCGGGAAAAAGGAATTGTGCCATGTAGTATGCAGGATATTCATTTATTATAGTTCACCAAGGAAGAATTAGAAGCAGTATGCCTTCATTTTGATTTATCATTACAAACACTGTTGTTGGCTGAATTTGCTAAAGCAATCTAATTTTAAGTACTTCTTCATTGAGATAACGCAAAAAATAAAGATTTTTTTTTAAACAGAGCGTGTGTGGGGGGTGTGTGTGTGTTTGGTTAAGGATTTTTTTTTTTGGGTGAAATTTTTTTATGGGGCTTCTGAGAGGGAGAGAGAGAACGAGAGAGTGAAGTGTGAGAATGTTGGAGGACTTGTTGGCTGTTGTTGAGGAACAAAAATGTAGTAGTGACTATATTATTTAGTTCGCATTTATGTCTAAAGGATTTTATAATTATAATTTCATATTGATATGTTTCTGAAGGATTTGGATTTATTGGCCTTTAATTCATTCTTTGTTTTCAGATGGTAGCCCCTGTTTAAATTAACTAAAGTTATCTCTTAAAACATCCTGGTTAGAGGATTAAGATGAGACACTGCCTCGTTGTGCATTTTATAAGCTTCTTGTATTGTGACCTTGGTTTAAAGGTTGATGATGATCAAGGCGAGACTGATGGAGAACCAACCAAATATGAAGATAGCAAAGAAGATTTATAGCCAAAAATTTGCGGAGCTTTTAGGAAATGACATTTGACATTAATTTTAAATCCTTTTTTCTTCATCTCTTGTATATCCCTTAGTGGAATGTTTTTATTGTGTTTATGTTGAACGTTTCTCCATGTAAGCTGTTTACCATTTTTCTGGTGAAAAATGTGATTCTTGGGAACAATGTGATTATTTGTTGAATAAGAATGATGATACCCTCATTGTAGCTGAAGATGGTAATGAAATTAGAGATTTCTAAACTCATGTATGATTAATTTCATGATTTGGAGATTTGATAAAGCAGTTCTAGGTGATTTTGAAGTGTATTGTAAATTCTGGTTTAAAAGAAAAAGAAAAAGTCTTTTATTTTTTTATTGTTAGTTTGAAAGGGGGCTACAAAAGCAATTTGAATGGAAAAGAGATGATAATATCATTGTATAGCTCATTATTTTTAAACATGTAACAATATGTATAGGATGCTTCCTTTGAAGGGAGTAATAATGCATTCTAAAATGTTTTAGCACACTTCTATATAAGATTACTATACATTCATCAATTAAAAGAGAAATTATATGGTTTAGCACACTTGCATATGGTTTGTTTCTTTTCCCTCATTCATTAAAAGAGAAATTATATGTGTATAACATCTTCCTATAACATATTTACAACATAAGAAGAAAATAAACAACGTGGCGGGCCCAAAAAAATAAGAACATTGAAATGAACCTACCATCTTGTTTGTTTTCTTTCTATGTTGTAAATATATTATAGGAAGATATTGTACACATATCATTTTCTCTTGTTGGAAGGATTACCTTTTTACAACAATCATTTTATGTTCATATTTACATTTCTTTCTTTTAATGAAATTTATATTTCTTAATATATATAGAGGCAGAGTCTCTTGTAATTCAGGGAGTGGCCATAGCCCCCCTAAAATTTTCAATTTTCATGTTTAAAAATGCATATTTATGTATATTTGTCTCCCTAAATTTTTATATATTATAAGAATTTGTAAGATGATATATTATTATTTTAGAATACATTAAATAAGTTTAATATCTCAATAGTTTGAATGATTTGATAAATTAATCTTGAATGATTTATAAATAGTTTAAATTGATTGCTAATAAAAATACAAATAGAATAAATAAGTTTATTAAAATATTGATAATAAACTAACTTATTTTTTATTTTTAATTATAAAGAACTCGAAATATTGTATTTAACAAGTAATTTATTTAGTACAATTTTTGTGTGAGACCAACTTTCTTCAAATATATAAATTTTTAAAGAAAAATTTAGATTAAAATTAGAAGATATATTATTATTTTTTATATGTATATTATCTTTTAGTGTTTATCCTCGGTAAATTTTAGGTCTAGGTCTGCCCCTGTATATATAAGAACCAATGACGGGGTGTTCATGGTTTGGTTATAGATGAGAACCAAACCGAAACCGAAAATATCATATGTATAAGAACCAATGATATTATGATATTGTAATTACCACAAAGGCCCCATAAGAGACAGTGAACAAAGGAGAAATGCAGTATCCACTATCCAACCCCCATCGTACTAAAGTACATTTCCCCTTCCGGCCTTCCCCAACTTGTCCAAAAACAAATTGACAAAACATTCAATTTTGGCCCTTCTGTGAAATTCTAGTTTGGTCCAGCTTCTGTCAGTTGTTTAAAAAACTCTGGGCGTTAAATTTTGAATCCAACAGCTTTTGTTCTCTTAAGAATGGATCACTTAAAGCCCCACTGAATATTACTACAGCCCATGAAGGCTTACTGCTGCAGCACTATCGTTTAGCCCACTAAAGTTTCAAACCCCAACCCATTGGAGGATGAACACCAACAGAGAGAGAAAATCACAGGATGAACCCTATGGAATATTTTTCTTTAAATTGAATTTTGATGGAAAGAAAGTTTCCACGGGCCCATATGACTCAAGGACTCCTCAAGTTATATGCTTATTTCTATACAGCATGTGTATAATATTTTATGTTGCTTTTAATATATCTGAAATTTGATGTGTTCATGCTTATATTTATGAATATATATAGTTTGTTGTGACAACATCTATCTTTTGAGCATTCTATTTTAGCTTGTGCAGTTGTCATTGGCTAATTTTATAAGCTTATGGCTTTTGATATTATTAGAATTTGTTATATTGTACTAAGGTTTTTACATGATATTTTTATACCTAGGCTTAATCTTTGCTTATTAATCAAATGAAATATTTTTTATAAAAGAAAAAAAAAAGTCACCATATTATCTATCTATTTTTTTTTAATTTATTTTGTCTACCTTCTTCATTAGATGCTTTGAAAGCTGTAGGCACTAGTTGTTTGTCTCTGGAGTTATTGGCCCTATATAGTTTTCAGAGATTTACTGATAAATGAGCTTGCTCTCTTACGATTGCTTTTTCTGGAATTTACTTCATTTGGCCATGGGTGAATTCATGCTAAATCACAGTGCTCGATCTTATTTCTTATTGTATACTATGAGATGCAATGGGCTTACTTCAAATTTCGAACTATTTTCTCGTGTTTTAACTTGATCAACCATTTGTAGGGTTGATTAATTTAAAGTAGGCTGTTCTTGCAAAAATTTTCCCATTTACTTTTAACTTTCAGTTTTTGATATAGTCCATGTAGATGATCCCACCTAGTGGGACAAGGTTCGGTTGTTGTTTACTTTCCCCATTTCCATTTTATGACCTTTAGGGGCTGTACGTTTGAGCACAATCTTTCCTTATGCCTCCAATTATTAAATTTAAGTTTTGCTAATAATTCTATCTTTTTTTTTTGGGTTTAGTTAGTGATCTTTTTTTTTTGAATAATGTCTAACTTTCAGGGGTTTGTGTGCCATCGGGAACGGATGTAAGAATTTAAAGAATTTGACTCTAAGTGATTGTTATTTCCTAAGTGATAAGGGTTTGGAAGCAATTGCTACTGGATGCAAGGAACTTACTCATCTTGAAGTCAATGGATGCCACAACATTGGAACTTTGGGGCTAGAATCCGTTGGAAAATCTTGCCAGCATGTTTTTATCTAAGCTAAACTGTGTAAAGGTGCATGGACTGGCAATTATGTGTACGTAACATAAGGAATTGGATAACTGTTCAATAAAGAAGCGATATAAGGAGACATATGTTTATCCTCTTGGTCTCTCTACATCTGATAAGTTTATGATATTTGATAAATTTTATGGTATCAAACTTTTTCCTTGTTCTCACTTTTCAGTGTTTGTCTATCTATATATTCTTATCAACCAACCTCGCTGTACATGCACTATTGAAAGCTGATTAAGGATTCTCAGTGTAACTATATGAACAGTCGTCCATACACTCATCACACAACTTTACCCAACTGAAACTCAATGACATTGCTGTGGGTCCGATTGGTGAAGTTAACAGTCCTACTTTGATGCATATAATATGATCAAGGCAGACTGCATCTAATAACTTCTTCTGTGGGCCCTGTTGCTGCTGCTAACTGGCTAATTTAGGAGTAAAACAGTATAGTCTGTGAACTACGAGGAATATGTATATTAGCTTGTCATATTGACATAAAATTTCCTCATGATATTGACATAATCCTTGATGACAAAAGTTCCAAAATGTTGAATTTTCCGCTGATCTTTCATCAGTGATGCTAATCTCAGGTTTCTATTATGCAGTCGTCTTACTGAGTTGGCATTGCTTTACTGCCAAAGAATTGTTGATGCTGGTCTTCTTCAGGTTGGGCAAGGATGCAAATTCTTGCAAGCTCTTCACTTGGTAGATTGCTCAAACATTGGAGATGAAGCCATGTGTGGTATAGCTACTGGCTGCAGGAATTTGAAGAAACTTCATATGCGTCGCTGTTATGAGGTACTCTGTGCGTGTATTTAACCTACTTTTAAATCTACTATTAAAATGTTATGATAGAGGCATATACATTTCTTGCTCTTTCTCCTAATGTTTCTTGCATTCTTTACCCTGTATTAGATTGGGAACAAGGGATTGTTGCTGTTGGTGAGCATTGTAAGTTGCTAACTGATCTTAGCATTCGATTCTGTGATAGGTAAAACCTTATTCAGAGCTTTCTATTTTTCATCTTTATTCAAAACCTGATTTACATGAAGTCTACATCTTTTCTTCCATGGTTTCTTTTTTAATTGATTGCACGCTCTAGATTACTTCAGCACAATGTTAGTAATTTTTGTCATAAATATGTCTGCCTTAACTGCTTTGTTAAATAACTAGGGTGGGCGATGGGGCCTTTATTGCTATAGCTGAGGGCTGTTCCCTTCATTATCTGAATGTTAGTGGTTGCAACCAAATTGGAGATGCTGGAGTGATAGCCATTGCAAGGGGTTGCCCTCAACTCTGTTATTTAGACATGAGTGTACTGCAGGTGTGTATTCAGGTCTCTCTTTCCATAGCCAGAGCTAGTTTGTTATAGTCTTTTACTATTTGCATTTCAGATTTGGCTCCTTTAAAATGAGCCTCGCTTTATAGGAAGGAGCAAGGGATCACAACCATTGATAATAAAATCAACTGTTGATATTACATGCATGTGCATAACTACCATGGATTTGTTAGAAACCCTTCGTTTTCCCATTGATATCCCTTTCTTTTCTCTTTAAAGTGAAACCCTCACTTTAAAGGAGCCAAATTCTTGCATTTTACTTTTATAACTTTTACTTCAGAAATTCTTGCAGAATCTTGATTCTTTTATAGTCTTACTAAAATATTGTTGATGAAACACACACATGATTGGGGACATGTATGCTAGCTTATGGCATCATGATATGATACCAAACCTTTGCTTGTTATATATTTTAAGCATGGATGTTCTCTGAATTTAGGAAGGTTCTTCACTTCAGCAATATCCAATAAATAGTTTAGAGAACTGAATTACCTGATGCCCATGTAATACTTGTATGAATAAGCTCAAGATTTTGTGCATGCAAAATTTTTTACCCCAGAACATTTATAAACTGATTAGCTTGCATACAATTGCAGAATTTGGATGATTTGGCGATGGCTGAGTTGGGAGAACACAGTCCATTGCTTAAAGAAATAGTGCTCTCACACTGCCGCCAAATAACGGATGTTGGTCTAGCCCATCTTGTTAAAAGGTGCACCATGCTGGAGTCATGCCACATGGTTTACTGCTCGGGTATAACTTCAGCTGGAATGGCCACCGTGGTTTCTAGCTGTCCCAACATAAAGAAGGTGCTGGTTGAGAAGTGGAAGGTTAGCCAGCGGACAAAGCAGCGAGCAGGGTCTGTCATTTCCTACTTGTGTGTGGATCTGTAGACCTCCTTCAGTATATATGCATACCCCCAGCCTCAAGATCTTTACAGTTTGATGTGTGGAAGTAAATAAATAAAGCTGCTGACATTAAATTTTAGAAAATAGGGTGCATGGCTGTATATGTTTTCAGTTAGCAGGGTTTTTTTTAACCCCTTAGAGGATGAGATTTTTCTCTTGTGCAAATTCTCAATAGTGTGAAAATCGTGACTTTGTTGTAGGATTATCAAGAGTGTAGTGACCAATAGGATTAGATAAATAAGTGGGCTTGTTCACAGGGACGCTTGATTTATCGGTAGACAGTGTTGAAGAAATTTCAGGATTCTGATCTTGATTGTTACACTGAAAAATCTTGTTAAGGAAATTGGAGTTTTGGTTTGATCTTATTGCTCTATGGATGGTCAATCATTGTATTACTTGTTAGAATTGTGATTTTCACCGCTAGCTGTTGGTTTGGTGCAACAGATGCATGGTCTTAAGCCTATGCATTTGTCTCCTTGGTCTTTGAAAATATAGAACTTTCCTGCTGTGATCTCTTAAAATCAATATATCAATATCAATATATTTATATAAAAAAGAGTTTATCCAAATAAGGAAAATGTCACATGCTAATTCATCGTTTACCCATTTTCCCATCCTATTATTCTAAACAAAAATATTTGAAGTAGTTTAAAAATTTATTTCATTCAATATAATATAAATGATTAAATCCAAATAAATGATTCAAATCTCAATTAATATATGATTTTAATCTTAATTTATATATGATTTTGATCTCAATGATATATATTATTTCATTCTAAATTAATTTATACAGTATTTACGAACCTCAATTGTTGAATATTATTATGTTATTTTTTTTCGAACAATTTTTATTTTTAATTTAATGTCTATCAATTTTTTTAAAATTTATTCTCACTTATTAAAATATATAAATATTTTTTTGGCTTATATAATAAGCTATAAAATTCAAATTTTGAATTCAAAATGATTTTCAAACCAATGCATATATATATTTGTTTGTATCTATCATAATAACTGTATATGATGATTTATTTATTTTTTTATGCAACTTTTTTTAACTAACTAATCATATTTTTTTCTCTCTATATATAAATCAAATTTGAATAGAATATAAATGCATAAAATCAATTAATTAATTTGTAATAAATGAATTTCAATCAGATTTAAATAGTTTGAATGTTTTTATTTCTTCTCATTTGTTTGAAATATAAATTAAAAATATATTATAAATACTTCCAAATTGTTTTTTGATTGGTCATGTCTTTTCAGTTTTACATTTGTTTCTTTCTCCCAATGTCAATGATTCTTCATAGAAAAAACTTTTCATTCTATTTATCCTAATCCATTGAACATCACGATAAATTTTATTTTATTTCCACCTTTTTTGTTGATTGATGCTCATACATGTTTTTTTTCTTTTTTTTTATGTCCAAATTCGTTTATTCTTTTATAAAATCTTCATTCATCATCTTTTTTCAATAGACCTTCTCTCTATTTTATTTGGACTTTGATGAAATATTTTAATGGTATCAATCATTTGTTATTTAATAAGTCAAATTTTTAGATTTTTTTTTCGTTTGTTATTTTTCTCTAAAAATGTAACAATATAATTTTTGGATAATGGATTGCAGTGACATTTTGTAGAATCAAGAGCACGTATTATAGCTTGAGAACTTTGGAAACAAGAGCAAAATGTGGGTTACTATTATCACCAATAAATTTCTTGTTGGCAAAAGTCTCTCACATAAGTATCGACTCGACGTGTTCTTCTTATCTGTAAGACCCTTTGATTAGTAAGTATTTTTTTAATTAACATGCTTGATCTATTGTTTTTAAAATTTTATTGGTTTTCTCAATTATTCTATCATCAGTACTTATTAGATTTTAGGTAGAAAATAGCACATTTTTTCTAAATGAAATTTTTTTTGGATTTAGTGAGAATTGAATGGATCTTTTCAAATTTGTTTGGATTTGATGACTATTGATTGAATTCAATCATGATTAATTTGATTTTTAATTTAAATACAAATTACTATTTTTTTATTCTCAGGATATCCAATGTTAACAAAAGTGACTAATCCATTCAAAGTGGAAGTTTAGTAAAACTGTTAGTCACAAGTTCCTTTCTATACACACCACTAGACATATATTTATTTAATTTTTAAGCAGCATTGTACTTTCAAAAAATGTCTCAATTGGGCTGTTATTCGTCACTTTTTTTCAATTTTATTATTTAATATTTACTATCTTTTATCATTATAAATTTATTTTATTCTTCTAAATTGACAATTTAATTATAAACTACGAGGCTCTTTACATTCACACTGCCAGAAATCGAATTTGTAGCTAGATGTTTAAGAAATCCAACTACCTATTAGAATTTAATTTATTGTAATATGACAATAATTCAAAATTCTAATTAAAAGGAAAAAATTATTCATTGGTTATCGTATCTCATAATTTAAATAGGTTATGATATCAAGCGTATATTACTCATGTAAAGATTAATTTATCTTGCACAGGTAATGCAAACATATAAATTGCACGAGTAACAATTAGTGTACTATTTAATTATTGATCGTGACAATAGAAATTAATCATAGAATATTTTTATTATTATTATTATTTTATTATTATTGGATAATATGAAATTCATATATTACATGGTGATAACAAATATATACATTACATGGATAATAATTTGTTACGACATAAGTATTATTGATTTATGCTCAAATAAAATTAGTTGTAAGTAACACACACAAACAAATACATATATATATAACATTTTGGTAAATTATTTATCTTAAAAAACATATTAATCTTAAAAAGATCAATCTTGCTAAATTACTTTTAGGATAAACTGTAAAATTAATACAATATAATTCAATTTTCTAATATATTTTTACTAATTTTTTAGCAATTTATAAACATAAAATGCCGTGCATCGCACAAGTTAAAACTAGTATTATTTAATTTACAAACCAAATTATTTCCCTTTTTTCATATCAAGCGCTATCTATGTCTCTTCAAAAAAAAAAAAAATCCTTAGTGGTGCTTCAAATTCAAGATAAAGTAATGGTTTAACTGTTATTAATTGTCAGACCCAAAAAAATTGTTATTAAAGTTGTTTTAATACTGAAAGGAACCAATAAAAAACATAGAAACAAACAAGAACTTAAAAAATAGACAGCAAAATAGCAGACTCAAAATTACAACTATATATCTATTCGGGGATATTCGTTCATTTTTTTATTGTTCTACTTTAAATTATCCTCGATATGAAAGTTGCACTGCTTTATTTTGTTTTTGCCACTTTAATTCACAGTGAACTTCAAAATCTTTTATATTTTTTTGGTGAAAGGAACAAAGAAAGGTTGGGATAACCCCTACAAAAAACAACTCCCATGGCATCTGCAAGCAGCGCATTGCTGATAGGCATAGCCTGAGGAGAAATATATATCCCAATATAGGAGTAATCGTAATTCTGGGCCTATTTTACTATATTCTTCTTATAACCGTAAAATTTCTTAATAACTTTTATGCAAGTCTATAGTATTTGCTATGTATCAAAACTACTAGTGTCAAGGATTGTTCGAGAAGGAACCACAATACAATTAATTGTTACATACACAGTGGTTTTGAATCTTCCGAATTGACTACGAAATCCCATCAAGAAAAATAGCAGGGTATCTAGTTTATTCAATATTCAAAATAACGTATAATTGACCAAAATTTTATAAATATAACTTACGAAAAAAAAAATATTTTTCTCTTAAACAAATCTAAATATAAAGTGCTTGATCATATTGATGGAAGCAAATGCTTTACAACAAGAGAATAGCACAAGGGAAAACAATCATATGCGCGGATGACGCTGAATTGGAACTTTGCAAGATGCGGCGCGTTATGGACTACATCTACAAACTCGTGCCAGATTAGAAACTTTGCAACATTCAGTGCTTCATTTAGAAAGGCAATTGCCATTGCCAGATTGCAGACACATCATAATAGCTACACATTCATTCTGAAAAATATATAAAGAATTTTCGATAAAAATTATGATAAATCTATCAATTTATCTAAAGATTAATAATTATGCCATCTGGATACAAAGTTGTGGATAAGTTTTTTTTTTTAATGGATGTCTAATATTTTTTTAATATTTGTTGGCAATGATTATATAACAAAATTGGGTCAGCCTTAACTCAGCCAATAAATACAATTACATAAATCTTTTGTAGTACGAGCTTGTGAATATGTGTGTGTGTGTGTAATTTTTTTTTTCTCTCTTGTTTCTCTCCATGGTTTGAGTGTTCGACCAGTCAGCATTACCTGGATGACATCAAACTCAAATGAAGAAACCACATTCAAATGGAAAAATACTAAGACAAGGAAAGGAGGTGCTTACAGATGAAAGTTTTGCCTGCAATACGAAGATATGTGTTGGTCCAATGTAAGTTGAACATGTAGGCTAGTTAAGTGGGCCAAGTTATTGTCAAAAGGTTTTATGACCATAATTAGTCTTAATAGGTGGTTTACTCAGAAAACATTAAAAAAATAAATAAAATAAGAACCATAAAAAAAAATGAAAAAGAAAATGAAGAACAGAGATAGAAATCGAAGTTGAAGGTTCACTGATAATGCAAAGAAGCTCATATCCCCTTTTCCAGTGTGATGCCATCGTACTCGCTGGAGTCCTACCTTGGTGAATGTCAATGCATGGCGACGATACGATGTGAGGCTGTGATGAGGCTCATCGGGAAGTCACTCAAGGGTTTACATGTGGAATTGTTCATTGTGGGTCCTTCATGGGTACCTTCAAGAATGACGATGAAGATACCAGGCTATGACCATTACCAAATCCTTCTTAACCCAACACGTGGCTATTAATGGCTCTCACACCCCCCAACAAGATCAAAGACAGAACATACAAGAATTGGGCAAGAAGCTTTGGATTGAAACGCAAAAGCTATGGCACATCATGTGCCCTTCCTTCTTAAGCCGCATGGCGGTAGTGGATGCACCACAAGAGATCCGAGATCTGTGATTTTTGTTTTTATCTGTGATTTTTTGTCACCATGAAAGAGGGAAAAAAAAAAGTAAAGGGCCAAAATTTGGCACAATACTTTTAATTTCATATTTTAAATTTTTAGGTTTGATTTTTCACTTAAAACCATGTTAACTACGACAAATCTTTTTATAATTACCTTAAACCAAAATTTAAAGTTATCATCACTAGGACCCCACATATACACATGTTATTTATTCATTTGCCCAAACTGAGATTTGCATTCTGCATACAAACATTGCATCTGCATATGAGAATCCCTCGTTATTCTAGTTATGTAAAATTATAGACCTTACTATTATAATTTAATTTAATATTCTTTTTATATCTTAATTTTATTCTCAATATATTTTGAATCCACCTTTACTAATTTATAGTCTTATTTTAAATAGTTAATTAATATTATTTAATCATTTTATGATTTAATTGTCATACACTGACAGTGTAAAACCTTTATATACAATCGTCCAATCATACATTACCACATAAATCATGATAATTAACTTTTATACCCACTACCTAAAAAAGTCATCTAAATTAAGTGTTTTGATTGGATAAGAGTATAAAACTATTTTACACTGTTGGTACATTAAAATTAAACTTTTTTACCTATTCTTTAAAATAGACATTGGTACAAAATAACCAACTACTGAAAATAAAATATTTAATTCAGATACAAAAATTAAAATTACTTTCTTAAAAATTATTTTATAAAAAAGGGACATGACATCACTACTGCACAATTACTTTCAGAGTAAGATAAAATATTTGCTCTGTTTCATTTAATGATTAATAAATCAGTTATTTCATTAAAAATATAGGGTAGGTGAGAGACAATAATAATCTATAAAACCTATTTATTAATTAATAAATAGATCAAAATAAATATTATTTATTACTCTTAGTCCATTTAAATATTTCTCTTCCGCATGCTACACCGAAGGGTGTTATTTGAACGTACGAAATCGACTCGCTAAATGGACCACTTTTGACATCCAAACTTTTTTTTCTTTATTTTGGCGGCATCCAAGTGTGCGTCAAAATCCTGAGTCCAACTGTGATTCCCCGCATAGTCAAAGCATCAAAACTAGAAAAAAGGATAAAAAAAAAGGTTGACTTCACTTCTCTATCCAACCTTGGTGGCCAATGATGTGCTCTCCAGCATCTAATTGTTCACGCTTTAGTTTAGTTCTAGCCTCTTTCACAATCTCTTCAATCAATTCATAGTCGTACCTACAAAACAGAAAAAGCTCTTCCATTCAGAATTTTCATTTTCTATGAGCATGAGCTATTTAAACATAATAATAAAATTAAGCTTAAATTGATCTCCACCACAGTGGATTGTTACCCATGGAAAAGACAAAGCTGCCACTAAAAATGGAGCGACAACCTGAATAACACACATAATACCCGGCCTAAATGTTTATTTCTACATTCCTTGTTAACAAAAATCACAATAATAATCAAACAATAACTAGGAGAATGAACTAGTTTCGTTCGTATTTTAAATCATCAAGTAAATTAATGAAAAATCAAGTGATTAAAAACTAGTAAACTGCAGTACAAGCGGAGATTTATTAGGTAACTTGATCAACTAAATGATTGATTACTTACCGGCCAGTTGTGGGCCATCCATGCACGCCAGCGACTTCAGTTAAGGCTCTTCTCCATTTCTGCACCTCGTGGGATCCATCTCCGAACTTTGTGTCATGTTCAGCCATGGCTTCAGCATAACTCTTCCTCTGATGCCTCACATCGGAGGGTGCCACGCTGTAGAAGACTGGCCAAATCAGCTGGTTCTTCAGCCTTGTACACTCGAGGATCTCGACAAGCTCATCAAGACACCACGTGGAAGACGCATAGTTCTGAGATAGGACAACGATCGAAATCCTTGACTGTCGAATGGCGTTGAACAGAGTTCGTGAGATTCGGTCCCCAGGCTTCATGGCCTGATCATCCATGAAGACCTGGAATCCCTTACTTGTCAAAGCATGGTAGAGAGAACCTGTGAAGGAATGGCGGGTGTCTCGGCCACAAAAACTGAGGAAAACATCATAGGAGTGGTTGGTTTGGTGGGTGGCAATGTTACAGCCTTGATCTGCCTGTTGGGTTTTTGCTCTTTCACTAAAGCCCAATAGGGTCTAGTGTGTAAGAAGAGCCCAAGAAACCTAGAGCCCGTTACATCTAAGGGTTAGGTTTTCTAGGAACCCATATATATACTACATTTAACCCTCTCCATATAGAGTGAGTAGTCACAAAGGTAGAGGCAAGGTCATCTCCTGATAGAGAGAAAGTGCCCACACACTATCTCCTTCCCCCTTGAGACATAGTCTGGAAGGTCTGCCATCAACCGACAACAAGGAGATCAATCGTGCGGTGACACAAGGATTCTAAGGCGAGGGAGATCATCAAAGATCCACACTCCGACAGGTAATATTCCTTGTGTGCTTATGAAACAATGATGATTCGATAAGCATACCGATGTACTAGGTCCTTAAATCGCTTCCGCATAAATCCAATAGTTCCTACAATTGGTATCAGAGCCTGACTGTACATTGGTATGTGAATCTAGTTTCACTATTCATGTAATTAGTTTGCTTCATGAAATATGGCACCTAGGATTCTATATTTGTTGATCATATGTGTTGTATGTTTATCTTTATAATTCTTTTCATAAAAAATCAATGCTTTATTTGGTTTTCAACTTTAATCCATGGTAGAAATTTGAATGTATTTTCTTGGGTTGTAACAAGGAGGCTAATCCCATATGATTAGGTTTCCTCCTTGATTTTTTATTTCAATTCTTGTATATTTTTTTTGATGTTATACAAAAATTGTAATAAAAGAATATCAAGAAGATGCAAAAAGAAGGACGTTCGTCACTGTTTGGACATGTTCGTGGACCTCTGGATCTCGGAATTGGACGTATCATATATCGTTGGAAAGAGGACGGAAAGACGAACAAAATGGTGGGCGAAACGCGGCCAGCAGAGCCTCCACGCGCTGTCACGCGCCGCCAGAAGTTTCTGACGGTGTTTTCCACGCGCCTGTGAAGATGGAGAGAGTGAGGGCGCGTAAGACATCCAAATTGGGTGATTCCAGTGGCGTTGGCTTCGTCTCTTCATCGCGGTCCTAACCCTAAAAATTTCGTGCTGATCCGAGTTCGGGTGACGGCGCAGTGGACGAAACAGTTAGGGTTTCTTGAAGTTGTCTTAGGTTTTCTTGCCAAAATTTGGTATTTTGGGCTTATGGACCCATGGTTACCATAAAAGGGCTTGAGATAAATACCTATGGACTAAAAGGAAGGACAAGAAGGACTGAAACATTTTTTGGTTATTTTATTTTATTTTATTTTTTTTTTTTTCTCTAGGAAACCATGGATTAAAGTCTTTTTAGTTTAAATTGCTTTATTTTATGAATGGATGAATTATATGATTGATAACATGTCATATAGAATAGGTGGTGCCATATTGCTGCATAACTTGATAATTACATGAGCATAATAGCTATTTTGTCATTCCGCATTCCGCGACTAGTATGATAGTTATTATAGGATTATTTTGATTCAAAATTATTCTCGAAAATTAATTAAAATTATTATGATTTTTGTTAAAAATCTAGATTAATGATTGAATTAATTAATTTTGAATAATTAAAATCAAGACAAATAATCCAAATTATTTCCTAAGAGAACTGTTTACATTGCGAGTAATTTGTGGGTATTCTAAAATGGTTATGTGTTAACACACGCTGCATACCACAATCATGTATCATGATTGTGTGGAGCACACGCTGCCTATCATGACCGGATTTTAGGACCTTAATGATTTTAAAATTCCGATAAGCTAAGCTTGCACGTTCATCGGCTTGTGGGTGCTTACATAGTTTTTGAAATCAAACAAAGAATACTCGAATTTAAACAATTCATGGAAATTGGAAAATTCTAATTTTTAAAATATTGAATGGGTGAAGGTTTTTAATTAAGTAATTAATTTAAAAACCTACGGGCTCCAATTGTGGGTTTATTAGTGAAATGGTTATCGCTGAAGCCCCATCGGATAAGGATAATCGGATTTCACTAGATTAAATCTTAATATTTTCAAAATTTTAGTAAAGTTTTGTACGGCCCATCGTCGACAACACTTAGACACTAAAGATAATTTTGAAAGTAAACAATGGTTAAATACATTCAACTTTGGTAAAGTTGTTAACCCTCCCATCAAGGCTCTGGCAATGAAACTGAAGGCCCAAATAACAATATTAGTTTTACAAGTATCTTGCCCATCGTAAGCCTTGTAAAGATAACTCATAGATTGTTAAACTATAAACGAGTAGTAGTTATTAGAATCTACTAGCGCTGTATCTGTTTATAGTTATTCTAGTTTGTAAATAGTGTGTTTTTTCCTTGTTTTCAGAAAAATGTCTTTATTCAATCCTTTAGCTACTATCTTGAGTCAAAAACCTATGGATGGTACAAACTACAAACAATGGAAAACTAATTTGGATATTGTTCTTCAATATGAAAAACTCAATTTTGTTCTGACTACCCCTATGCCCGGTATGACTTTCTTTGAAGATGCTTTGAGGCAACAAAGACACGTCTTCAGGAGAAGGAAAGATGGGAGAAGGCAAATGTGGCGATCCATTGCTATATTTTAGCCATCTACTTGATCACCTTCAAGAGCAAGTGAGCATGATTGAGAGTGGAGCAAAGATGCTCCAGACTCTTGATGGCATGTTTGCTACGTCTAGCAGCTCGGCTAGGCAGAATGCGCTGAATGCGGTCACCAAGACAGTCATGTCTGGAGGAAGTGTGCGGGATCATTGTCTGACAATGATAGCAAACTTCAAAAAGGCTGAAGACCATGGGGTCAGATTTGAACAAGAAGTAAAAGTTGACCTTCTCTTGCAATCACTGCCTAAATACTTCAATCAGTTCAAGATGAATTATAATATGAATAAGATGAATCTTGACCTTACTCAGCTGATGCACGAGCTTGAGAGTGCTGAACAGTCTCTAGTCAAGCAGGGCAGTGCATTTTTTGCTGGTGAGAGTTCTGTGAAACCTAAGGGGAAACCCAAGGGAAGCAACAAGAACAAGAAAAAGAAGAAATCAGGTGTTCCAGTTGCCAAACCAGTTGCAATGAAGCAGCCAAAAGGCAAGTGCTTCAAGTGCGGACAAAAAGGGCATTGGAAGAAAAATTGCCCACGTATGAATAAACCAGGTATGGGTAATTTACATGTGATTGAGGCTTGTTTAGTGGAGAATTACAATGATAAATGGATCATTGATTCAGGAGCCACTAACCATGTTTGTTACTCTTTGCAGTGGTTCAAACATAGCTTGCTTTTAAGTGAAGGACAAAGAGTTTTGAAGCTTGGAAATGGGGAGCTTGTGTCTGCACTAGCAGTGGGACAAGTTGTTTTATCTTTTGATAATTGCAGAACTTTGGTTTTAGAAGACTGTTTATTTATTCCGGATTTTAAGAGGAATTTAATTTCTGTTAGTTGTTTAGTTAAACATGGTCTGACAGTTCAGTTTAATTCCTCAGTTTCAATAAGAAGCTCATCTTCTTTTATTTGTTCCGGCATAATGTTTAATGGTCTTTATTTCCTTAGTCCTGTGCCCTGTGAAGTTAATCATGTTGAATTAGGAGATGTTGAGCATGCTCATTTATCAAAGAAAAGAAAAGTTTCCAATGAAACTTATCTTTGGCATTTAAGATTGGGTCATATTAACTCTAACAGGATACAAGGTTTGGTTAATAGTGGGATTTTAAAATCCCTGAACTTTGAACCGATACCAGTTTGTGAATCTTGTTTAGAGGGTAAAATGACTAAGAGATCTTTTAAGGCCAAGGGAAATCGTGCCACACTTCAGCTGGAATTGGTACATACTGATGTATGTGGACCAATGAATGTCCAGGCCAGAGGCGGGTATGAGTATTTTATCACATTTATTGATGATTACTCTAGATTTGGACATGTGTACCTGATGCGTCACAAGTCTGAAGCTTTTGGAAAATTCCAAGAGTTCAAGGCTGAGGCAGAAAAGCATCTTGGTGTTCAAATTAAGACTCTTCGGTCTGACCGAGGAGGTGAATACCTATCTGGAGAGTTCAGGTCTTACCTGACCAAAGAGGGGATAGTTTCACAATTATCTTCTCCAGGGACACCCCAGCAGAATGGAGTTGCTGAAAGGAGAAATAGAACCCTTTTAGAAATGGCAAGATCTATGCTCAGTTATTCATCTCTTTCTGATTCATTTTGGGGATATGCCTTAGAAACTGCTATGTACCTATTAAATTTAGCTCCGTCCAAGTCGGTTTCAAAGACACCAATAGAATTATGGAAAGGGTGTAAGCCCACCTTGAGTCATATTCGGATTTGGGGTGCTCCAGCACATGTCTTACAACAGAAGCCAAATAAGATGGGCTCAAGGCATGTAAGTATGCATGTTTATAGGCTATCCTAAAGGAACCAGAGGTTGGTTGTTTTATAGTCCGAAAGAAAAGAAGGTCATAGTGAGCACACACACGACTTTCTTAGAGGAGGACTATATGAAAAATTATAAGCCAAGGAGTAAGGTTATTCTTGATGAGCTAGTCTCAGATCCAGTTTTTGTTCCTCAACCTCAGGCGGTTCCAGCTTTTGTTCCTGTGATTGTTCAAAGAGGGGAAAATATACCTGATGTTGAACACACACAGGAACCAGAAGTAGAATCAGAAGTTCAGCATGATAATCAAGAAGTGGAACCTGTAGAGATGCAGTTACCGCTTGCGGAAGAACAACAATATCACCAAGAATTGGATCCCCCTGTAGATGCACAACAACAAGTGCGGCAAAGTCGTAGTGGGAGATTGATTCGTAAACCCGCAAGATTTCTCTTGTTGGGCGAATCGTCTCAGGATATCATCATTGAAGAAGATGATGATCCCACGAGTTATGACAAGGCACTAGGAGATGTTGATGCTCAGGAATGGCTTGAGGCTATGAATCGTGAAATGGATTCTTTGTATTCCAACTCAGTTTGGTCTCTTGTAGATGCACCACAAGGGGTAAGACCCATTGGGTGTAAGTGGATCTACAAGAGAAAGAGAGGATCGGACGGGAAGGTTGAAACCTTCAAAACTAGATTGGTGGCGAAAGAGTACACCCAAATAGAAGGTGTGGATTATGAAAAAACCTTTTTGCCGGTTGCCATGCTCAAGTCCATTCGGATTTTCTTAGCTGTTGCAGCAAATCTTGATTATGAGATTTGGCAAATGGATGTCAAAACTGCTTTTCTAAATGGAAATTTGGAAGAGGATATCTATATGCAGCAACCAAAAGGGTTCATAGCCAAAGGGCAAGAAAACATGGTATGCAAGTTGCAAAAGTCCATTTATGGACTTAACCAAGCGTCCAGGTCATGGAACATCAGGTTTGATCAAGCCATTAAGTCTTATGATTTTGAGAAAAGTCCTGATGAGCCGTGTGTGTATAAAAGGATCCAAGGTAACGCAGTGTCTTTTCTGGTACTTTATGTAGATGATATACTCCTTATCGAAAATGATACAGAGGTATTGTTAGGCATAAAGACCTGGCTGAGCAAGCATTTTGATATGAAGGACCTGGGGGAAGCCAATTATATTCTTGGTATTAAACTCTTACGAGACCGGAAGAATAAGGTATTGGCATTATCCCAGGCTAATTACATCGACAAAATACTTGCCAGGTTCAGCATGGAGAATTCCAATAAGGGAATTTTACCCTTCAGGCATGGGATTCATCTCTCTAAGGAGCATTCTCCTAAAACTCCTGAGCAGAGAGAACACATGAGTAGGATACCTTACGCTTCAGCAGTAAGTAGCCTTATGTATGCTATGTTGTGCACCAGACCAGATATCTGCTATGCAGTGGGAGTAGTAAGTTGGTACCAATCTAATCCTGGAGAGGAACACTGGATAGCTGTTAAACATATACTCAAGTACCTTAGGAGAACGAGAGATTATATGTTGGTCTATTCTAGTGGGAGTCTTGAAACCAGTGGTTACACAGACTCAGATTTCCAAGGAGACATTGACTCAAGAACCTTGTTGACCCTTTTACTAAGAGTTTGCCTGAACGTGTGTTCGAGAGGCATGTTACATCTATGGGTCTTAGGAGGATTCCAGATTTGCTATAGCTTTAGGAAGTTGTTATTTCACTTTGTTATTTTGTGCCTATTGAGCAAGACATTATGACATTGTAATTTTTTTCTGAATGTTATAAATGAGGTATTAATCATTTATTCCGCACACTATTTACAAACACTAAGGTCCGGATCAATTGTGAAGTATATGATCATATGGATACGTTCATGGAGGACATGATCATAGGTTCTCATAATTGATGAACAGGTTCACAGCTGTTAAATAAAGTTGGGCACTTTATTTAGGCTGCAATATTTTATGAAATGGTTTTGTCCGAATCATTGTAAAATATTGGTGTGAATTAACATTCACATTGAAAGGATCAAGGAGAGATTTGATTAAGGGTGTTTTTTCTGTCATAAGGTATCAAATCTCCAGATAACTATAGTTATAAGATTGCTCTTAATTCTGAGTTTATTATAAATAGGTAATGAAATGGTTTTCATTCTTTGATTTACCAACGGGTGAGGTGCGATCTATTGACGGCCAATAACTCGGTATTTTGGGAGTGAGATTATTTGATTATCGGTATTTATGAGATAAACAATATGAAATTTGTAGGAAATGTCCCCTTGATATGTTTCGGTACTTGGATATTGAAGACACTGGCCAAAGGCATGTAATCCATTAGAGAAACTATCATAGTCAAGGGAATAAATAATTGATTGGGTAACAGAAAACTAGTCAATCAATTATAGACGTTCTACAAAGGGGTGATGCATATACGTGTTATATATGTTATTAATCTTGGAGTTCAAGTTCGGGCTTTTAGTGGAGTAGCACCAAATTAGATAATCATTTGTTGATTATCAGGAGCCTTGATTAACAACAGCTGGTAGATCCCCAGGCTAGCTCAAGATAAGGGATGGAAATTTCAGTTGATGACGACTAGTGAGTTACATGGTCTTGGGCTTTAAGCTCAAGTTTGTACTCAAGAGCAAGTGGGAGATTGTTGGGTTTTTGCTCTTTCACTAAAGCCCAATAGGGTCTAGTGTGTAAGAAGAGCCCAAGAAACCTAGAGCCCGTTACATCTAAGGGTTAGGTTTTCTAGGAACCCATATATATACTACATTTAACCCTCTCCATATAGAGTGAGTAGTCACAAAGGTAGAGGCAAGGTCATCTCCTGATAGAGAGAAAGTGCCCACACACTATCTCCTTCCCCCTTGAGACATAGTCTGGAAGGTCTGCCATCAACCGACAACAAGGAGATCAATCGTGCGGTGACACAAGGATTCTAAGGCGAGGGAGATCATCAAAGATCCACACTCCGACAGGTAATATTCCTTGTGTGCTTATGAAACAATGATGATTCGATAAGCATACCGATGTACTAGGTCCTTAAATCGCTTCCGCATAAATCCAATAATTCCTACACTGCCATCATCGTAAGAGGTTATTACAAGTACAAGTGCAAGGAGAGTACTTATATTACAAGGACAAGGAAGGGGAATCATTCCTATTATATAACCATCCAACAATACCCAAAAGCAGCTAACACACAAAATCATCACATCAACGATTAAATGCGACATTGCAGGAAGGGCAAAGGGAAATCAATGAAATTTCAGTCTAGAATGTCAATTCATTCCACAAATACACCCATAAAAAAAAAAAAAAAAATCAACGGCTAAAAACTCAATCGAGAAGGAACCCTAGAATAACCAAAAAAGTTCCAATTTCTATCACTTTCGAAACGTGGGCGTGGAAAAAAATAAAATCTATGCGCGCAAACCGAGCAAAATTCGAATCAGATATAAGAAACAGAGAGCAAAGAAAAGGGAAGTGAGAAAAGATACCATGGCCGTCCTTGTCGAAGAGGCTGAAGGCCTCCTTGAACTCTGAGATGTGTTCGTCGGTGAGCTGATCCACATTTTCTTTTGGTACAGGGGATAGAAAGAAAAACACTGAGAACACTACGAAGAACAATGAGCAAGCCATTTTTTTAGCCATTTGAGAGAGAAAAAAGAGTGTTTGGGGAGCGAGAAAATTTCAGAAGAGAAAAGTGAAGGGAAAATGATGTCAGGGCAGAACCCGAACGGAGGGTGAGGCAGGGGAGGGAAAGCAAATTTTTATTTGATGCGTGTTTGGAAGGGTTGCATGGGAATGGGATGGAAGAGCCAGGCAAGAAAGGGCGGCCTTAAAAAGGGAGAACCTGTCACCTCTTCTAGATCCATCGAATTGGGGATCAGAATATGATATTTTATATTTTGACGGCTAAAACCGAATTAGGTGAGTTAATGTGCACCGTAGAAGAAGGAGATGCTATTATACACACAGAGGAAGGTAAGCACACCGTGCACTGGGGCTGTAAAAGAAAAATTCAAGAGAAGAAGAAAGAAGGGAACCGAGATGTTACAAGGCCGCCTTCTCCTTCCCCCTCACCCCAAGCTCTTCCCCAGCCTTCCAATCTGATGAGGAATTTGGCCTCGAAGATGGACGACAACCACCACCATCATTCTCCTCAATCCTCAATTCCACTAGCTGTCCACCATCACAACTTCTTGAAACTTCACTTCCTAATTGCTTCTTGTTGTCGTCTGTGATTGCTGCTTGTTTTTGTTGTGTGCTCCTACTTCAGTTGCCTCTTCTCTCTCACAAAATCAAAATCAACAGCAAAAGAAAGAGAAGTCACTACCACATGAGTTAGAGGTTGGTCTTCGTAGAAGGAAAACCCCTTGCTCAACCACTATTCTGTGGTAAGCTCTCTCCTTCCATACAACTTTAATTTAGCTTGCAAAAGTTGTTCCCTTTTCTATTGGTGGTAGGGTTTGGAAATTCAATAAGTAGGAAAATGGAAAAAACGTGTTAATTTTAGTTAACTACGTTTAATCTTCTGCATTCATGCCGTTTCTAAGGCTTCCCCTGTACAACCTTGTTACAATTGTGAGGGTTAGTGTCTTGAATAATGCTTTAGAGCATGTACAATGCTGAGAAGAGGGGAAACTCCTGCACAAATGCCTAATTTAACCGCGAGAATATCCAATTACTTTGGTGGGTGTTGTTTCTTAAATGTCAAGCGCGTGTGCTTGTAGGGTACCTTTTTTTCATCATTATCATTTGGTTCTGTTGTATAAAAAATATTAACTTTCTACTTCATGGATAAGTTCTTATTTGAAGTTATAAAGGAAGATATTTATATTCAGTCAGAAACATCCTATGTTTGTTTGGAAGCACTCTTCAAGTCTCTGAACAAATAAAATCCACCAAAGATAGAGCAACCAACCTTCATTCACAACATTCACTTATGTTAGTTTGTCATATTACTATCAATACGTAGTCATTATTAGGGAACATCTTCATGCTTTTTATTTCAGTGTTGTTATATCTAAAGAGCTTCTAACTAACCTATCATTATTACACATGTAGAGAAGATTCTATTTTACTAAGTCAAAGCTAGCACCATTCCATTTTGGGAGTGGAACAAAATTGTCATATGATGCAATATTATATGATAATGAGCTTTACAGCTTCTTTATCATTAGACACAAAGTCACAAACACATTGACTAAGGAGTTTTGCCTTGTGTAGTTCATAGAAATTATAGCTGGCATTTGTTGTGAAGCTAAGGCTTAGTTATTGATCATAATAGCTTTATTTGATCCATTTGCGTACCCCACCTAGTGGGCAAGGCTTCTTTATTGTTGTCGAGTTTTTCTTTCCTTTTTTTTTGTGTTTTTCCCTTCTTTGCTGGCTCAATTATGGTCTTAATATTATTAGGATATAGCTGCATATATGGAATTCAACAAGTTTAGAGCATAATGATGACAGCAACAACAACAGGGAGTAGGATGATGATTCAAACAATGCTTAGTAGCAAACAATTTGTCTCAAGGTTAAAAATGTAATTAGGTTCCCTCCAGAGGTTAAGAAAGGTAGATGGCCTGAAGACTACTCCCTGTCTGATCATGTTCGACTCACTAAAGTGTTCTCATCAATAAGAATGCTATGATCCAAGATGAATTGCTAACAATGCTTGGGGTCACTCTAGCTTAGATTTTAGAATTAAGACTTTTGTACATAGATAATGCATTGAAGAATGGGTGGAGGAATGGAACGAGTAAGGAAGGATACAAGAGTTCTTTCATGGGGAAAACTTTAAACAAGCCCTATGTGATGAAGAAATATAAAAATTAATGATTCAATGATTGAGATATTCGAATTTCAGTTTATTTGCTTTTATGTTAAGCATACGTATCAGTTTCTATTTTATTCTATAGAGTATTGTTCTATGGTTTGATTGTATTTTGGTTATTATCCTTGAAATCTTTGTTTTTTTACATTTCGCAGAGCTAATACCGTGTATTTAGACCCCATTAATCAATTTTTAGCGACAAAATATTCTTTTAACTTATTCTCTAACCTGAATTTACATAAAAATCGCAATATTTTCAAGATTAGGAAGACTTGAAAAGTTATCAATTTTCTTACCTAGTTTCCAACATATTACGACAGGTTATCAATTGGTATCAAGAAAATTTTTGAATCACTTTTGTATTAGAGGAATCCTTAACACTTTAAATTGATGAAAAAAGCCTAAATGTAACATGAAATTACTACAACAATAGCAAAGTAACTTGAAATTTTCCATGCACTTAATTGGTAACCAGTTCACATATGTTGGTAATTTTAGTTCAATATGTTGGTGACTAACTTAGGACGTTTTTAATTTTTCTAGTTTTTTTTTTCAATCTTTAAAGTTTTAGAGTTATTATATAAATTTGGGAAAGAGAAGGATAACAGGACTCCTTAACACCATAAATCAATGAAATGAGTCTGAATATAATATAAAATAAACACTACAATAGCAAAGTGACTTGAAAAATTTTCTACTCTAAATTGGTAATTGGCTAAAAAAGTATTGGTAATTTTAGTTCAATATGTTGGTTTACTGGGTTAGGATGTTGGTAATTTTTCAAAATTTTTCAATCTTCAAATAGAATTCTTATGTCAATTTGGGATAAAGAGAAAGTTAAAAGGACTCCTTAACACTAAAATTAATGAAATGAGCCTAAATGTAGTATAAAAAAAACTACTACTACAGCAAAGTGACTTGAAAACTTTTATGCACTTGATTGGCAATTAGCTAAAAAAATTTGGTAACTTTAGTTCAACATATTGGTTTACTAGCTTAGAATGTTGGTAATTTTTCAGGTTTTTTCAATCTTCAAAATTTTAGGAGTCTTATTTAAATTGGATTAGGCAGCAAGTTAAGACTTAATTCATAAATAAAAACTAATAAGATGTCAACTTTTTTGTAAGATCACCAATAAATTGATAAGGGTTCACCAACATATATGAAGCACTTACCAACATATATTAGAAAAGAATTTTGAATCACTTTGATCTTAGAACACAAATTGGATGTCAAGTTGAGACTCAACTTATCGATCCATAGAGTCCAAGTTCTATATATTAGTTTTCTAATTCAATTTCTCATAAAATTCCTATCTTCTTTAACATATTAAAAAAAATTATTACCACATTTTTTGAAGGATCACCAACAAATCAATAGAGAATCACCAACATGTATGAAGCACTTACCAACGTGTTTTAGAAAAAAATTTGAATCACTTTAGTCTTGAAACACAATTTGGATGTCTTGTTGAGGCACGGTTTATTAATCCATAGAGCCCACAAGTCCTCTAGACTAGTTTTATAACTCAATTTTTCATAAAATTATTATCTCCTTTACTTTAATATAAACAAAACCTGTTAAGATACTATCTTTTTTTAAAAAGAAAAAAAGATTACCAACAAATTAATAGAAAATCACTAACATATTGAAAGCATGACGAAGCACCTCAATCTAGCCATGACCATACTTCCAGTACATTGAGCCCATAGTTGCCAACACAATAAACACCAATCTATCAAGTATTATGTTCCTCATCCATAAAGTAATGCAGAAATAAGAAAAAGCATCATAACTCTAGAGGATATAACAACCTTGTCCGCAAAATGAAGTCCAACATTCCCTCAATCCTATTTGAGATATATTGAAGCTCTTGAATAACACCTAAGGACACAACTTAAAATCTTTTCCAATCTTACAAAAACTTCTTATAAAAACATTAGTTCAACATAATTACTCATCACAACCTATATGTAAGACATTTATACCATCTTAAACTTATAGTTCAACCATAACCAACAATTCACTCCGTGTTCTTCCCTTATATTTTGATATTAATTAAAAACATGCTCCCTCTAAACCTTTAAAATGACTCCACACAAATATACCATTCTTATATGGCAAATTGAAGACATCACACAACTTGGTGGAGGAAGGCCTAAGGGCCTGTTTGTTTTGTTGGAAACAGTTTTCAGTTTCCAGTTTTCAGTTTTTATGAAGGAAAAACTGAAAAAACTGAAATTTGTGGTTTTCAGTTTTGTCAGTTTTTCCTTCACAAAAACTGAAAACTGAAAACTGGAAACTAAAAACTGAAAACTGAAAACTATTTCCAGCAAAGCAAACAGGCCCTAAGCATCCTATTTGTTGAAACAGAAGAAGCCCATGTTCTTCTATGGGGAAGTAGCCGCCATTAGCAAGAACTACTTAGAGGCGCCATTGAGGGTGTAGATAAGCATAGGCTGCCTCAATACCCTTACATTTTGGGCAATCCAAACCCATGCTGGCTTTGCAGTTGAGTTGAGTTGAGAGGTGAAGGGTAAGGGTGATTGGTGAGGTTATGTGGCAAGTTGGGGAAGTTTCTTTGAAGGTTGGCAATGAGATTTTCAGAAATTAGAGATTCAATAGTTGTTGTTCGAAGAGAAGATGAGAATTGCGGACTGGGATTCAGAGATAGGAAAAAGCTAAGTTTATCGGGAATCCTAAACCATCCCCGCTTATTTTCCACCATTTCCCTCTCTATTTTTTCCCTTTCATAATTTTATATTTTTTTACTCATTTTAATTGTCCCACCGTATGTGTCTACAAGCACCGTATGCGTCGATGTATTGCGTCAACTTTGTACGTTAGGATAACATTCCTCGACTCTTTTTTTTTTGTTGATCTATGTTGTTTTACTGTTTTAGCTTCATTTTTTAATATTATACATACAAAATAAAAGAATAAAAAAGGAAAATAAAATTAATACTCCCTTTCATTCCCTTCACTTATATTAAAAACTCTCAATCAAAAGTATAGCATGCATATGTCTATTCCTTTCCTTTATTTTCTATTTCACTCCATTAATGGCCATCACAAAAAAACTGTCAACTAGACCCTTAGTGGCGTAAAGCCACTTGTGAGAGAGAGAAAAAAAGAAAAGAAAAATAAAGGTCAGGGAAGAAGATGGATGCAACACATATAAGGGTGCAAATATTTCAAACATGGTTTACTACACACATGTGATGAGAAGCGAAATTTTCAAAAGTGCACGAAACAAAATTTTGTGCATTCGTGAAGGATTTCGGTGCTGTAATTGTGCAAATCATGTTCATACTACCTACGGATTTTATAAAAAGAAGCTGAATTCATACATTCAACAACAAGAAAAAGCAATGGAGAGCATCCAATCAAGAGGGAAAAATATACATGGTGTCTTCTGAGAGTTTCTCCTATTTTTTATAGAGAGAGGTGTATTCTTCTAATATAAGAGATGGTGTTATTGTTCCCTTCTCGTATTTAGATAGAGGTGTAATTTTTATCTTTCACATAGTAAAAATCTTTTCAGTCTTGGTTGTGATTTTTCCCTCATTATTAAGGGGTTTTTCACGTAAATATTCTGTGTCAGTTCTAATTCTCTCAACTATATTTTAATAAAAAGAAATATATATTTTTTTCATAATCTTTCATAAAATTATGATTGTAATAATTAATAGAACATTTCACATTACTCATGCAAAAAAATTTTGGAAAATTTAATTTTTCGAATAAATTTATCTTTATAATAGGTTGACTTACATCAAATTAAAATAAATTCATTGGGATTTAATAATCTCAAATACAAATAATTGAGATTACAAAATCAATTATAGATGGTTTGTACCTTTTCCATCATTCATTAAAAGAGAAATTGCATGTGTGCAACATCTTCCTATAACATATTTACAAAGTAAGATGAAAACAAACAACGCGATGGCCCAAAGAAATAAGAAAATTGAAATAAACCTACCATCTTGTTTATTTTCTCTCTATGTTCTAAAACACATCATTTCCCTTGTTGGAAGGATTACCTTTTTACAACAATATTTTTATGTTCATATTTACATTTCTTTCTTGTAACAAAATTTACACTTCTCAATCTTTAATGATTTATATATATTTTAAATTGATTGCTAATAAAAAAATACAAATAGAACAAATAAGTTTACTAAAATATTGATAATAAACTAATTTATTTTATATTTTAATTATAAGGAACTCGAAATATTGTATTTAGCAATCAATTTATTTAGTCCTATTTTTGTGTGAGACCAACTTTCTTCAAATATATAAAAAATTTTAAAAAAATAGGATTAAAAATTAGAAGATATATTATTATTTTTTATATGTGTATTATCTTTTAGTATTTGTCTTCTCTAAATTTTAGGTCTAGCTCTGCCCCTGTGTGTATATATATATATATAAGAACCAATTATATTAAGGGGTGTTCATGGTCTGGTTATAGATGAGAACCAAACCAAAAGTTATTGTATGCATAAGAACCACTGATATTATGGTATTGTAATTTACTACAAAGGCCCCATAAGAGGGAGCGAACAAAAAAGAGGCGCGCAATGTCCATTATCCGACCCCATCGTGCTCACATTTCCCCTTCCGGCCTTCCCCAACTTGTCCTAAATAAAAATGATAAAACATTCAATTTGGGCCCTTGTGTGAAATTCTATTTTGGCCCAATATCTTGTTTTGAAAACCCTGGGCTTTAAATTTTAAATCCAACAGCTTTTGTTCTCTTAAGAATGGATCACTTAAAGCCCTAGTGAATATTACTAGAGCCCAGGAAGGCTTACTATGCAGCACTATTGTTTAGCCCACTAAAGTTTCAAACCCCAACCCATTGGAAGATGAACCCCGACCGAGAGAAAATGAAAATCACAGGATAAGCCCGAGACTTCATGCAAAGTTGCTTACCTATGGAATCTTTTCCTTTAAATTGAATTTTGATGGAAAGGAAGTTTGCCCAGATCTATATGACCCAAGCACTCCTCAAGTTATATGCTTATTTCTATACCGCATGTGTATAATGTTTTTATGTTGCTTTTAATATATCTGAAATTTGACTTGTTATCTTTATATTTATGAGTATATATAGTGTGTTGTGATAATATCTATCTTTTGAATATTCTATTTTAGTTGCACAATTGTCATTGGTTAATTTAATTTTATAAGCTTATGGCTTTTGATATTATTAGAATTTGTTGTATATTGTACTCAGGTTTTTAAATGATATTTTTGTGCCCAGGCTTAGCCTTTATTTATTAATCAATGAAATATTTTTTATTAAAAAAAGTAAAAAAGTCATCATATTTTCTATCGACTGTTTTTAATTTATTTTGTGTTCCTTCTTCATTATATTTTTATCTCCTTTTCAAAATTTTCAATAATTTTTCTCTTTTTTCAATCCATAAAAATGTGCCCCCTTTTTCTCTCAAGTACTATAAAAGAAATAAATTAAGAGCCTCCGTATTGGAGGTATAATACAAGTCAAACTAAGAAATTAGCAAATGAACTGTTAAGAAGCAAGCATGTCATTCAGATTTGGAGACTAAGGAACCTTTTATCTTCATCTAAACACTCTTGAAGCTGTAAGAAGTCACTGCCGCTAGCTAGACTAGGAACGTATTCCAAGATGCGGAAATCAAAATGTATTCAATGTTAACTGAAAAGGCCATGCTCTTTTTACTGATTTGAATAAAATGAAACATGCAAAGGAGGGGCCCCTAATGCTGCTAATGATGGGTAAGAGTGTCATTTGAAGCAGTGCTTAATTAGCTGAGTTTATATTCATAGTTTCACACCTTAAAGACCATTGTTATAAACTGAGTCTGTGAGCACTGCAGCATACAAGTATAATTCACTTCACGTTATGCATATGTAATCTACTCATAACATATCAGCATTATGATGATTACATAACATCAATATTAGGATTCACTCCCTTCCTTATCTCAGTATCAATCCTTACAGACAGCTCTAAAGAATTCTTAATGACATACTAGAAGATTCTTGTCCCCTCCATAGATTTACTGTTCATTTTCCAGTCCATTAAAATATAGCACAAAGATCAATTTCTTTAATCCTACATATGTTTGGGACACACAGAATCTTAGCAGGGCAAAAAGGTTCCCCAGAAAAAGGCCATGGCTTCTAATGCATGCCATACATTTTGAGACAGCTATCAACTTGAGGGTTTGTTTTCAAAAGTAAAAGAGTCCAATAGATCAAACTGCAAACCTAAAAAAAATTATAAAAATAAAAATTAGGGGTCATGTTATGATTTCAATTTAGGATGCCTCATGCCTAGCTAATTGATAATATGCGCATGCCTAGCTAAAAAAAAAAAAGTTAAAAAAACCTATTAGCTACGTTATTATTTGTTTTCTACAGCAGAAATCAACCTTAAGATCTCAGTATAAGAACTCCACTGTTTGCCATACATACATTACTTCATCACTCTCCTAATTAAATAATAAGCACGTAAAAAACTGTAGGATAATAAGGATTAAGAGTTCCAAGGCATAGATAATGCTACCCTTTTGAGACACATGCCCATGAGAAAGCCTAATCACACTTTATTAGTTCAATTGTCCTTTGAGAAAAGCAAATAAATAAATAAAAATGATATGGCCTTTTCATTATTAACAATGATACCAAAGCTTTTTCAATGTCCAAGAGATTTGCCTATAAATTGATGGAGTTGGAAATGACTTGGAGTCAGAGGATGTAGAAAGTTCAACTAGTAAGAAGAATAATAGTATTAATTAATCATACAAGCTTTATGAAGAGGACGAATAGTTTGGGGCAGAGGGAACATGATGGCCTCCATGCTGACATGTACCCATGCCAACTTGCCTCAATCTCTGCCCCCACATTATCAATTGCTTCAAAGGCATCTCTTGGCTCTGTGCTTGAGACACTCACGTTACAACACTCTTAGTCTCTTATGCTATCTCGTTTCAAAACAGAAAGCAAATGTTTTAAAATAAACTTTTTTTGGCAAAGCTTTGCTGCAAATAACCTTATGTTACTATAGTATGCTTGTAAAGGGTGAGCCTTGATGCAAGGGAAAGGAAGCCTTGCTACAAATTGAAGTAAGACCGCATAAATTTACTAATTGTAAAATAATTTTATTGATTGTCTATGAGTTTTTCTGTCCTCTAGCTAGCTTTGCAGCTTTTTGCAGTTCTTTTGTGGCTCATATTGCCACAGAGCCACCATCATCATGGTTGAGCACACATTAAAAAGATTTCTAAATATGAGAGTTGAAACATTCCAAGAATTTGGAAATTTTACCATTTTGGATACAAGCCCTTAGTTATATTGTTTGAGTCGGGTTTGTTTGGGGTTTTATTTTGCTCAAGGAAAATTATTAACCGATCGAATAAGATTAGGATCAAATTCTTTATATCCCTTCTAACCAATTTTCAAATTAACTCATGAATTGCGTATATTTTTCTTGATAAGAGTAATTTAAAACTTAAAACTATATACTATTCTCAAGAAAAATATCTACTAATCATTCTTTGATTTTAAAAATATAGATGTAATAAATATAAAGTGTTTTAATTATTTTTTTTATAACTGTTCCAGGTTTGGTTCCTTGATTGTAAATTGTATCCTTTGTATATAATTATAAAAGAAAATCAGTAAAATGATGTATATAGGCTGAACAGAACCCAAATTGAATCTAATGACAGAATATCACTCTTAGAATATGTTTATTCAGCAGATAAAAATAGGTTATAAATTTTCATAAATAAATTTTATCTGCAATTTTATATGTAAAATTTATTCATGAAAGTTTTAATACCACCTTTATCCATCAATCAAATACACTTCTACTACAGGAGCTAAAGAAAAATTAACATTTATTTAACACATCTTTCCCTCCCGTTCTCTCTCTTTCTCTCTCCCAGTCTCCCTAGTGTGTGGACTAAAACGACATTCAAATTAAGGTGAATCATTGTGTATTAACCAATTTAAGTCCAGTTCCAATGGTTCGAATGACACCATGTTTATGTCAGCACTTCCTCAGCAATCCACTAAGCTATACTGTCAGTTGTTGCAGTTGGGTATTCAAGAGATCGTTAAACAGTTAATGATTAGTTTAATTAACGTTTAGGGTTTTATTCAGTCAATTGTTATTTATGAAGAACTAATGCCCTAGGCCTTTTGCTAGGGGATGCAAATTGCTAGTAGATTTGCAAGAGAAGTTTCTATTTTTCTTTTTACTTTTTCCTTTTGATTAGATCCTGCGATGACTGGAAAGGGTCAATAAATATACCTTGAATAGTTTATATTAAAAATTAATTTTAACGCACAAGCTGTATATAAATTTTTATAATATTATATAATTATATATTGTTATATAAATAAATATATAATAATTGAATTTTATACTGTTTATTTAAAAGATTATTAAAATCAAAGACTTTATTGAATAACAGGTAATATAAAATTAAACACTTACTTTAATTGGAAAATCTAATTGAAAAAAAAATCACTTAATTGATGGAAAAGAAAATGCAGAAATTGGTGCTCCGTTGCTTGACAACATTTGCAGCCTGTTTGGTTACTTTTTTTTTTTTTTTCCCAAGGTATCCCCATAGGTAGCAGCCATGGGACTAATCCGCCTGTTTGGCTACTTTAGACGTGGTTTCTGAGGCAATTTTCATGAGAGCAGAAAATTATCTTTGTTGGCGAACATCGATTCTATCTGTGATTCAAACTCGTTCGTGATCATGTTTATATTCCTTAATTAATACTCCTGTTTTTCAATATACCTGTCAAAAATCAAATAACACATATATTAAGACAAAAAAATTGATAAATGTATAAAATTATATGAGTTAACAAAATTATCTATATATAGTAATTATTATGCACATTGATAAATGTATCAACACATTTAAATTAAGAGTATATATAGAATAAAAAAATTAATCCTACGATACATTGCAGATGGACATATATTTTAAAATACTAAAAATTAAAAAAAAAAATGATAGGCATATTAAAACGGAGAAAATGTTATAATGTTCAGCAAACAATAAAATCCAACTAACATGTTTAGTGAAGCAAACAACACAAATGCTTCTTCGATGGGGTTTGGTTTGATCCAGGCTAAAATCAAAATCTTAGAGCTTGTGATGAAATTGCTTTCGTACAAATGCTGCAACCGAGCAATTCAACGGTCGGTTAAAACAATAGCGAAAACTTTTTTTTGAGGTGGGGGGGAATGAGCAAAACGTAGGGAATTGCTAAAAGAAACCTGAAAGACCAAAATTTGTACAATAGCGCAAACTGGTACAGTCTCTTGTTACCACTTTACTTTAGTATATAGTTTAAGCGAGTCTACCAGTAATATGATTTGCAGCATGTTTGGTTTTGCTTTTTGAGTGCTGCAAACCATGGTTTGGCAAAAGCTTCTCTCAATTGGGCAGATTTTGGAAGGTTGGGGTTGGCCTTAGATCATTAAACTTGGAAGACCAAAACGCAATACTAATTGTCAGTGGCCTTCTTATCTGTGTGCTATATCTTGTAGTCATCAGGGATTATGGTGCTCAAGGTGGATGTTTGGCACCTATATCCTATTTTTCCAATTCGTTACATGGTTTTCAATAGGGTCTAATATTCTGAAAATGATAGAATTTTCGCATTTGAATTTGTGTCAACATAATTTGAGATTATTTAACTTTTGATTAGATGAATAATTCATACTACTTTAATTTATCTAATTATGATTCATGAATCTTGAAAAATTGGACAAAATTTGTGACAAATAATTGAGTGATGAGACATTGTCCAAAAAATTGTCGATTTTTTATTATATATAAAAAACAATGATACTTGATAGATAAATTAAAATAAAATGCTATGATCATTTAACCATCTAAGTACATTGATACATGTCACGTTATTTTAACAAATAACTTTTCACAAAAATTCTAACTCCTTTATTATATTTTTTAATTAATTCTAACTATATAACATTATCATTTTTGCAAAAAGATTTTGAATTTGATCCTAGCTATGAATTTTTGCTAAGACATCTTATATATTGTGCCTTTGAAGTCAACAACCTCTTACTTAGTGGACAATATTTGTTTGATTTAAGCGGTTCAACACTTAATCTCTTAGATATGTGTTCTTAATTTAAATCCTATAAATTTAAAATAAAATAAAACTAATATTGAGATAGCTTTTTTTTATCATGTTAATGGTAAATATTTAAATTTATAATCTCATGTGCAAACTATCCAAACCCTTTATTCTAGGTTATTTATAGTGGCTTAACTTTGAGATAACTTTATTAGGTCATTCTACCTTAAAACAAAGTAGTTGAAATTCACTTCAAATATGAGTAACTTCGATTTAGAAGAAGAAAGAAAAAAACATCTTACTTCCATAACCTTTTTGTCGCTGCAAGCATACAACAACAATAAGTGGTATGGCAGAACTTCCCTAAATTACATTGCACAAAGATTTTTTTATTGGTTTAAATTTGGATAAACTCATGATAGCATGCACATGAATTTTAGTGAAGGTAGTAAGCTTGTGGAGGGAGCTGAAAGAGGCCATGATTGGGTAGGATTTCCCTGTACAGCATACTTGTATTGTACGGGAAAGTAGACGAATAAGACAGCAGAGAGTGAGAAAGCATAAGGGTCACGCAGCAGAATGATATGATGCTTGCGTGGAGCAATCAAGAGAGATTCGAATTTTGCAAGAAAAAATAGACTAGGACATGCATTTTCATTCAAAGTTAGAGAGGATGGGAGAGAGGGTCTTGGTTTGGCTAAAGCACAAGAGAAAATGATGTGGCGTGCATGGGAGGATAGGGATATATATATTGTACTCCATTTGAATATGTGTTTGAGTGTATGTATATATATGTATGCCAATCTACTGTCTCCATCTTTCGAGATAGATTTTGCTCTGGCATTTGGCAGGGCTCGAGGTCTCACATTAACCATTACTACTACAGTGGCAACTAAGATAATCTTGGTTTGGTGACTAAAGGATCTCTTAATTTGCATTTGTTTTTTCCTATAGTGGGGGAGTTTCCAAGAGATTGGCCACTTAAAAGTTTAGAACATGTCTTGTTTGTCTCAAAATAAAAAATCCCAGCGCACCTATGAAGAATCATTCTTGTGGGAGCCATATATCCCTTCTAGCTCTAGATTACCACTGCCATCTTTTGTTTTTCTAAACTAATAATTATTATTCCTTTTTCTATCTGATATGGAATATTATCCTAAGGGTCACTCCAAGGGTCTCCTGTGAAGTTCAAGTTTTTTTATTTTTTTAATAAGAAAAACTCATCTAGTTCAATATCAGGTCGTCTTCTTTTTTTTTTTTATCTGCATATTAGTTAGTTATCCTAAGATTTCCTTCAGCATGTTCATATAATCATCATGATTCTGCATTGATCACAATTGTTATATTGTAGTCTCATACTGATCAATTAACACCTGGGTGGGGTACCATGAGATAATTAAAAATGGAATTAATGTATAAGAAATGTTTTTTGTATCCGTTTGTTTATTTCCTCCAATAGCGTCTACCACTTAGTGCACGGGATTAAAGTCCAGTTAGATATCTTGCACTGGACAGCATGTTTTGTTAAAGGAGCAAGAGAATGTCAAAAAAACTAAAAAGAATAAGAAGTATCAAACTTAATTAAGTTATAACCATTACCTAGCCAATAACGAAAGCCCAAGACATGCCTAGATACAAAAAATTCTTACTAAAAAAATTGAATGTAGCCTAGTGGGCTCCTCTACAAGCAATTTGCCGAGATTGTATGGTACAGTGTATAGCACTTAGCTCATTAGTAGTGCACACTTAAGTAGTTACTTAATTTCCCATGCTAACCCCATAACCCATTTATTTTGTGCTTGTGTGTGCCAATATTCCTCATGTGTGCCAAAAACATGCGCATGCAAGCAAGTATGGCGGCTAAAGCCCGCTTGCTCCTTACCAAACTTAATGCCATTGTCTCGCAGCTAAGGGCTTAGTGGGGACTACATGTCCCTAAATCACATTAACACTTGAAACAAAGATGCATGGGACCCCGGTGTGCCATGAAGTTGGAACACATGCTAGATGATGTGTATCCTTGTGGGGTCTTCCACGGTGGTTGTCTTGGGGCAGCATTAGTGGGACCAATCATGGGTTTTGGGTTTTGCTTATTATGATGATTTGAGCTAGCCAGGGAAAAAAATTGGAGGAGAAGGGTGAATAAGAAAGCGAAGTGGATGTGGGCCATGTCCCATTCATGCTTGGCTTATACAGGGTTTAGAAAGGTAAGACTACTTTTAGTGGGGCCCAAACTTTAGGATTAAGGTGGGTTTCAATTCAATTCAACTCTAAACTTTTAAGTTGATAAAAAAGAAAAGAAGGGGAAAAAAAATGCAAACATATCCTTTTCTTTGTCTCTTCAAATTACCAAAGTCCTCGCGCAACAATTAATTCTAAGATGGCATGAGATTTTGCTTTAAGCTTTTTATGTGAAAAGGTGGAGGGATTTCGTTGGTAGTTTGTTTGAGTGATACTTTTCAAGCAAAGATTTGATTTACCAAAGTGGTTGACCGTTTTTTTTTTGTATGTAATTTTTTAGTATATTTTGTTATGGTTATGCAAGGAGAGTGACTGTATCTTGCAACAATATTAATGTAAAGAGAGAGCGAGTGTGTGTGTGGTTGGTTTGCCTTGCGTGTGAGACAGCGAAAGTGTGTGTGTGAGCTTGTGAGATAGTGTGTTGAGTTTGGTGGTGCGCGTGCATCACAAAGAGGTGGATATTGTGGTCATAATGGTGGATGCCAGCCACAACCATAAGATTTATTGATGATGCCATACATTCTGCATCATTTCTACCTCTTAAAACTGCAAAACTTTGATTCTGAACTCACAAATTTTCATCATTGCCTCCCCCCCTCCCCCCTCCACAACCATAAAAAAAATAAAATAAAATTCTCTAGCTACTCTTTTCTTAAATTTAGTTTATTCAGTCCCCTTCTACCCATTTAGTTGTAGTGTGTACTTGCTTTTTGTGTATTTCTTTTTACTATTCTAAATAGCAAACATTCTACCTGTCTTTATACTGATGGGAGAAGCTTCTGCAGTGTTGATTATGCTGAATTATTGACATAATCTTCACAATACTCGTAAATTGAAAGTCAAGGAGACCACCAATATGATGAAAAAAGTTAGTTTAAGATGTCGGCATAGACTGGCCACCTAAGCTTGCTCCAAAAGACCATGAAGCACTAATTACTCCCTTTTACTTCAAAGTCACTGTGACTTCTATGTGAAACTAGTTCAACATTATGATCCAAATCAACTTTATGTCTGAACAAGTTAGAAGACAGTTATTATACTTGACTTGGGGTTCTGTTAGAAACAAAATTGCAAAATGAACACCATTTATATATAAACTGTGTTAAACAATGAGATATTAAAAATAAAAAATAAAAAATAGCTAGAATCATATGCGGGTGATATAATAACATGAGTCTCCAAAAGTAATTTAAAAGATTTTTCTACTTAAAAAAGGTTCAACTTTCAGGGTAACATAATGATAATCGTTATTTAATTGTTTTATAACCCTACCTTTTTGAGACTAATCACTTGAAAGATGAAGGAAATCCTTTTTAATTTGGATGCTGACATGGTTAAGAACAAGTGCATGCATGCTTTGATAAATACATGAAACAAATTGATAAAATAGGAAAAATAATGATAATGCCACCTATCTTCATGAAACTGCATGAAGAATAAAAATGATTTTAGTGCTTTTCATTTATTTCCCTCATAGTTTTTCTTTTCTGTGAAATTAGCACTTGCTCTCCTAGGAATAGACAAAGATGTCTCCGTCCACAGAGGTGTTTTCACTTTTCCATTATGCAGTGGCCATTATCTGCATCACAGTGTGCTCATATCAAACAAAGTCCCAAGTGATTGGGCTTTTTGTTTCTAATTTTACCTTTTTGGTTTCAAAATGCTCTCCTTAGCTCTGTTTTTAACCTACTAATGTAGCTCTAATTAAAATGGTTCATTACTTCTACACTACACTACACAGCTCATAATTGTTGTCTTGCAGAACAACAATAGAACATAGTCTAAGCTCTGGTCTATGATTGTGCTTGCTATACGGTTAAGTTGAATGCTGAATTTTGACTCATGAAATCAAATTCCTTTGAATGGACAGGGTCCTCAAAACACTGACTAAATCTTAGATCCCTTTGTGATTGTGAAAAGAAGTGAATAATATGTTTTGAACACAATCATGTTTAGCATTTCCCATCATCATCAGTTCAACCAATTATTCTAGTCAAATTAGCTTCACAACATACCCTTCAAAACTTCAAATTCAATTAATTATACATTAAATTAATATATATTCTTAAACATAAGACTACAGTTACATACTTATGTATGGAAAATAATCACTCAAATACTATTAAACTCTGGTCCCTCCTCCCTTAATCCTCTAAGATACTAGACTTTGACTTTCAGTTAACAATCTTTAAACCCCGTATTTCAAAATTCATTAGGGGAAAAAAATATGGAAAGGCATTGTTCTTATTTTCTTATGTACTTATAGAGTGAAGGTAGCCATAGCTACGTGGCTAGAAGAGTGATTAAGGTGAGTGGAGAATAGAATAGGTATAGTGACAAAGGAACAAAGGGAATCGATGAGCGTGGGCATTAATTCCGTCTTCTTGTTGCTGTCTCTGATGGGGGGAAGAGATGGATTGAACTACTTAAAAAAACATACTAACAAAATTGTTGCATATCATCATCCTATTCACTTCATGCCTACAATCATGATTCTTGGTTCCATCACCCGCATGCTCTCTCTTCTAAAACCCGCACTACTTCCTACACACACACTCTCACTCTATCTAACTCTTCCCACACACAAACTCACACATCTATAAATCCCATCCAACCCCCTAATCCTTTCTCTCACCTCCACCTCAACCACTAACAACAACCAAATCTATCTTTCTCTCAACCAACACCATCAAAACCCTCACAAACTCATCACACTATATTCCCCCTTTCTCTATTAATAATTTAATATTACATCACAAACACATACACCCTATGGCATTCTCTGGCTTTGAAGGGTTTGAGAAACGGTTGGAGCTTCATTTCTTTGGTGATCCAACAATCCTCCAACTCGGTCTAAGAAAACTCAGCTTCGAATGCATACAACAAACACTAGAAGCAGTTCAATGCACTGTGGTTTCAGCAGTTGGGAACTCCTACTTCGATGCATACGTGTTATCAGAATCAAGCCTCTTTGTGTACCCAACAAAGATCATCATCAAAACATGCGGAACCACACAGCTCCTCAAATCGATTTGCCCCTTGATCTGCTACGCAAGCCACTACTTAAACCTCACACTCACCTCATGCCGCTACACAAGAGGCAGCTTCATCTTCCCAAAGGCACAGCCTTTCCCTCACACAAGCTTCAAGGACGAGGTGTCCTACTTGGAGGACACCCTCCCTACAAGCCTCCGCCACAGGAAAGCTTCCATCATGCCATCCTCCTCCAAATCCTCGTCGTCACATGCATGGCACGTGTTCACCGCCAGCTCTCACGTGCCACCACATCACGTGATGATGATGATGATGATGATGCCACCTTACAACAACAACAATAACCATACATACACCATGGAGATCTGCATGACGGAGCTTGACCCGACCCTTGCCCGGAAGTTTTTCAGGCTACCGGGGGACGGAAAAACAGGTGACTCCTCCGGGAAAGAGATGACGGAGGCGACAGGGATCGACGAGATCAACAAGGAGGCTCTCATATGCGACTTCGCTTTCGACCCTTGCGGTTACTCCATGAACGGCATGCATGGGGACTGGTACTCCACTATCCACGTGACACCGGAAGATGGTTACAGCTACGCGAGCTTCGAGTGCGTGGCGTCCACCAACGTCGACATAGCTCACGTGTTGAGGAAGGTGGTTCAGATTTTCCGACCGGGTACGATGTCGGTGTCGACAACAACGTGCGGTGACTATGGTGATAACGATGTGTGGAGAAGGGTGGTGGGTGCGGTGGAGGGTATGGGGTTGAAGTGCAGGAGTTGCGCGGTGGACCAGTTCCCGGCGGCAGGAAGTGTTGTCTTTCAAACGTTTACGCCTCTTCGCCGGAAAAGTGCATAATAAGGTTAATTAATAATTAAAGCCTTTGTAGGGAGAAAAAAAAGAATAATATCATTGAAGGAAAAAAAACTGGTTAGAGTTTAGTAGAAAAAAAAAGTTAGGGAAAATTAAAGAGGTGGTGACATGGCTGAGTGTGATTGGTTATTATGGATGATGAATATTGTTGGGTTGAATTGTTTAGAAAGTTTAATAAGCAAGGGAAAAAAAAGTGGTAATTTATGTGTTTTATTTATATTTTAACGCCTGAGGTTATTGTTATTAATATTTTTTTATATTTTCAGCAAACTTTTAATATGATAACTGAGGCGTTTGAATGTAAATAAAATCCTAGCACCACTTTTTTTCTTCTTCTTGCTTTTTAACTTGTAAGGATTTTTCTTCAAATTAAGAGGGTTAGGAGGGGATAGGGTTTTGGAATGGTATCAAAAAGGGGAAGGTGAGGATAGAGTGGGGGAGGATGTTATTGGGAATGGAATATACTGGGATGATCATCATAATGCACCCCACTTAGGCTTGTCACGCCTAAGATTTTTGAAGATGTGTAGTGGGTGTAAAAGTGCTCTTGTTTTTGAGATTATATTGGACTTTCTGTTTTTGTTTTTCCTTCCCTTTCTCTCTTCTTACATACCGGCCTCTTTGTCTTTTATGCTTTGTTTCTAGATTATTTTTAGTTTCCCACCAAGTGTTTACACTCGGATTCAAATCCCCTGCGCTGTGAATAAAGTCGATCATATTTCTATATATATATATATGTTAATTGAGCTGCAGGTGCAACGCCTCGTAATCTTTGTTGTCACATAATTTTACAATATCACACTTTTGGTCATTGTTCACTGAGTATTTCTCATTTACGTACTCTTTGGTGCGCTACATTGTACTCTTTGCTTTAATTTGCTGCACTATGTTTAATTTTGAGAGCTAGCCCGGCAATCAGGAAAAAGGTGCACTAGCACGATACATTACCAGAGCTATTAGGAATAAAGTTGAGTCGTAATATAATATCACATTTTCTTTTGCATGGGAAGAAATATATATAAAAAACAGAAAGAGGGAATCCTTACAACTTCCGGGTGCATAAAATCTCAACACTAAAGAATTAGATGGAAAATGGGAATGGAACTCTCACTGTCCAAATATCATTATTGGCATCTAAATATATTATTCTGAGTAATTTAAGGAGTTATCACAGCTACACATGCATTATGCAGATGTATATAGTAACAAAGACTGGTGGTGGTGGTGGTAGCATTTTATATGGTCATTAAGAAACTTAAAGTGCACGTGGCTATAATTGAATTTTGGTGACACGCCATATACAAGACAAGTAAATGACAAAAGAAGGAGACAGGTAGAGATGCAATAATCATATATATGTTCCAAATTCCTAGCTTCCTTTTTATAAACTAGGAGATCTTCCCAAAAGGCTCATAATTAGTATACCTGCTTGACAATAATACAAGCTACGTGACCAAAGCACAAATACAATCAAGTAATTTATAGGGTGACAACGTGTCGCTGTGTTGATTTTGAGTGAAGTCAAGATAAAGGATATCTGTGCCGTATATTATTGAAAACATTAACTTTTAGAGTGTAACATTATTGGTTCGATTAGTTTCATTAAAGTTAGAAAAAAAACTCAAGTCAACTTGTCTTTGATCCAGTTAATTATCAATTGTTTATGTGAAATATTTCCTAACATACTCATAACTCAAACTGCAAAGTAAAATAAACGTTCAAAGACGAATTAGCAAATCGACATATAATATATATTTTCACTTATTAAATTGTAAGAATTACTTTTAAAAAAATTGAAATTGAAATAATTAATTTATGTTGCGACACTTCAAAAGTACGTTTAAAATAATGGCTTTTATCTAGATTGAATAAAATAAAATTACTTTTAGATATAAAATTTCCAAAATCACATAATATAATTCCAAAATTAAAAAAAAGTCAAATATTAATAGGAGTAATATGGTAGAAAAAACCATTTCAATTTGGTAGAAGTAAAATGAAAAGCATCCTCAAACATACTTTCACTAAAAATAAATTTTAGAGGTTGGAAATTAAGTTTATCCACCTCAAAATTTACCCAGACAAAAACGATATTACGCAAAGTCATTTTCAATTGAATAAAAGTAATTTTGGCCTCCACAAAATGTAAAACAAACCATCACTAAATCACGCCAACCCTTTCCACTCTTTCCCTCCCCCAACATTAATCCAAATTATGTCACTCTATAGGCAATCAAGATTCCCCAAAATGGCACATCTATACAAAATTCATAGAGCGAACGGTTGGTTGATGCAAAAGAGTATGAACACACAGCTAACTCTAAAAGGAAAATAGGCAAAGCCTTAACTTGTTCTTTTCTTTTATTTTTTTCCCCTCGAAAGTCAAGTCATATATTTATCAATTGTGTCTGACTCGTAGGCCATTTTCAGTTTTTCACCTTGACCTGTGGCAAAAATAATTGCAAGACATATGCTTCAGCCCCTTCATGAGAGTTCTATTGGCAGCTTCTGTGTCGTTTGGTTGGGATTTCATTTATTTTCTTTTGTGATATCCAGAGGCAGATGGCCTCTAATTTCAACTTTAAATTTTGCTCTAACTCTAAGGTTATTGGTAAGTATCATGGATGAATATCAAGGTGTCGGCTTAATTATATGCTCCCTGTTTGGTAATCTGGGTGCCTAGGTGTTTGTTAGCAAATCCTATGTGAATTGGGATGCTTAGTGGTTTAAGGTCCATTTGGGTAAATAATTTATTTAAACACCTATACAAAAAGAACTTTTGTAAAGTAATTTATGAATAAATTATTTTATATTCAAATACATAATAATAAAATTGCTTGTTGTTAGTGTTTTGGAAAGTGCTTCTTAAAAAGCTAGATATTTTAACTTCTTAAAAAATATTAGGTTTAATTAATCCGTCAGTCCCTATAGTTTCACCAAATTTCCAATACATTTTAAAAGTTTTCAATTAGGTCCCTATACTGAAAAAAAAATTTAATTGGGTCCCTGACTCCATTATCCGTTACAAAAACACTAAGAGTTAAGGGGATGATGTGGCACCTTCACATTCCCCTTCTCCCTCCCCGTATCACCACCACCACTGCAAAACCCTATCACCACCACTATTGTTGTTCTTCAATCTTTATCATCATCATCATCTATCATCACCACTACCTTATTCTTCATCAATCATCACCACCACCCCAAATATTTTTAGTTTCTCATGTTTTTTCTTTCTTTTTCATTGTCTGAGGGAAAAAAAAGAAGGCAAATGCACGCACCCAAGCCCCCACAAGCCACCTGAACGCCAGCAACCTCCACTCGTCTCAAACAACCCCACAAGCCACCAGAACCACCACCGCGAATGGCAGTAACCTCCACCCATCTCGAACATCGCCACTGTCATGACCCACCTACGAAGTGTGACCGGCACGTGAGGATTTGGGTCCCCACGGAAGCCTCTGATAACGTAACTGACTAATATGCATAAATAATCCAAATTTATTCAAAATATCTCAAGTTCAACTAAAACTTCAATAATATGAAATTGTTCTCAAAACATAAATTTGCATAAAATCCATATTCTAGGCCAAAGCCAAACATAACAAAACAATTAACAGAAATTCTAAAAATATATCATGCATGTCCGGGGATCCTGCCTACACAATTTATTGGAGCACTACTAGACTGAGATAATTGACAATAAGCTCCATTCCAAAGCGAAGCTCACCAAGGAAGCTGTAGCACAACTACTGAGGATCCTGTGGTACAATTGAAACTGTAGCTGTATTTGTAGGGAAAGAAAAAGAGAGGGGTGAGTTCATCAAAACTCAGTGAGCGAGCCTCCACTCACAACCCACACGGGACAATAACAAAATACATAACATATACATGCAACTGATGTGAAATATATTACATATATATATAATTACATATAAATTAACTGAATCAATGGCAATAGCTAATAGAGAAACATGAATTATTCTATACATAATTATCTGAGCTGAATAGCTAAATCTGAGCCAATGACTAATCTGATGGGCACCTAACTAGGTCCCATAAATGGACACCTCACTAGGTTCCTTATTGTGGTTGAGCTAGTTCTCTAGCGGACCACTTGGTACCAAGGTTAACGATCAATCCTGCAGCCGTTAACTCGCTGATATGTTTCTCACTAATTAATATAAAATAATTTGTTCATAAACCAAATAAATATAAAAGCTCTGAATTCATATAATTCTAACAATTTGATTGTAGCATAACTGAGATTCTAAAATCATGCCCAAGGGATCACCAGCTTGTAGACATAGTGATTTCAGTAATCAATAGAATATGTATCTGACAATTGTTATGAATTATACTTTATTCAACACCTTCAATAAATCATATATAATATTCTAAAATCTTCATAGGAAATACATAGTCTGAAAATATGATAATCAATATTTCTATTGTAAACATTAAACTAAGGTCTCACAATTTCATAAACTAGGAAAAAGATATTCTATAACACGCAAGTATCAATTATGGTCCCATGAGTTTTGCTAAAATGATTAATTTTCATGATAACTGTAAAAGTAATAATATTTCTAAAACAGACATAATCATAACAATTTATTCTCTTGACGTAAATCATTCTAAAATTTCATAAATAATTTATATAATATGGAAAAATATTAATAATGACCAAAAGTATGATTATGAGCTTAATCCCACTCACCGTTGGTAGTCGTGATTGTGCTTCTACTAATAACTTTACTCTGAAGTATTGGAATGGTACAAATAACCAATCTCACAGATTAAAAAAAAGGAGCATCACAACATCCCAAGAGAGGATTAGCTAGGCTCACTGAAGCTCGGCCATGACGATCATGAGCTTGACAAGAGATGAGTTCGGCTAAGAAGAGGTTTGGTTTAGAGGAGATGTGACTTAGAGGAGGTGTAAGCAAAACTTAGCAAAATGAAACTAAACATTTCTTACACATACACACTCCTACACTCATATATTTATACACAAATATAATAATCATGAATAATATTAGTGTTATTTGTCTACACTTAATAATAATAATAAATATTATTAATGCTTACTACACTTAGTAATTATAATGTTAAATAATAATAATACTAACTACACTTAGTAATAATAATTATAATGCTAGCTACACTTAGTAATTATAATGTTAAATAATAATAATGCTAGGTACACTTAATAATAATAATGCCAATGTTAGCTACACTTAGTAATAATAATTATTATTAATATTAGTGGCATATATCTAGACTTAATAATAGTAATAACTAATATTAATGCTAACCACACTTAGTTATTATAATGTTAAATAATATTAGTAGTAATATTAATTATTATTAATATTAGTGGCATATATCTAGACTTAATAATAGTAATAACTAATATTAATGCTAACCACACTTAGTTATTATAATGTTAAATAATATTAGTAGTAATATTAATTATTATTAATATTAGTGGCATATATCTAGACTTAATAATAGTAATAACTAATATTAATGCTAACCACACTTAGTTATTATAATGTTAAATAATATTAGTGTTAGGTGCACTTGATAATAATAATAAATAATAATAATAATAATAATTCATAATAATTATAATAATTTTTTTTTATTTGGGATATCACAGCCACAAGTCATCGCTGCTAGAGCCACCCGAGCCACCACCACCATGTATTCCACCCTTTGAATTGCAAGTCGTCGCCGTGACAACAAAGCCCCAATTTGTTCCCTTTTCCATCCCCACACCCCTCTGTTCCCTTTCCTCCAGATACAACCAAATCAACAAAGCCCCAATCCTTTGAAACTAAAATCCCTCACCCACACACAATAAGTTCTAGCCAGATCCAAACAAAAAATAAACTAGATGCAATCAAATCCAGGCAGAAAATGAACCAGATCCAACCAAACCCACACACAAACGCATAAATTTGGCTCTGATATGAGTTATGTTGATTTTGTGCCGCAATTTGGCTATGGTTGGGAGGGCGCATGAAGGTGGCGCGCTATGGAGCGGGCACTGTTCGCGAAATGGAGGCCGTGGCAGACTCATGGGGGAGCTGGTGGCGCATGGGAGAGGAGAAGGGTTTCGGGGTGAAGCCTTCCAAATAGCAATGGTGGGGGGAAAGCAAGAAAGGCAAGGGCGAATAGAGACGAGGCGCGATAGTGGTGTCAACCGCGTGGTGGAGGTCATGACCCCATGCAGCTATCGGTTAGCCTTGGTAGGGTGAGCTGTTGTGGTGGAGGACATTTGGTTGTGGGGGTGGTGGAGGCTAGTGATGATAGGAGGCAGTAGTGTTAGTGAGGTTGGTGTTAGTGAAAGGATATTCTGGTAACTCTAACGTTTTTGTAACGGATAATAGGATTACGGACCCAATTAAATTTTTTTTTTTCAGTATAGGAACCTAATTAAAAACTTTAAAATGTAGGGACCCAATTAGAAATTTGATGAAACTATAGGGACTAGCAGATTAATTAAACCAAAATATTAAGAATAATTTTTAGATAAATAATAACATGTTTAGTCAAATAGAACAAAAAGTAAAAAATATGACTTTCAATTTTCTAGATCTGAAAGTTAAAAAAAAGCATAAGTTACACTATTCAAATTGACCCATATTTATGATCTAGGCATTGATTTTTTTTCCCTCTATTTACATTGTTTAAAATTAATTTGAAAAGTTGATTCAAAACCTATGTTGCACTGATACTAATACGAGTACCCGGTATGATACAAAGATACATTATGAATTAAACAAAAAATATATAAAAATAACTAAAAATATTATATCAATATCAGATATAATACGTATCTAATACTAATACGTTAACTATTTTAAAGTATCTGCGCATCATATAGTTCAAAAACTAAGATCACAAATATAACAAGCTCACTTTTACTATATATCATGTCTATTTGTAGTGTGATGCAAATCATGTCTGTTAATTGTTATAATACTTAGTATCAAATGTATTGTTATAGTGTTAATTTAGTTGGTTATAATCTTAGACTTGTTAGTTTATGTTTTTTTAGTTATGCTGTATCAAGTTTAGTTATAACAGGCTATTTTCTATTCAATGAAATTATGCTGACAAAAGAAAAACTCCCTAATAGAGCATGAATCAATAGTTGATGGAGAATAAATAAACTCAACGCTTGCCATTAGTTTTACGACGAAAGGACCACTTAATGGTCTTGAAGAAAACGTTAAATTTAAATATGAAGATACCCCTGATCAATTGGCTGGTTTGCCCGAGAGGTTAAGGGGGAAGACTTAAGATCTTCTGCACATAAGTGCGCGTGGGTTCGAACCCCACAGCCAGCACTTCTTCGTATAATTTTCACATTTTCATTCTCTAGTTGGGCTAACTTACCTTAGCTTAAATGGGCTTTCTTATCATTAAACCTTCTAATTCTTTTTCCATTTTTAAATTGGACTGACCCACATCAAGAGCCATGTTGTAGCATTTGAATTATAGAATGTCCAGAGGAAAAAAAAACAAATATCCATTCAAGATGAGCCAAGAGTATGAAGGTCACAAATTGTCGACCCAAAAACAAAAGGAATTTGACCAAAAACAAGGAAGTCCAATGTCCCATATTTGACCGTACGGAGTCAGATACTCCCCCAAAACCAAAAAAAAATTAACATAACATGGGCGGAAAAGTTTTTCAAAGCCATTTGTAACAAAAATTGTAATTTGTAGGGTTGATTCACCTTGCGAAATTAAATTGCTTATCCACGTCATAAATAAATTAATTAATTAAATTTTTAATCTTCCATTGATCAACCATTCACCAAACCTCTGTGTGATTCTGAATGCGATAATGGTCAACCCAGACACACACGATGACACGAATTTGGCCCGAACGAGAATGATTTTTATTCGAACGGGATACCTGAATTTCAAACTCTCTCGCATAACAAAAATGTGTAGCAGTCTTTTGCAGAGCACAACTTTAATTCAATCATTATTTTCATTCCCTGAATGTCATTTTCGTATCATTTAAAGATTCATAAAGGAAAATATATATGACATTTTCCATGAGCTTTAGCCTACCACCTATCAACATCACTATGTAAATATAATTCCATTCAAGAAGCAAATTTTACAAGCTCTAATAAGCGTCTGAAATTAAACCCATACAATGGTATAGTGTGTGTTTGGTTTTACATTTGTAAAATGAATTGTAGGTAGAACTGATTTTATCAGATTTGATTTTAAACCAAATTGATTTATGTTTGTTAGTTTGATTTGACAAGTGATTTTGACTATAGTTAATAGATTAAAAACTTAGGAGCAACAAATTATTACCTCCACGGAATCAATTCTGAAGCCCGAAATTGATTCTGGAAGTGGATCCAAACTAGAAACCAAACAAGTTAGAAAATGCACAAAATCAATTCTGGCACTTCAAAATCGATTCTAGCATCTCAAACATGTTTCCAAACACGCTGATTTACCATTTTCAATAACCTACACTTTACATTTCATTTTTTTTTTATTTACACCATTTCTTTAAATATGACATAGATAATTGGTTTATGCAATGCAGGATATTATAATATGCGGGCTTTATGTGAGTTTTAGGAGTTATTTCATAAGGCTAAGGTATTAAAATCACTAGCCAACCAAATGTTAGCAAAACAGGCACGGATGATTGATGCACTTTCCAGCTCTGGCAACATGAGCAAGTCATTCTTCTCACGGAGCTCTGAGTGCGTTATGAAGTGGCTCCATTCAGGGTTCACTAAGTCTTATCTGGATAATTGGTGGAATTTCGGCCTGTACATGATTCCCAATGGGCCTACTACAATGAAATCAACGTGTCAACTAGTGTGGGCATAGATAATTATAATGCGATTAAGATTCTTGTGGATAAATTAAAAAATAAGAAATAAAACAGAATCTAGAATTGATATGTTCTTTTTATTAAATCTCATTGATCTAAAAGTTTAATACTTTTTGTTAAAAAATTGTTTTTTCCCCACACTAAAAAAAGAAAGCTGTTTTTTTAATAATGTAAGTGCAATCAGATTCACTGTAAGTCTGTAACCCAATTTGATTGTTTTCATTGGTGACACAAAATTGGGTTGCTGTAAAACAATAAAATAACTCATTGCCTTACTTTATTTTGACCATTCAAAGGGAGTTGAAAAAAGCTTTCCACAAATACCAGAGGAAAAACTTTCCTGTTTGAAACTATAGGGACTTCGCACTAGTTTATTTTATGACCAGTTAATTATCTTAATTTATGATTAAATTACTCTTTCTTGTTTAGGATGGATGATCAAGTAAATATAAAATAAAATTCAGCATAGATAACTCTATTGAAAAAATCCCTTAATATTGCTCGGATCTTTTTTATTTTTATGAATAATGAAATATGCGCCACATTAGTTATGATTTTTTCTTAGAAAATTACACTTTATTCCTATAAATTGTAGGTATTGTATATACGATTTATAATTCAGGAATATAAAGTGCATTTTTTTTCCATTTTTTATTCTGGTGTGTGACCCTTGACTTTGGTCTACAAACATATTTGACATGTTTTTGGGTCATTAATGCCTACAAGTCAATAGCATAAATGGCTATGAGGAAAACGCTACATGTTACGTATGAATTTGCAAATCAATGGCAATGACGCAGAAGGAATTCCATATGAATACTATATCGCCATACACATCTCTTTAACCAATCAATGAATAAAACTTCTGCATTCATCACCTTCCGGATAGAGGAAGAAAACACAATACAGAGAATCTGGGTGGGCCATTGAGTGGTCCAGGTGAAAGTAATTACCCTATAATGCAATTGGCCCAACCCAAAAGCTTTATTATTATTTAGGGGTTAAAAATAAGGATAAATTTCTATGAATTAATTCTATATATAATTCTCTATAATAAAATTTATTTATGAAAACTTATTTACCATTTTTATCTCCGACCAAAGACAACTTTACACTTAACACTGGATTCTACTAACTTTTATGCAGGATAAATTAATTTTTTAAAATTAACAATGTGATTCATAACCTTACAAAATGTAACATTATAATTTAATTTTTCCGTCGAGTCTCTCCATTAGTCATGACATTGTCTCGATCCCCTCATCCTACTCACGCCTATCAATAAAACAATACGTTTTTGGTCTTATTCTAATAACTATGTTTGTTTTGGATTTTACAAAGAAGTGATTCTAGACTTAAATTTGTCATACAACAAAAAAAAAAAAGGTTGAAAATTGATTTTTTTTTCAAAAGCTACCATGTTTAGTTTCTATACAAATAACTGAAAACAATTTTTTTTCAGAATTCTGATTAATTTCAAAAATTTATCTAAATGTATAAAAAGTGTCCAAAACAGTATTTTTTTTCTTTAAAAAAACCAAAACAAACACATCCTTAGTCTCATTTCACTCATGAATTTCACTGTAAATGCACTCTAAATCTAAAACACCCACACCATTTTAATAATGGAAATAACTAAGATGATGAAATAAAGGATAATAGTGCTAGGTCAGCTACTTAAGGGATGACATTATAGTATTTAGTTTAAAAAATAGATATATTGAATTGTTTAATATTTTAAAAGGTTATTGAAGACTGCATTGTCAATTTTTTTTCTTGAGAACTAAAGAAAATAAACCAAAAACAAAGGTTGAAAAATATTGACCAAATAAATGTTTGAAATTTTTTTTTCTTGCATTTGGACTTTGATTTATCATTTATGACAAATCTGGGACCACATTAATTGTGTTCATATTTTGATCCGAGAAAGAAACTTCCAGGAAAAAAGGTTATGCGCATCACAAGCTGCGGGGAACCCCACTTGTTTCCCTTAATTCTATTAAATGATGATTTTTGATGAATCGGTTTTGTTGGGTGTGCCATTTAACTTCCAATTTGAACATCAAACTCCAAGTTCAAATGCCCGTCTTTCGCTCAACTGAAAAATGAAACGGCCTTTTTCTAACTTCAATCCCATTTTGCTAGAGTCAAGATTAACATTTCAAAAAGCTTCGAAAATTTTCGGGGAAAAAAAAACGCTTCAAAAATTCAAATAAATGTGATTCCTCCTTCTATCCTTGAATAACTGTCTAGTTATGAATGAGCACTAAAATTAAGAAAATAATTAAAAAAATATCAAAGTTAGGTGAAGTTTAAAATAGTTTACTGAATTATTCTTATTTCTTTTTAATATTTCAATTTTCTTTACCATTCTCAATTATATCTCTCTCTTATCCTTTAATAGTATTTAATAGAGATATTGTTAAAAAGAAATAATTAATGCTATTAAAATTTTTAAAATAAATAATTATTTCTTGACAAATAAATTTTTTTGAAATGGACAAATATTTAATAATGGAGAGAGTAATAGAAAAATTGCACTTGACATTTTTCTGTTTTTAATAAGGTTAATAAAAAAGAGAAAACATATAAGATAAAATATTAATTTTATCTCCTCACTAATATATTGAGAATAAATAAATTAATATACTATCAGATATGAAGTAAGAATACTTCCTTCATCCTTTCATAACTATCGATTTGAGGAAGTAACTTATATTTTTCATCTAAGATACTAGTTAGGAGATATGATATGGGAATGAAAGTTGAATTCCCGACTTCCTATAATTCATTGGCGCATGAAGTTTAGCACTAGCAATGAATTGTGACTCACTTGCAACTAAGAAACAATTTGATTCGATTAAACTTTGATAGTGAAATTTTAACTATTTAGTATTGTTTTTAGATTAAAAAAAAAAAACAATGGAGTATATGACCTCTGTCACAGTGACGACAAGTAAGTGGCTTGTGTGTGCTTGGTGTTACTTGGGGGGTGTGGAACTCAGAATAGAATCGGGCTTTCTCCATAGGCAAACCCAACCATGCACTCATAGAATAGAATCGAATCTCAACATCCTTGTCCCTGTGAATGTGTTTGTGTTTGTGTCTGTGTCTGTGTGTGTCCCTGTCATTCTCTTGAGAGAAACAAACCACACACGCATACACAACCCATTTCTCTGTTCTCTTTCCTGTGAATCCCCTTTTATCCGATTTGGACTCTTGCTTCCTACCACGGTTTTCTTCTCTTCCATTCTCTCTCTCTCTCTCTCTCTCTCTGCACCCAATGATAAAGTTCAATTCCCCCTTTCCTTTTCCACAACCCCATTATACGCCTTCTGGTTCTGATGCTCTCCCCCTTTTCTCCCTCTTCGATCAAAGGCCAAAAATGTCTTTGCCTTTTGCTTCTTTGTGGGGTTGCTCTACCCTCTAGGGTTCTGATTTATTCATCACCCCTCCACCCCTCTTTTTTTGAGCTTCTTGTGTGGCCTCCTTCAAATCATTCCATTTTTTTGTTCACTTGTCACCGATTAAAAAACGACCCTTTTGATTTTGTCAACCTCTGATCACAATTCTCGCCTCAAAATCCTAACTTTCCTCTCTCCCTCCCCATCCTTGCTGATTTTTTTTCACCTAGGGTTTGTTCTTGTTTCCTCAGAGTCCTTTCCTCAGAAGGGTTGAAGGCTCAAGCTTGGAGCCACCATGCAGATTTTCAGAAGCTCCCACCTTGTCGTTACCACACAGAATTGCCCTTTTGAGCTTTAGTTTGTACTTTTGCTTTTTCAGGTCTTTGTTTTTAAGCAGCATATATGTTGTATATATAGCTTCTATTTCAATCAAGCATGGGTTGTGTCCATAGCAAGTGTTGTAGCAGGTACCCTGCAACATCAGAAGGTGGCTCCAGGGACTACAGAGAGCTTGGCCCTCACCACCGTGCACAAAGGAAGCACCTGCGCACTCAGAGACCCCTTGAGGTTGCTCCTGTCCCTTCACATAACTTCACTTTAGAGTATTCTGTTCTCACTCAGAGGGGTTACTATCCTGAGTCACCTGACAAGGAGAACCAAGATAATTTCTGCATTAGGACACAGATTCAAGGTAACCCCAGCGTCCATTTCTTTGGTGTGTATGATGGTCATGGTGAATTTGGTGGACAGTGTGCAAACTTTGTTAAGGATAGGTTGGTAGAGACATTGTCAAATGACCCTGCCTTGTTGGAGGACCCTGTTAAAGCCTACACTTCAGCATTCTTGACAACTAATTACGAATTGCATAATAGTGATATTGAGGATTCTATGAGTGGTACTACTGCAATTACTGTGCTTGTTGTTGGGGATACCCTTTATGTTGCCAATGTTGGTGATTCGAGAGCTGTGCTAGCTGTTAAGGAGGGGAATAGGATTGTTGCTGAGGACTTGTCCTCGGATCAGACACCTTTTCGGAGAGATGAATGTGAGAGAGTGAAACTTTGTGGAGCAAGGGTGTTGAGTGTTGATCAGTTGGAAGGGCTGAAGGATCCGAATATCCAGACGTGGGGTGATGAAGAGAGTCAGGGTGGTGACCCTCCGAGGTTATGGGTTCAAATTGGGATGTATCCTGGAACTGCTTTTACAAGGAGTGTAGGGGATAATGTGGCAGAGACTATTGGTGTCATTGCTGTTCCAGAGGTGTCAACGGTTCAGCTTATGCCTAATCATCTTTTCTTTGTTCTTGCAAGTGATGGCATATTTGAGTTCCTATCAAGCCAAACCGTTGTTGATATGGTAAGGCATGCTACCTATTTCTTTATCTTTCCCTTTTATTGTCTAAACGTTTCTAATTATTCTGAGAATGTATTCACTGGTTGAATTTTACTTATTGTCACGCTTTTAAGTCTAAGCCTATCATCTACTTCTTTTAATGGAATTGTGTGTCAGTTGTAAGTGGTTTGCTAGATGTAATTACGATCCTGGACATTAGGGACAAGGGAGTGGGACTGGGGAGAATCGAACACGTCCCACCGGTGCCATTTGAGAAGAGGCTCATTGGTTGTTTCAGTACTTTCTATTACCAAATTATTATTATGAGAGAAGGATGTTAGTTAATGTAATCATGTAACCTTATTTTAATATTACTTATTTTAAGTTGAGTTTCCATTCTGATGTTTAGTGTTGTTCAGACTCAAAATCATGATCCAGCTTACCAGGTCATGTGATCATCTGATCTTCCAGAGCTGAACTTTTTAAACTGAAAAACCAGGCCCAGATGTGATTTGTTTAATAACTCATCCTATAGCCATTGATTTCCTACAGTGTAACTATTGCACTACTGAGAAGTGCGGCAAACAAGCCCTAGCTGCTTGTGCAATTGTCAGAATGAGTGGTTCTCAGTGGTTTTGTGCTGTGCATGCTGTCATGCGTGGTCTGTTAGAGGGCATGGACCTACTCTTAATACATTGATTTGAAGGTTATTTCGCTTTCATATGTTGAGTTTAAGCTTGCCATTTTAGGTAGGATCTTATGATCCATCTTCTAATCTCACATTAGCTTGCCTACCGTACCCTTCGATCCTAGTAAGCATCTGATCTTGACAACATTGCTAATGTTTCCCCTATTGGCTTATCATATCTATTAATTATTGAAGGCGTTGATTCTTTGATCTTGATCTGTGAATAGTTCACGAGACAAAGTTAACAATACTAATTGCTAACCATTCTTCTACTTCATAAATGTTTGCACAATCTTTGTAAGTTGCTTGGTCAGTGTGAGTTCTGTAAGCCTGATTTGTAGATAGTTCACTTGACAAAATGCTAATTGGTAATTATCCTTTTTCTTTGCATCCTAAATATTTGCAGTCTTTGCAAGTTGGTTTATCAGTGGGAGAAACTTTGATTTTCCACTACTTGGTGCCAACCATCTCTGGTCTCTTGCATTGCTGAAGAAAAATATTTCAATGTGTACCTCCCTCTTTAACATATGTTCACAATATATTATCAAGTGTTGAGGGAAAAATTAACATTTACTAGTCAAAATTTATGTATTAGCACTAGGGCTTTTACCAAATCTGATTGGTAGAACCTGGCATTGTGATCATGATTTAAAATCTTTCTGTTTCAATTTATTTTCTTGATAAATACTACGATTTTGCAGGCCGCAAGCTATTCAGATCCCCGCGATGCATGTGCTGCCATTGCTGGGGAGTCATATAAACTATGGTTGGAACATGAGAACCGAACAGATGATATAACAATTATCATTGTTCAGATCAAAGGCCTGTCTAATGTATGAATTACTTGAATATTCCCTTGGTCTCATATTTTTTACTTTTATCTTTTAATGTACGTAGCATATCTGGATGTGGGCTAGAGGTTAATAAGAGACGTTGATTGATAAAAAAAGTTTAGTCGCCTTTGGATACCCAAGCCTGCTATGTGGTGATCTCATTACCAGCCACTTAAAGCTACAACTACTAGGCAAAAACTCAGTTGTGTCGTAAACATTTTCCTTATAACTGTTGTATGTAGAGTCAATTACTCTATCGCTGGTTCAATCATTTGATTGCTGGCTTGTTTATCTAATCTTTAGTTTTTTTGTAGTTAGGTTCATCTCGAGTCGGATCATGTGAGTTGAATGCCAGTACTATAACAAGGTCCAAGAGGGGAAATGGAATCTCTCAGATATCTTCTACTATGGGGTTAGATGTTTCTCGATCTGTGAGAAGCGGTATCTCTGATTTACAATCCTGTCAGCATGTGGTCTCAATGAGAAGTCCAGCTATAGTGGCCCCCTCACCAACAGGTCAAAGACCAATAGAATTGGTACAGTTTCACTAGCATTGCTTCATATTAATCATCTGATCATAAACTGTGCAATAACTATTTTCCCCTTTTCAATTTACAGTGATTGAAGAAAGGATTTGTGGTAGCATCACCAAGGCTGCATGTAATTTCTCCTAAGTGCTACATTTCTATGTTCTATCTTTTTGTGTCATCTGCATTAAAGTCATAAATTTACTTCTTCGCCGCGACATTATTCATTGAGTCAAAGTGCTGTCTCAATTTTGTTAGGCTGCTCAAGATTGCTAGTCTAAGCCCTAAGGCATTATAGTAGCAGCTTTCTAAATGTAGAAAACATAGCTGGTCAATAAACTTCTTTTCTGTTCTCAATCTTTTGCTAATTTATGTCATTCAATCATACAGAACCACATAGGGAGAAAATCGAAACTCGCCTTCGCAGTTTGCACTGCAGCCTCCACTCTCCTGAGTTATACTTTGGAAGGGGATTTAGAAGACGCTGAGATGGAGGAGGGTGGTGCACAGGGAGATTGGCTGGTGACTAACTAAATCTCATTTGCATTGAATTGTGGTCAATGGTTAGCTTTAATGGCAGGCCAGATGCTACTGAGAATGTAAATTCATTATCCTCACTCTCATGATCCAGTGTATCTTTTAGAAACATAACCGGATTCGTTTTCCAAATTGCATTTCAAGATTAGTTCCATGTTCTTACTGCAAATTAAATTAGTAACTGGGCGGATATGGTTTTGGGTATAGTCAATTGACTCTCTTTAACGACATACTTCATGTGAATTATTTTTTCATGTATTGGGACTCCTTTAAATGGAAAAAAAAAGAAAATCCTTTACTAAATAATTACCAAGCATATTTTCATTTAGCTATTAACGACAAAATCCCAATGTTAACAGGAAATTGCTTGCGTTAGCCCAAAATATTTGGTTGCAGTTAAAATAAACGGTTTGAATTGTATAGTTTAGAAAAGTTTTAACTAACCATCACTCTTGACCCAAAATCATGCAAACAATTCTCTCAGTCAACAATTAATTAGAAAATGACATGCAAATTGCTTGCGATACAAATAGAAACACCGTCATCACGTGCCAACAATTAATAGCATCCGTTCTCTTATTTTAATTTTCTCCCACGACTTTTAACTCAATAAACATAAAGTCTCTTTGGAAAATAAATTTATATGTTTTTATCATAGCTTCTTTAGAGCAAAATAAACTGTTATTTTTCGTGATTTTGTTGGTATGCAGGGACCAGGGACCACCAACCCTTGTCTCTTTTTTGTGCAATTCTTAGGTACTGCGAATATGGCAAGTTTTAGAGTTATTTCATATCAGTTTAGAAATTCATTAAATGCAAAACAATACAGGACTCGCAGCACGTTCGGTCTCCATCTTTGTCCTGTTTGGGTCTGAATCTCACCGCATAGCATGGAGTCATGGACCACATACTAGAGGACTCAATTTTATAATCCACAAGTAACTCATCTTGTCTTTGTAAATTTCGACAATCGTAATCCTAAAGACCACTACTTGTTTGATGAGTGACGGGTCTCATGCATTAACCAATGAAATCTCCTTATAGAGAGTACGATATTGTCTGTTATTGTATTGATGGATGTGAAAGATACGCTACCATTTTTAAATGTTCACGTTTGGGTAACAATGTTCGTAATTGCGACAACGTATTTTACATGACAATATGACGTACCATGGCCATTCCTAGCCTCTCAGAAAGCATGGAAATAAATAATATTGAGAACATAATATCTGATGCAATTTAAGCAGGAGAATGTGCTTGCTACAAACAGGTAAGTAACATATTGTTTTAAGAATTTAATTGGATTACACTGACAGTGTAAAAAATTTTTACACATTTATCTAATTACATAATGATACATCAATAAATATGGTTACTTTTTCACCTTACTATTTAAAAAGTCATACAAAAGAAGAGATTTGATTGGATGACAGTGTAAAAGAATTTTATACTGTGAGTATATCAAAATTAAATCCTTCTTTTAATATTCTTGGCTCCTAGATGGAAAATGATACTTGCATACTTTGTCAAGAAAAGTTTCCATAGTAACTCCTTTCACCAAACTTTACATATTATTGCTAAACAATACTACTATGACTTCAAAAAGAAGTTTTTGAAAAATTCAAAGAGATCAACAATTCTAAAAAAGCCACAGATATACCAAACCATGTCTCAGTCACCATATGACTTCGAATATGTCAAGTAGTACCAATTTAACATTGTGAAAGCATGTGATGAGGATTTGGAGTGCATTTGAAATTAATTATTTTGATTCAAAATCACTTTTCACATATTTGAATAATTTTTTTAAAAAATAACCAAAACCTAAGAAACACAATTTTTAGCTTTTATATAAAAGTTAAAAAGAATAGTTTCTGAAAAAAAAAAATTATTTTCAATTTTTTTAATTAGATATAAAATTTCAATTTCATAATCACTATTTTTAAAATCCAAAACAAACACACTCTTATTTTACATAATAAAGCTAACCATACCTTGATGTCTTTTATGGTTAGCTATTATTTATTTTCCCTTTTGGTTAACTATGGTTTGCAATTTTATCAGAGAGCAATTGTTTTTTATATATTTTATTTGAGGGTAATGTACTAATGTTATTGGGGCAATATTTCAAATATACGAAAGATTACATTTTACAGCATTAATTTTATCGCTGAATCAATAGGGTCTTACTGAACTTTACATTAATTTTCTGCTTGGCTGACATTTGTGAACACATTGAGGGAAGAAACTAAATAGCGAAAGAAAAAGCTTATCTAATTTACTTATCGTACAAAATTTCCTACAAATGAACATCGGCTTAGCAATTATCATTCCTTTTTTTTCCCCCTTTTGTAGAGAACACGTACAAAAATAGCATAGAAAAGTCAAGCCAATCAAAAGTATACAGAAAGCTTCTTGTCTATGCCATCCTGTAGCAAGTTACACTGTTCCAACAGCTTGCTTAACTGATCAGCCTCTTTGGTTGGTTTCCCATTCATTAATGCTTCACTATTAGCATTGTTCAAACCATGTGTGTAAGCTGTGTTTATGCTAGGCAATTTATCAACACACAGATTGCTTTCAGCATTCCTCAGGTTAACAGCCTCATGAATTATATCATTTGATTCTCTCTGTCGAAGATGCTGATGCGCTTCAGGCTCTGCCTCACCATTGACAGGCGGAGCAGTGTCAAAGTTAACACTGATTACTTCATCTAAAGAGGGGTTCAGGTAATAAGATGAAGGTACACTTGCTTCAAAGTCCACATCCAGGTCCAAACTTGGAACATAATGATGACATTCTGAGATGTAGGCCATGGAGATTTCCCCACTGGATAAACCTGTTAATCGCCAGTTGAAAATTCGACGAAAAATCATACCCCAATGGGGAACTATGCGATAGCTTGAGTCGCAGAGCTCCAGCTTAGCACAGGTTTGCGTTGTGATGCGCGCTTCTTTTGTTGCCAATGAAACTCCCATTATCTTACTATTATGAGTCAGGTACTGGATCAAGCAATTTTCAAGATGTATCCTCTGGTTCTCAATCTCATGTCCAACTCTGTAACCTCTGGCCAACCAGGACAAATCATCAGGAAAAGGGGGGAGCTTACAGTTCTGCAGAGCACCAATTATTGGTTCAATTTTCACATTTGAGCTCCATCCCAAAGTTGGCAAGTACCTTTTCACCACCACATCTTCGTCACATGACTCATCAAGTAAACCAATCTCAGGACATGGCCCGCCAGCCGGATTTGAATTGGCAGCAGCAATAATTTCTTGCACTGAGCAATCCAAGGCTTCATTGAACAATGAGATAAAATCATTCGGACCCAACTTGGAGTTTCTGATGATGCCCTGAACCCCTGAGAAGGAATTAAGATGTGTGTGAACATGTTCTCGTATATTCACAAGTTGAATGTTGGGCTGTAAGGGGGATTCACCAGCCAACCATTGTAGACCCTCTCTTAATCGCCGATCACTGAAAAAGCTGCTGAAGTGTTCCACCTGCTGGTTTTCAATAAGGAAAACAAGCAGAAAGCCACTAACCCGTGATTTATCAATGTCTTGGAGCCCCAGTTCCTTAATTATAACAGAAGAGAAACCTTTGTCAGATAAGCCACATAAGATCAGTAGAGGCAGGCGAGCTCCAGAGGGAATTGACATCAGAAGATTATGGAGATGGACTCGCTGAGTTTTCCATGAAATGCTCTGAGAAACAAGAAACACAACTGCACTTGCCCCAGATACTGCCTCATCTAGACTGCAAAAGACTGTATCCCTAACTACAGAAAGGCAACAGGTAGGATCAGTACCAGATTGACTAGAAAACCAGTTCCTCCATATTGCCAAGCCAGGAGATGAAATAACCACATCATCGTCACTAGTGGGCATGAGCTTTGAGGCCAACCACCAGCCTACTGACCCCATTTCATATCCACTCTCCATCTGAGAACATAGAATAATTTTCCAGCACAAGCATTTAGCATCTGGATTTCTTCTGCGTAGTGTACCAGCAGCTATCTCTGAAACATTAAGTCTTGCCAATGACTTTTCCTGTTTTTCATATCTCTCCCTCATAGCTACATCAATGTCAAATTTGTCGAAGCTACCGGGTTGCTACATAGAAAAAAGAAACCACCAAAGTCAATCCAAAATGAATCAAAGCCTAGGCAAATAAAAACTGGTAACTGGGTTATGTTGTCCATGTTTAATTATGGAAAATGGGTTTCATTAATTCAGTGACAATTTTTAAGTATGATTGGAAGAGGTCAGCAGGAAGTCATTAGATAAAAAGCCCAAGTAGAAGTTAAAATAATGAATCAACAAAAGCTTTCATTCCTTTTATTCAGTGGCAAGAACCACGTTTATTCTTAAAGGATGCACCATTAGAAGAAATCATCTTTAATTCACTCCAAACCCCAAAAAATATTCAGTGATAGAAAAAAGAAAGCAAGAGCAATCTAGTGAGTAGTGATTCACAAAATCCTACCGAACTTACATTGGTATAATGTCGAATTGGGGGTCCCAATGACATTGAGTCTAGTGCAGCATTTGATGCCAATTGCCTCTGTTCACGTAACATCCTTAATTTTGACACTCGTCTCTTCCACAACCTGACGGGACAGATACAGAAAAATGATGTGGTTTATAAAACATAATGACTTAAAAATAGTAATAAATTAGACATATACAGGAGTAGTTCACATGCTAAAACTATAAAGTTGTTCAATGAAAGCAGGCATGAATGAAAACCTAAAGAACAACTTCAGCTTGGCCTCAGCCACTTCTTTATCTTGAATTTTTTCTCTATCGTCATGAATTTGATCTTCATGTTCTTGGTGAATAAGAATAGATTCATCATTGGATACACCCTGGACCACAGGAGGGGGCACAGAAAAACTATTGACTATTGAACTTTGTGATGGAGCTGGTTTTGGTACACTCTCCAATGGCCATGCATCCACATTAGAGTGCAAGTTTCTCCTCGGAGAGCCTCTCATAATCAAATCAGAATTAGTACTCTTCAAAGTGTCAGTTCTAGTAACTTGTGGTTCAGGAATATTAATAGGAAATGGGAAAGTTTTAGTGACTTGTGGTTCAGGAATATTAGTCGGAAATGGGAAGCTCAACGGTGACAGCCGAGGGCTAGCCATATCATGAACTTTTCCACTGTCTTGAACACCAATTAGCATTTGCTTGAATGCTTTTCCTGATTTGCTATCCTTTGGGGACAAAACAGCTCCAGAGTCAGGCATTTCCTCATCAGGCTTCTGGAAAGAATTATCATTTTCAACAGGAGAAACTATCTCATGCTTGTATGCCTTCCTCATCTCTTTCGTAGTCTCCACAGGTGGTACTTCGGCTTGATTTGAGGGTGAAACATCCTCAATTATCCTTCTAGACCGTTTCTTGAGCACAAGTTTAGAACACTTTGTGGGATAGTCATTATCAGCATTGAGAAATGGACCTTCCTTCACCATATATGGTTCTTCAAATGTTTTTATCAAGAACCCATGGTACTCCAAGAGGTCTTCAATGTCCTCATCCTAATTTTGATGACAAAAAGCCAATGTAAGAGGAAGTTGAAAAATCCTGCCACACTCCAATCCAAAAAGAGAGAGAAACAAGACAAAGCAGTCATCCACATCTGCCCATGAAAAAATACCTCCATAGCAAGCCAGTTAGCAACATGAGCAACAGGGAGACCTTGGTTATTCTGCAGACCAGAATGTAGAGAAGCAAGTGCCTGGGTACGCAACTGATGACAAGTGAAACATGAATTGAAGGTTGTTAGGATTTCTGATCACATGGAGCTTACTCACATAATTAGAGAAGCCATAACTAAGTGAACCCCTAATATCATTCCAGTGATGTATAGCAGATTCAAAGGGGTCACGTAAAATCAAATTAATTTTACTTAGTTATCCTTCGACAAAATTAAGCACCTTGAGACATATTTTATACAAAACTGTTCAAAAAATCATGACTTTTACCATGAAAATATTGCCGTGTATTATGTAAATTATTGTATACTTCACATAAAACAAAATCATTTTTGAGAATAAACTACAGTAGTTTGTCTCCAATATATGGCAGCCCTAAGCTTCATCGGAATAAGCCCAGTTATAGCGTTTGTATTGAGCACAAAATAAAAGACAATAATATCCCATACCTTTGCAAAGTGAGCATGCATTAGACATGCTTGAAGATAAGTTGCTTTTCTAGCAAGCCGAAAGAAGGCAATAAAATTGCTTGTTCTGCAAGCTCTGCAAAGGCAAACAAAAAGGAGTGGTCGGAATGCAAACATCGCAACAAAAAAATAACTAATTTCTATGTGAATTACAACCTTGCTACATTGCGGGCAAATAAAACTTCTGGAGTCTGCCTTATCTCTGGAGTCATCTGAGCAAGATCCAGGGAGAGCTCTGCAGGTTCAACCTAGGATAACTTCCTTATTTTCTTTGGTCTTTAATAGCGAATGAAATATTAAAAAACAAAGCACTACAAAGGCCACTTACTTTATAACCAGGGTGCTTATCCAATTTAAGAAGAGCATAATAGCCTCGAAACTCTTTTTCTGTGGGTACATTTATTCCTTTCTTTCTGTGATCATCATAGAACTGAAACAATTCAACTGAAGTTTTGTTCATCTGTTCAATATTGAGGTGAGCATCAAAGCCCTCAGAAAATCCCTCTCCTTTTGTGTATTCACATAATTCATGCATGGCAATGATGTGTAATTTTATCTGAAACCACAAAAATCAACAGCTTTATTAGTTTTCATAATCATCAAATAGTGCTATGCAAACATCACTGAACAGATGCATGTTCTTGATAAAAGTGAACGGAACTTTCAGAAAACTATTCTACTGATGAATAAATATGAAACTGACGTATATAGACACAAAATCTATATATTAGGTATTGATTCTGAATCAATATAGCTTTTAAAATACTATCAGAAGAACCTTGATAGTATCCCTTAAATAAAAGCAATAATCTGGCTTTTACAATTATTATACTATTATCCTTTTGAAAAGAAAAAAAAAGAGTGAATGCTTATTTGGGAAGACATAACTTGATCATACTACATAAGGATTAGCCGAACAGACTGCAAAGTCGAGGCATCTGACAACTGCTGCTTGTTGAAGCAACCAATAACAAGTTGTCGCAGTAATGTCACAACAACAGGCATGAATCAAGCAAATGGAAAATTTCAGACAGGAAAAACCTACATATGCCATGTTCAAAGACACCTTAGGGCCTGTATTTGAAACAACAAATGAAAAGTAGTTCAGCCAGCATAATTTTGATTACCAAGAGATAATTAATTGACCATTGCTCTGTCCCAAGCACGGTTCTCAAGTGATTAGTACATGTTTCTAAAATTTAATAGCACATGAGGTATGAGTCACACATATTTTCAAATTTTAGGTTGCTAATGGGAGTTATAGTGTCTGTTTGATTTCAGAAAACAGTTTTCTACATTTATTTTCTGTTTTCAGTTTGTTTCTTGTATTTTAGAATTTCGTGAAGGAAATAATAAAATAAAATCCAATTTTCAGTTTTCATTTTCTATTTCTACTATTTTCTTCACAAAATGTTGAAAAACAAGAAAAATACAACAAACAGAACATGAAAAAAAAAATAAAAACAGATACAAACAGGTCCATATATTTCCATTGGTAAGCAGTAAATGTTTGCCCAGTGAATTCTGAACTCAAGCTGTTTACCATGCACCATCAGTCATAAAAGGGACAACAGGAACCAAAGGCTAATGGACATGTATGCAAACAGATGCTAATATGGCCACAAGGAAGCACACCATTTGTTCCAGCATAGTAATAGCTCCTTGATTGAAAATGTGCTGCATTCTCAGGTCCATCCGAATTGCTCTCATCCTGTCCCACAAGAAGTTATATACCCCAAGAAACCTCTCATCATAGGGCTGATCTAGCAGAGAGAGTAGATAATCAATTGTCTTCTGCAGGATGGGCATAGGCCGGATCAAGCCTGCTTCCCTCTCTGCTGTCCTAGTATACTGTCACAGATCATGATTTGTCTATTTAATGAATAATAATAATAACAACAACAATAATTATAGAAGAAATAAGTTTTGGTTTAGTAATATGATAATCACCTTCTTAACTGCAAGAAGTCTGCTGGTTACATTTCTATCCCCGTCCAAGCGTTCATACTGGTCCAGATCCCCTTTCCTTTCACGTTCTCCCCTCTCAGACTCTGAAATGCAAATCAAATAAAAGTCAAAATGAAGTTATACTGCTCATAAGTAGAAGAATTCCATGCTCTGAAATACTTAAATACAAGGTTATCAAATCACGATTCAAAACGTGAATTGTTAGAGTAATTTTTTAATAGTATCAAATTGTAAGATTCACAAACACAATTAAAAACCTTAAAAATGTTACATGAAAATTGTATAGATATACATTATATACAAAATATTTTTTTCAAACTACATATATACAAAATATTTCACTTATAAATTTTAATATATATTACAAACAAAATATTTGATATAATAACATCAGGTTAAAAAATAACTTAACCATACGTCTTGAAACAAAATCATATAATTATTTTTAATGTCTATCAAGATCAGTTTTGACCCAAAAGAAAAAAAATCTACTGCAATCAGTATTATAAAAAAACAAAAAAAAACTACAGTCAGTATATGAACCTATTCACTAATTGAAAGCCTTTATTACTCCAATTTCCTAGACATTATTCACACTCCACCTAGCACCATTAAATCTTTTTGAAAAAAATTATTTCATCCTAGAGCACTCAAAAGTCACAGACACATGGTTTCACCACAGAACTCAAACAGAAGTACTGAAGCAGCACTCTGCACTCTCTGTTTCCCACAAACCCCCTCGACAAAGTACCACCGTCTCCCACATTCAACCTCTGTTTGGGGAAAAAATGGATAACAGGGAAACTTGGTCATAGCAAAGAACGACTGGACTTCATCACCCACAGCCACACGAATGCCCAAGCGAATCGGTTCGGCGACTGTGAGATGCGATTCTGACACAGATCGCATGATTCCGACGATTCAGGTCATGATTCTGATGCTGTTTCGATTCCTCAAGGCAATCTGAATAGCAAGGAGGTTGAAACGAACTAGATCGCACGATTCATAAGTCTCAATCGTACGATTTGATAATCATGCTTAGAAGAAGGAAAATACTAGATAGCCAACAAAAAATCACCATTTTTTTTCCCTTTTTTTTCCGGATAAAAGAAGAAATTTCATTAACATGAAGAGAAGAATAATACAAAGAGTGAAGGGGACAAGAGATCCTCGTAGCAAAAAGAAAACATTAAAAGATCAAAGCTTTCCAATCTCTTATTATATTAGAGATGGAGACCACTCTAAAAAGCTCACTTGCCTTTCACCAAGTAGACGCTAGGCATCTAACCTTATCCCACAAAACTTGCTTGTCTAAATTTCGCCTAAATGTTTGCCAGATTAAGTTGGCATGCTTTTCCCTCATGGGGCTGGATAAGTAGTCCCTACCACTTTATCCCATCCAACAACTACCCTTGAATCTAGGTGAATCATGTCCAAGATTTTATCTAAGTTTTTTGGGCAGTGTAAAATTACTCTTAGAAACTTCATAATGAAGTAAAGATTGAACTTCTCTCAAATTGGATGTTTCCACCAATAAAACAAGTATGGAATTCCAAATGCTTCTTGAAAAATATTCATTGTAGATTCAGATTTTGAGATGAGAAACATAACAACTGCACAGGTTCGCCTGTAGACATAAAATGTGGGAAACATACCAGGACACATATCTTGACATAAGCCAATAATTACATTGGATGTTTCAAAGCCTTCATAATCGAAAGCAGCATGGCCATCGGTGGAGTTGCCAGCTGAATCCATTACATGTCCCCCCACATATTTCTGCTCCAACACAGGTTGTTCATGTCTATTCGCAGAAGCGTTCTGGTTTGCAACATCAGCATTATTCTGTTCAGATTTGCCTAATTCTACCTTGAAGCGAGCTAAGCGCTTTGCTTTGGCTAACATTTCACTGAACAACACAATAAGTTAAGATTAAGCAAATCTGTAAGGACAAAAACAATATCTTTGCACAAAATATTATACCGTTCAGTGTTGTCTTCTGAGGAAATGGAGTTGCCTTCAAGGGTTTCATCAGCAGAAAATGACGGAGGTGATCTTATTCTTTTAGAAGCAGTGGAGCTCATGAGTGCGCTTGTAGTGGCCTCAGAAACACTGGATGGTAAAGATTTTTGCTGAATTTGAGAATGAGGCCCAGCCCTTAGAACATTTGATGTACTCCTCATTCTAGGAGGGGATATAGAAGGCCTGGAATAAGGAACATAAAACAGGCTCAACAAATGCTTATTCTGTTACATTCTTTATAAATAAGATATATAATAACTATAGTAGCGTAATAGGCACTCACATGCAACTGCAAGCTTAATTCATATTTTTCAGAACACAAACAACACTAAGCCCAACAAACATCGATAGTTTATGATAGCTTCCTACGAGCCTAAACTATAATGTAGGCAACATAAACTGTCATTTTTCATATATGTGTGTGTGTGTGTGTGTCTACATATATGATTATTCCATGGCATTACCTTCTAAAGTCTTTATGAGCAATTTCCTGTCTGATGGCAGATGGTGAAGGAGGGGACCTAGTTCTCTTTGAGGCTTGATTGTTAAGTTCTTTTGTAAAATTATGTTCCAGATTCTGAGAACCAATATATGGAGGGACTGAGGACTGAGGTTGATGATTTGAGAAGTTAGCATTACTAACTGGCAGATTGGCCTGGCCATTCAACGTTCTGGGAGCCAAAGCTTGCCTGTATAACAAGAAAAGCTTGATCTAAAACAAATACCATTTACAATGCTGAGATGGGTGGGGATAACAATTCATTGTTCCAATAGGATGGATCAGCTACATGAATCAATTAATACCATAGGAACTTTAAAAATAAAAAAATAAAAATTAATTAGTCAAGCAAATGTGCAAGACAAGGCAGCACTCCCAATCACAAAATAATAGTTATAATAATCATCATCATCATCAATTTAATTATAAAGGAGTCCCCACTTTGTATTCAATTTTTGCACTTCCAAAATTACCATAATTTAATTACACACTTAATGATTTGCACAAGTTAGTATCAAAAGGACAAATTGTAACTACATCTTTAAAAAAATTAAAAAATCATTTTATTGATATGATGAGAAGAAATATACAAAAAGAAAGGAGGACAGGAGATCCTTTTTAAAGCAACAACTAAGCTTGATCCCACTAAGTGGGATCCTCATACCTGTGAGAGAAAGTATTTCTTAGTCTCCAGTGTCAATTGTCTTCAAGGTTTATTTTATCATAACAAAAAGTTAAAAGAAATGCAAATTGACAAGCATGTGTTGCCGGTCAATATGCTAATAAAAATAGTAATAATAATAAAATAAATAAATAAAAAAGTTGGGGCCTAAGCATGATTTGACATGAACTTAAGTCAACAATATGGAAGATCGCTCATCCAGCCCCCCTGAATGCTTGCGTGCTCTAAGCTTGCAAAATGAGAGCATTACAACCATAGGCTACGCCATTACTTCTCTTTCTAAATTTTTATAAGATATCTCAGAAAGCATACCAAACTCTGAAATTAGAAATGAAACTATGAAAAAATCATCAATGAATGAAGAGCTGTGACCAATAGGCCAAAAACTAGATGGTGCAAATGTTATGCAATGAATGTGTGGAAATTATAGGATGAGATGAAACCCAAATTCTAGTGTCCATCCATGCCTACCGAAGCATCCAAATGTTAATTATCTCCCAACAAGAGTAAAGCAACGCTTCAATCAACCACCGATGGTAGAACCAGGAGATGTCATGCAAAAGTCATGTCCAAGAAGTACTAGAATAATTGTATATAACAAAATGCAACATTTCACAATCTAACATACATTAAGAAAAACAAACTACAATAGAAAAAATTTCAATTTTCTAATTTTCATATGCACATGGGGACACCCATAGAGTGAAAATGAAAACAGAAAAAGAGCAGGTGAGTAGAACCTAAAACTTACTGCTGAACAGAAATTGAAGGAACTTGAGAACTCCAAACAGGCTGATGATTTACAGGTACCCAAGGAGGTGGTTGTGGTCGTGATTCTAAATGAAGTAAGTGACTGTGGCCATCAATAGGCGAACTTGAGTGGCTACAGCAATCAACAGCAATTCACAAAGTGAGGCTTCAAATAAATGAGCGCCACGAAAAAGATAAAGCCATTAGGCATGACAAGTCATGGTAAGTAAGAGCTTAAAGAATCTGAATGGAAGAATGGCAGAACTAAATTGGCTTTCATGGGCCAGAATATCACAATGAATCTATCATCCCTTTAGAGTTATGCCAAAATATATAGAAAATAGGCCTAAATAAAAAATTGAATCACAAACTCAAAAACTACATTGGATATAACTTCATATTTTTCTGAGGTCATGGAGAGTGATGTTACACTTACGCTATTCGCACGTACAATCTAATTTACAAATAAAAAGTGATCACCTCATTCTTCTGACATAAGAAAATGCCAAAAAGGGTTAGACCATCCACCCTATTTATCCATTTCAGTTAGCCTTATTGATATAATGTAAAGCTTGAATTCAACAAATTGAGACTGATAACGAGTTTTCCCCGGAAAAATGTTTGTTTCATGATAAAGTTCAATGCAACAAAGCAACTTATATAACTGTTTAAAGGTCAACACAAAAAAACAAAACTTTCGTATTTAAAGTTGGATTGACATATTTCTGCTTTGTGCAAATAACATTCTAACACACACATCAAAATTAAAACATTGATGCTAAGGTCCTTATACATTATAAATTCAAAGACAAGTGCTAGTAGTAGAGAAGAAATTATCTTACTTATTTCTCTGGACGGTTTGACCAGAGTTCCTCAAAACATCAACATCTGCATATGATATAGGAGGAGATCTGATTCTTTCTTGGTTTGGAAATCTAGAAACTCTGGCTGTAATACCAGTAGTGGAATCCCGTGAAGCGATAAATGTTGTGACTGAAGAGGATCTTTCAGGAGTGTGGGCATCCAAATCTCTATAGAATGGTTTCTGAACATTACGCCAACCAGAAGATTCAATAGATCTGAAAGAAAAAATAAACTATCAACAATGTATCATGCAATGAAACATCTTAAAGAAAAATTATATCCAAAAAAAGGAATTATTTTTTAGATCAAAGGACAAACCACAGTTCTTTTCATGAAATAAGATGGTGGCTGAAAGGGGCACCATATTTTTAGCCATGACAGATGCAGCAATTTTTTTGGCATAAAGAGAAAAGGCACAAGAAAGATTACAATGAGTTTTACTAAAAGAATGGTTGAGATTTTATCCAGACACTAGTCAGCATGATATTACTCACTTTCTCCCTAGCAATATTTTCAGGGTTAAACTAGCATACCGAAGTTGATACATAGAGATTAACATGAAAATGCACAAAATCATGTATGCAACACCATCCCAGCTTTATCCCACTGTGTAGAGTAGGCTACAAACATGGATGCCCTGGAGCTCTATTAAAAACCAAATCAATTTACAGTAAGGACCTTTTTAATGGTTTCCCATAAAATTTTCTTCAATCATCCTCTACTCGTTTTAAGTGGACTATCTTCTTCTATTACCACTTTTCGCATTGGGCCTATGTTGGTCATCTCCTTACATGACCAAACCAACTTAGATGAGTTTTAATTGCCTTCACCACAATAGGGACCACACTAACTTTCTCCCAAATACATCCATTCCTAAACTTATCTTTTCTTGCATGCGCACTCATCCATGTCAATAGAATTTAAGTTACACTCCAACATTCACTAACCACAGAGCACCAGCAACATTGTAAATAAGATTTTTCCTTTCAGTTTGATAGGCATTTTGTGGTCACAAATGAGGCCTAATAGCATATCTCAAATTGTACACATCCAGCTCGAATCCTAAGTGTTAAACCCCTCAAATCTCCTTATCACTTGAAACCTAGTAACATTGATCCAACATACATAAATCACAAAACTTGTGCCATAATGCGATCCCCAATTCTTCACCTTTGAAACATAGGGAACTTGCACGCCATATGCTCTAGCTCACTCCTACTTAACCAGAAACCATGTAACGCAACAAGCCAACAAGAAGCTAAAACCACATGAACCCTTTTTTTTCCCTTATAAGCAATCAAAACAACCAACCCCATTAATGCAAGTAATCTCCTCTCTTCCTTCTCTGACAAAGACAAGCCATCACAAAAAAAAAAAAAAAACATATTTTGCACAGATCGACATATTCTTCCAATTAAAGAGGCAATTCACACAATAACCGAAAGCCCTTAATGCTAATTGATTCATATTCCTTATTCCACGCAACTTAAGAAGAATAGAATAGAGTACCTGGGTGGGGGAGGGGTTAGGGGAGAAGAAGAGGGAAGGCGAGGAGAAGGGTTGTTGGGGCCGAAAGAGGGTTGGGATTTGGGGGGCCCGGTGGGTCCTGAACCCTTCCCAAATCCCCTATACGATGATGACATTCTCTTCTTCTTCTATAGCATTTAATGTATTGTATATTATTGTGAAAAAGAAGAATGAAGCAGTGTGTTTGAATTGAATGATGTGTTTTGAGGAAGCTCCTTATTCTTCTTGTGATACCATACCAGTTCCTCCTTCGTCTTCTTCTTTCTCTCTCTGTATGCCTTTGTTCACACACAACACCGAAACTCAAACACCCTCGAGCTCGACAGAGCCCCTCCGCTTGTTTCTGTTTATGCTACTCGACTCGCGAACCTAATCGAAACAAAATACGATTATCGTTCTATCATGTTTCTTTTAAACGAGATTAGTCCCTAACATATATTCTATCAATTAAGTTTAAAATGTTTTGTTTGAAAGAAATAAAAATGAGAATAAAAATTATTTAGATAAGTTATATGTATTATTTTACGTGTGAAATTTATCTACTCTTAATTTTATTCTCTAACTAAACATAATATTTAAAATTATATAAAATAAATTATTTAAATTTCACATTTCAAGTTATAAAATGACTTCTTTTATATAATTTTAGATATTAAAATAAGTTATTTTAAATTTTATTATACGTTACATAATACATGATATGTCAAGATATCACTTAATGTTACACATCCTCATTTCATTGACAATATATTAAATAAAAGTGGGATAAGGACTAACTTGATTCACGTTTGCAATAACAAAATATTAATTTGATTAATTTTAAAAGTTAGGGAATAAAATGAATCACGAGTATAAAGTTAGGAATTAAAATCAACATCAACTCTTTTTCAACATAGATACAATCATCATTTTAATTTTAATGTTTAAACAAGTGAATTGCTTTTAACATTTGTATAAAAAATGAAGTAATTTATGTTTAAAAGTATGTTCAGTCTAAATTTGAGTATAGCTGATTTATTTATAAGATAATAATAAGTAAAGAAAGAAAAACATAATTAGATAAAATTAATTTTTTGAACTAATATTATAATAAAAATTATTTAAATTAAAAATTAATTTAATTTTATTGTACTAATAATGTTAAATAATTTTACACTATTATCCAATTATTATATATTGTTATATTATCAAATATAATTGAGTTTTATAATTAGAAGATTAAGTTAAATTAGATGGCAATGCATAAACACTAAACTCATAAAAATTGGTTTTGCAAAATTTTATTAGTTTCTAAACAACATTTGTATACAATTAAACCACCCTAACTATATATATTTCTTTATTTATTTAAGGATTAAATGTATTTATCCTTCTGAATTTTAGGTCATATGTAATTTATACCTTGACTTTTTAAAATGTACATTACGACACTCTCAACTTTTTAATCTGTGTAAAAAAATCTTACTTTTCAAACAGTGCAAAACTTTAAGTTATAACAAGGTGTTGGATTGCACGTAATAAAAAAATCGAGATGGTTAATTACACATAAGAATTCATGAACAAAGAGTCAAGTGATACAAATTAGAAACATTACGGAAGTTAAGTACACATAAATCTTACATTTACTAGTTATCAAAATTATGCTGAGAGATATTTTGCACAATTTAAAAAGTTTAGAGTGTCACAATACATATTTTAAAAAGTCGATAAATAAATTGCACATAACCTAAAATTTAAGATAGTAAAATATATTTAACCCTTTATTTAATTTTGATTGTGTGGCAACATTAGTTTACACCGTTAGAAGCATGAGTCTCAACCTTCAGTAGTCAAAGTCGAATAGATGCAACTTTACCAAAGACTATGCATTTATCAATCAAGCTAGTTTTCAACGAGGTCGGGAAATGACTCAAGTAGCGTATGAGTTATTTCTAACTTAATTTGCCACTAGTTTAATAATTTGAGCTCATTATTTTATTGCGTTTGAGCTAAGAGTTTGAACTCATTTATTAATGAGTAAAACTTAGCTCTACTATGGCCAGCTGAATAACCTATGAGCCGGCTCAATATGTATATTTGTGTACATATATTACTATATATTGTTATTATTATTATTATTAATATGTTTTAAATTCTAAACATCCTATATCGAAAATGTTGATTTCTATTTGACTTGAACTATCCCGTTGAATTTGACTGACTTGTGAACTAATTAAAGCTTGATGAGATTTTATTGATCTAAGCTCGAGACAACAAAAAATGAGGGTAAAATTCTGATTAACGAACTCAACACAGCTCAAGCCAGGTTTAAGTTTATTTTGGGTCAGGTTAGATTTTAAGTTTTACCTCTGTTATTTATTTATTTTTATTTTGTTGTGGGAATTGCTATTTAATTGGGTTTTTGTTCCCTCGTATTAGTGTTAGGGGTTTTGGTCGAACATTTTAGTCATTGTATTTATGGTAAAACAAATAGTATGCCCAACTATGGGCCCATTTGAGGCCTATTTGTTTTATTGGGGTGGTCAGCAAATTTTATTTTTTTTGTTTATTTTACGTCCGTTGCAAAGTAAATGGTAACCGGTCGATGACACAAAGGATCACAAAAGCAAATCCGTAGAGGTGCCACGCGTCCCACTGTCGTAGAATCACCTGATTGCATAAACCGCACCTACTCTCTAGACTCCAATTTTCAGTCCAGGTTCTTTTTTTGTTTTTTTGTTGTTCCCGGAAAATCCCCGTGAAGTCAACTGATCCCAAAATTGGCCTAATCTCTGTCTGCACATCCACTTCTCAGATTCTGTCCCAATCGGCACAATCACTATAATAAGTGTCTCTCCCACCTCACCTGGTAGGTGGGTGTGCTTTTGCGGCAAACGCATTAGGGAATAGTGAAAATGGCAGCATCAACAACACCGGTTCACGTTCAGAAAACAGAGGAGGAATGGAGGGTCATTCTCTCCCCTGAGCAGTTCAGGATCCTCCGCCAGAAAGGAACTGAGTATAAATTCCCCATCCTTTTTCTTATTCCTACTGTTCTGTTGTGATTGTTTCTAGTTATTTTCTTATTGTGTGCCAATCATAAATTGGAATTTGGAACTTGAAATTCAAAAAAAAAAAAAAAACCTCTTTTTTGGTTCTCTGTGTTTGTGAGAAGAAAGGGGTGGGGTTTGTGCTTTTGGTTATGTATGGAAGTGCCAAATTTGTGTTATTTAGGTAGAGATTGAATGTTACGCGCAAAGTGTTCATGGTGAAGTAAGATGAGGAAGCGCAGAGGTGAATTTTTTTTCGAGATTATACTCACATAGGCATTACCGAATGATGATCTTTTAAGGATTGATAATCTTTTTTGATGCTTTACTGAAGATTCATTTATACTGTGTAAATGAATGTTTGGATTGCATATTGCCTGCCATTTGTACATAATGTTGGAGGGATTTTCATAGTGTCCATTTTGTAAGCATGTAAGCACTCGCCATTGATGCCCTTGATAGAATAGATAGAGGGCCCTTTAAGCCATGAAATTGGTTATACCTATTCGTAGTTTGATTGTGAATTTGCTTACACTGGGAACATGCGCAGATTGAAAGGTACCGGAGAATATAACAAGTTCTTTGACGAAGGAGTTTACAACTGCGCAGGCTGTGGAACTCCACTTTACAAGTCTTCCACCAAATTTGATTCTGGTTGTGGTTGGCCAGCTTTCTATGAAGGATTTCCTGGTGCCATCAATCGTTCTGTGAGTGTTTTCCTTTCACACTTCTACTTGGATATTCATCTTTTCCCTTGTTAAGGTTGTTGGTTGGAATTGTATTGTAATTGTGGAATTTGCCACCATTTTCAGCCGGACCCGGATGGGAGGAGGACCGAGATAACTTGTGCAGCCTGTGGTGGGCACTTGGGCCATGTTTTCAAAGGAGAGGGGTTCAAGACCCCCATTGATGAACGCCATTGTGTCAATAGTGTCTCTGTCAAATTTATTCCAGCCAATTCTACTGCTTAATCACTATGAAGCCTTTACTTTATTGGAGGTTCCTATTGAACAAAGTACCTGTCTTGTTTGTTGCCTTATTTGGGGGTTCTAGAGGTTGCTTCTCCCTCCTGTGATGTGTTGAAACTTGAATGACTCTATCAGGGATGTACGTACTTAACGCTAATAAAATCCTATTCTCTTTGTTGCATTATAATTGAAAGATTTGGTAGGTTTGTCTGTCTGCGCCCCAAACATGACTGCTATTTCGCATGACGCCATGACTAGATCTTCACAGTAATATGAATTTCGAAAGAATCACTTGTGAATAAAATGTATCTATACTCTATAGTTTTTGTCAACTACCTTTGTATGCACAGTATCGAGCAGAAATGAGTTATGTTCTTACCATACCTAAGATTGAGTATCTAAATGAGATACATACTCCATTATCATTGGATGCGATGATAGTCTCATCCATCCATTATATCTAATGATGATGAAGTGAGTGTCTCATTTAGGCACCCCATCTTAGGTGTTGAAATAATATTTTTGGCATACAAATAGATGTGTTAAAGGACAAAGGAAAATACATTGTGGTGCAGAGTGTGGTGTAAATAACCAACGGGGGTTGGTCCGAGTGGTAAGCGACTCGGTTCCGCTTAAGCAAGGTCTCGGGTTCGAGCCTTGTGTATTCAAAAAATCCCCACTAGGAGACTCACCCACCACTGCCAGGTGCGCGACCCAAGTCGGCCGGATTAGTTGGGGCAAAGCCTTGGATACCGGATGGGCTATCAAAAAAAAAAAGTGTGGTGTAAATATAAATATTAAATAAATTTGTCCTTTGCGTACTGTCAAAAAGAACAAATCTCGGTTTTCATTTTACTGCCAAGCCAAGCATCCATGGAAAGAACAACTATTTAATTCAAATTTATTTTTATTTTCGGTTTTAAGAGTGTGTTTGGTTGTTCATGAGTAATAATGGGTGACCATTTTATGAATGAATTTCATGTAAAACTATATATGGAATTCATCTATAGAATTTTTACTCACACTTCAAATAGGATGTAAGAGGCAATTTAACTTGTATCATTGCTTTATCAGCTATGATCATTTTGCTGAAGAACAACATAACGACCAAGAATAACCCAGGGCATTTTGGCAAAAAAACAGAACCCTCGTCAATATATTCACAATAACACATTATACTAGATCTAGATCAGGATGCAAAATTGCTTATTACTTGAAAGGGCATTATTCATGGAAAACAGTACATCAAACAGCAAGAAATACACAATTCAAATTGTTTTAAGAACTAAAAGCAAGTGAAGAGGGGACTCACTTGATGCCTCAATCATCATTGGTATTTTCCGATTAGAGGCAATGTCTCTATTTATGGATCTCAGAAATCAGTATAAGCGTCCCATTTTCACAAGTTCAATCTCAACCGGTTTCAATTGAACCATGCTCCAAGCATATTCAGGTGTGTGATAGTGTCTGTACATCATAGTGGTACGGTGAAAGATAACAAAGGAAGCACATTAAATGACCTCGTTGGCAGCTAAAAATTCTCATTCCTGCAGAAACTCTTTCTTGCGTCTATTGGCTTTGGCCATCATCTTCTTCTTCTCAAAACATTCCTTCAAAGCTTGCACCTCTGTTAAAAACTCAATACAATTTATAAAATCACAATGTTTACTTTGCATACAAGCTTTCCACTTTCCAGAGAAAATAATTTGAAATCTATATAGAGAATTATAATCTTCCAGATGAATATTTACAGTTATCTTTACTCTCACTGAAAATTTATGTAAATGCGAACAATGCTTAATAATAAATTCAACGAAAAAATTTAAAAAAAAAAAGAAAGGAAAAAAAAAATCACAGAGAGATTGAATAGTAAAGATACCTGGCTGGCATTGTTTCCAATCCCTGTTCGATCGAACAACGCAGTCCTGAAAATTAACAATAAGAGCTTCACCAATCAATCGACGAGAACGATCGATTCGAAAATCAAAGGGTTTAGGGTTTAAGGAAGCGAGAGTTATCAAAGGTAAAGAGAGGTTTTCAGTTTTCAGTCTTCACCTGCATTACAAGGTAGAGAGAAGAACACTCATCGAGCTGCTTCACGTTCTCGTCTTCCTCGTCGGCGTCACTCCGGTGAAGTGGTTGCTGCGGCGGCGGCGCCGGGGACGGTTTCTCTCCGGTCTGTTTCAGCTGCGGTTGATCCATTTCCGTATTCGAAGCTGCAAACGCGATTGTGGGCCCGGAAAAAACTTGACCCCTTCCTACCTGTGACAGATTTCACGTTTTTAAACAGTGCGTCGAGTAAACGACGTTAGTTTACTTGTTGGATGTCGTTTCGCATCACTAAACGACAATGCAGATATGGGGGCTGTTGGCTGAAGGAAGGAAGGAGAGAGAGAATGTGAGCGGCGTTGGGGCCTGGGCCTGGAGCATAATGGGCCGCTCCAAGGAACCAGAACAAAAAGATATATAGGTCAATCTTCCGCACACAATATAAAAATGCAAGTCAATCGCAGATCCGAACTAGTTTTATTTATTCTGTTGGAAACATTATAACCTAACAAATGGCATTTTCACATTGTACTACTTCTTGACCCTGTTTGATCTGGAATAACCATACAATGAGAGAACTTCTTTATGCCCAATTGATCAATGAAAGACAGATTTTGGGTGTTTAAGCCCAAGCAACCATTTTGCTTTCCTGTGAAATGGGGCGAAGTTAGGACAGAGTAGCCAAAGTCCAAGAAGCCTACATCCATTAGAGCCCCAGTAGGAGAATCAATCATAAATTTGTCCCTTGCAAGAATTCCTAGTGACACTGAACCATCAACATATCTTAATTTATAGCTGCAGCGGTCCTCATTGCTTTTGCAACCTTTGTAAGGGCCTAAGTTATTGCAAGACTTTGTTTGGACCACGTGTTAGATTTGTATATGAAGAGGACTGCGATGGATCAAAGTAAGGTAGAACCTTGGTCCAAATAACATTAAAGGCTGTATCAATGAATGAATATACTTGGGTTGGTGGTGAGCCAATGCAATATGAAACTATGTATACTGAAATGTCATTCACTAACTTTGCTGAGAAATCAGGAGGTCCATTTTGTGAGAGGATAGTCTTTGGTGAATGCGGCTTATACGAGTGATAGAACGCTTAATTGCTGCCAAAATTCGGTCACGGAGGGTCATGGAGTGGTTGTATAGTGGGGATTGAGGTGAATCTCTGTGGATAATTGTAATAGCAAAGCCATCACTCATGGGGGTGATGGAATGTGAACTTGATGGCATAGGAACTATGAAGCACAGATGGAAGAAATGACGCAGAAAGAAAAATGGAGAAGCCATGCTTTTTCCTATGGGACTAGAGCAGAACAAAGATGACTGCTGCTCTTATAATAATAAGATGATGAAATGCTCTTACCATTCTCTCCTTGTTAATATCCATGTTTTACTTTGAGAAACGCATGTTTTGAGCATAAATTTAATGCATTCTTCAAAATTTGAATAGGAATGAAGACTGAAGAAAGAAGAATTTTGCAATACATCTTAAAATATTAAATGAAAAAAAAAATGCAGTCAATAACTCGAAAATATGTATAAAAAAATTAATGCTGTATTCATTGATTATTAAGGAAGTTATTAAGAAGATGAGTTAGCAATATTCAGTTATATTATATATAGAAGGTTGAATTCTTTCAATGACATAACACTCTAGGACAGAGATTATTGTTAAAGGACATGATACTAAGGATATGAGTTATCATGTTTGGTATATGGTACATGACATAGAATTATTGTCTAAGACATAAATCATCATACTTGGTACAGCAAGTATATTACCAAAACTATTTACATGACTCATAAAAAGATAAGCATAATGCACAAGTAGTTTCAAGAAAAATATCATTTTCAAGATGCTTGTGTACTTATGTTAGGGAGATTATTCAGATGGGTTAAGAGGATTTTGACTTAATATTTATGTATAATTCTTATGGAAATTATTTTTATCTACTAATAGCACTAAATGCACAATAGATCATCATATTATTACAAAAGTAGTCGGATAATTAACGTACTGAGTATATTTTATTTTTAATTAAAAATAAAACAATTTTAAGGCAAGTAATAATACAACTAAATGTAGGAGTATGGGAAATGCTGATGCCATACCCAATCGAAATTAAATCTTATAAGCCCATGAGCCATTTGGAAAAAAAAAATTGCTTTTTCAAAATTTTTTTAATTTTATAGTTCATGTAAAATGTCAATTGACAAAAAAATAAATCATAAGAAAGTAATGATCTTATCATTACTTTATGTGAGGATGAAAATAGAATTTGATATTTTCTTTAACTAAATTTTGATACTTTAACTTAACACAACAATTAATTGAGTTAAAAAATATTATTTTTATCGATACTTGTTTTTAATTTGAAATTTTTTAAGTAAATAAATGGGTAAAACGTTAAAAAAAAATATTTTGGGCCATTGTGCAAACTCAGCCTAAAGCAAGTTGGGCCCATTCAAGTCAAGCCAAATTCAAGTGAGTTAAATTGAGCCAACTTTTATTTTTACTCTAATTTTTATAGCTCTGCTCACCTTTTTTTTTAAATATTTTGGCTAGCCTATTAGGCTTGACCCATTGTGATAGCTATTATTTTGATAAAAAAAGATAAATATATTTTGGATTTTATGTTTTTTGATAGAATTTAATTTCTATGTATTGACAGTATAAATTTTTTTTATATTATTATCTAATTAAATAATTCCATTTGAATTACTTTACAAATAATGTGTGTAAAACTTAACTACTTTTAGTTTTTACATGGCAAAATATGATATGATGACACACTGTCAATGCATGAAAATTAAACTCTTTTTTATATTTTTTAAAAACTTTTTTTTGTGAAAACGGAAGCAATAGAAAAAGTACAAAAGATTTATGGATTTAATTGGAATGTACTAATAGTATAAAAAACTATCACAAATTTATTCAATCATATAATGACACGTTAGTAACTATAATTAATTTCCATCCCCGCTACTTAAAGAATCATACAAAATGAGTTATTTGAGTTGATGACAGTGTAAAATTTTTACACTATTAGTGTATTAAAATTAAACTCAAGATTTATTTCTACCCCCTGAAAAAAATATATTTTTTTACAAAATAAAAGAAAACATTTGAGACTAAAAGAAAACCTTTTCTTTTAATATTATATTCAAACTTAAAATAACTTTTTATTTTAAAAAAAAATTCTTATTTGAATAGCAATTAAAAAAAAGGAATAATCTTCTTCTACAAGTTGGCCAAAACCAACTGCATAGTGGCCCTAGCGGCTAGTGGACATAAAAATGATAATATAATTAAGTAATTTAAAAGTTTTATTAAAAAAAAGGCTTTTTTACTAAAAAAATGCTTAATTATCGAAACCTATCCATTGAGAGATTATTTACGTATATACACCATTTTAGTACTGATAGCAAAATGGCTAACACCGTCATGAAATGCTAGCCATAAAACATTTGGCTATAAAACGTTTTACAACATAACACGTTCAGCAGTTGAACGAATTAGGCCCATAATTCAGCTCACTATTGGCTGAAATATAGTTACAATTCGAACTCACTGTTGGCCGAAATACTGCACTCATTTGGCCTACAATTCAAAGGTTTACAGTTCCCGCCTACCTATATAACCAAACTCAGATGTTAGCCCAATGAGAAGCATACGTGAGGGGTATTTGTTTGAGTTATTTTGTTGAGTGAGTGGTTGGAAAAAAAATGGCAGGGAGGCTTTTTATACTTATTCATTATAACTGTGAGATAATTCAAAACTCACAAGATGGAGTTAGACTTTGCTGTCAAAATCCACCACTTATTAGTGTTTGTTAATTCATAATGCTTTCACAACTTCATGCCAAAATTCTTCATAAATTGCACACAAGAGGTAGGGAAATAATTCAAATGATGTAGCGACTATCTATGTTGATTAGTCATGGCATAGTTCGGTATGGGAGTTGCAGTATTGAAAGTAATGATAACTTGAGGATAATGTTTGATTGTCATAATCAATTTTCTAAAGTTCATGTTATGGAGATATTAGTAGCTTTAGGAAAGTTGCAAATAAACTCTAGTGGAAGCACTCCTGCTCAAGTATTTGATGAATTGTCTTTAGCTCAGCCTTCTCAGATTATTTCGATGCCTAGTGTAGTGGTCAATGAAAATATCAAAGAAGAAAATGCAGATAATGTGATGAGTAGGTTAACCTTAAGAGAATTGTTGGCAGAGGTTAGTAGAGAGGTTCCACTTGATGGTCCAATTGCCATGTATGATCCTTATAACGATCTGGATTCAGAAGAGGAGCCAAACGATAGCAAAATTATATTTACAATGTTATTTGTTACTTTTTTTTGCGTAAGTTTTGTGACCAATGGATAACCGACTCGAAAACCACTAAACTTACATCATCATGGGTCAATAGATCAATGCGTGTCCTGAACATCTGCACTCGTGATTCCACACCGTTCGACAACTACCTACATCCGCGCCACCTAAAAATATTTACATTTAGTTACTGTTACATGCTTTGGTTAAATAAGATAAAAAAAGAATAAAAAAAATAAAAAACCAAAACTCACAAAAAAATTATTCACACTTCCTGATCAGTGGAAAGGAAATACTGGCATCTACTTTGGGCATTAACTTTGGCAACCTATACCAAATCCAAGACTGTAGAAGATTTAAACATCCAGCAAGATCTATGGTGTTCATGCCACATGCCCGGCTTAATCCCTAATATAGTACACATAGCACTGCTAAACCCTAGATATTTGCCACAATATGCAAAGTCTTCTAGCAATGGCAGACATCTCACATGAACCCTATTTATCAGGTAGGAGCACCTCTCCAATCAACATCAAAATATATGCTCGTGCTAACTACATGATCTGAGTATCGGTCTCATGTGGACCCAGTCAATACACTACATTCCTGAGTCATGACATGGAAAGCGTATTTTTATAACGCCTTGGATAATCCTCTAATGGCACAGTCCCAAGCAACCCTCACAAAATGACACATATATCCTCTCCAATATGGTCAACTCATCGCCCCGTGCAACCGCTAACAGGCTCACCATCAACTCTAAACCCAAGTTATTGGGATACATTCTGCAATGTGATAGTACACTCTCCCCTAGGCAAGTGGAAGGTGTAGGTCTCAGGGCGCTATTACTCCACAACAGCCGAAAGTAACGCGTTATCATACTCATAAAAGGGGATCTGTACGGCATGCCAAAACCCAGCCTGAACCAGGTAAGACTTAATACGTGGATCCAACTGAACACACGCAAAATCAAATTGATCATGTAATACTCGACTAGGCTGCATGAAAGAAATAAAGAATTTTTAATTGATTTTACCATAGACTACAACATAAACAAAACCAATTTACTAAATCCATTTAAACCTTGTTGCTTGTCACAAAATAAGTTATAAGAAAATCTCTAACCTTAAACTACACCAAACTAGGTTTATAAACTATTATTAATCCTCTGTAATAATTTAAATAAAGTTAGCTTCACCGAACTACAGCCTCATTACTAAAGTCGAATGAAGATTAATTATTCCCTATTCCAACAATAAACTAAAATCTAAAACTTAATAAATGCTTAGAAACCTTACTTATGTGTAAACACATTGTAAGTAAATTTTCAAAAACAAACAACATTTTTCTCAAACAAAGTTACTAAATGTCATATATTAAAATGCATAAACTAAACAAATTTAATTTACTATGCATATTATAAACTAAATTAAGTTTACTGGCTACCAAAAAAAAAAAAGTTTAGTCCTAAAATTATTTCAACTAACAAGTTTCATGGTTATCATAAACTAAATTAAATTTACAAACTTCAACAAAAACTAGTTTATACCTGTTATTATTTCAAGAAATTTATTTCATACATATTATAAACTAAATTAAATTTATAGACTACAAAACAAAAATTAGTTTACTCCTAAAATTATTTCAACTAACTACTTTCTTGCATATTATATTACAAACTAAATTAAATTTATAGGCTACAAAAAAATTTGGTTTACTCCTAAAATGAATTCCAAGTAACTAACTTCATACATATTATAAACTAAATTAAATTTACCAACAACAAAAACTAGTTTATTCCTAAAATTATTTCAAGATATTTTTTTCTACAACTACAAAGATTACAAAAATTTAAAGTCATTAGTTCTTTATTACTGACAGCCAAAAAAAACAAAAAAGAGTTTACTATTAAAATTATTTCAAGATATTTGTTTCTACAACTACAAATATTAAAAATTTTACAAGTAATTAGTTCTTCCTTACAACTACATAAATTAAAACAGCAACACTACACTATTCAAATAAAAAAAATATACTCCAAACCCCAAATAAAAAAAATACACTATTTAAATAAATACACTATATTGAATAAAATTATAATATTTGGCTAAAAAATTACCTGTTAATTCAAATTTGCAGAGGTATGCCCACACTAATCTCAACGATATAGATTATTTTATTCCATGTCTTTTACACAACTTTTCTCCCACAGCACACAACAACAGTCTTCTCCCACTCACACTCTCTTACAAAATTCGAAAATTGAAATAGGAAGGTCCCACTCACACTCTCTTACAATATTTAAAAATTGAAACAGGAAGATATAAACGGTGAGATCCACCACGAAAAGGACCTCGCTTTTATAATGGTCCTCGGAAGCATAATACGGCGGACTCCCTGTCGAATTACAAAACGGCTTCTTGTTGGTCGAATTATGGTCTGCAAACCTGCACCCCTACAAGCTCTAGCATGCGCAATTCGAATAGCAAATTGGCTCATTGTTGGCTGTCTCTTTGGCCCGGTAACTACTGATAGCAGCAGAGCATGCCAGATGTCTCAGTCCCCGGTGAGGTAATTCGATTGACTGTTGGCTGTTTTATATGGCTTTTTTGCATCACTGTTAAACGTTTTATGTGTTAAATCGTTTAACTATGAGCCGTTTGATAAACATAATCCGTTCCACTGTTAAACACATGGAAGAGAAAATCGGACCGGACTGGCCGCTCCGACCGATTCGATCGGGAACCGGTCACCTGGCCAGTTCGGTTAACCCCCCAAAATCGGAGTAAGTCAAAACTGATCAAAACCGGGAAAACCGGTGAACCAGACCGGTCGAACCGATTCTAAGCCTTTGAAATTTATTATTATTTTTTTTGTTTTAAAGCTTAAATACTGATATCTTGTGGTAGTCATAGAGCAAAAATAAAGAAAATAGAACAAAAAAATAGCACTAACAAAGATTGTTGGATCATCCTTCTTCTCTCTCTATCATTCACAGACTGCTCACCAATAAATATTGTTTTTAAATACTTTTATGACCGTGTTGTGAGACTGAGACTAGAGAAATTTTATATGGATTATATTTATTTTTATAAACCTATGAATATATATATTTTTTGTGTTGATTATGTTAATGTTAATGATTTAATATATTTTATTATATTCCGGTTGAACCGGCCGGACCTCTAAACCTTTGAACCAGTATCTTGACCGGTTCGATACCCGATCCGGTTTTCTCTTCCTTGGCTAAACATATTACTATAAATCATAAACTAGTATATATACGTAAATAATTTCTCAATGAATGAGTTTCAGTAAAGTATTTTTTTTTATTTTTTTCAGTAAAAAAGCCAAAAATATATATGTAATTTAAATTATTATTATTATTATTATTATTTTTTCCTAAACCCTAAACAAAATCCCTACTCTTCCCGTTGCCTTCAGACTTGCATCTTTACCTCGAATCCAATTGTCTCTACTTCCCTCCTTCCTTCCATCGCCGCTCCTTCTCACCGATACAGTCCTCCACAGCCCCCACAACCTTGGTGGCGATCTGCACACATATTGATTGAGATGACGGAGGCTGAGAACCAGAACCAGAACCACCAGTTTGAGCTTGACCTCGGTAACCTCTTGGCCCTCGACCTTCATCACACCTTCCCGACAACCTCTGTGTCTCAACCGTCGAGGGAGGAACTCGTCAAGCAGTGTTTACACAGAGCCACCCACTTGGTCCAAGCCATCGCCGATTCCCTCTTCGCCTTGCCATCCACTCCAGATGTCGATGGTCCACTCGTCAAGTTGCCTCCTCCCCTAACCAAATTGCCTAGACAGAAACATGTACTTGTGTTTTCTTTTATGTTTTGTGTTTTGTGTTTTTCCGTCATGTAATAATTAATTAATTAATTAATTAATTAATCACTAGCAAAGTTGTTATTTGCTCATCATAAAGTTGCATAATGTTTGCAGCTGCCAAAGCCTAAACCTCCTACCAAATGGGAAGCCTTTGCCAAAAAGAAAGGTTAGTTAGTTAGTTAGTTAGTCTCTGCTACTCTCTGAATTGAATTGATTTCATGTTACTTGTTGTTTGTGTAATCTAGCGGACTATTATGTTGTGTGTTGTTTTGTTTTTGTTTTTTCAGGCATACAGAAACGGAAGAAAGACAAGATCGAATATGATGAGCAATCTGGAACATGGAAACGTAGATATGGGTATGATCGTGCAAATGATGAAGATGCTGTGCCTATTATTGAGGCTAAACCAACCGATGGTAAATAATTGAGACTAGCCTTTTCCTTTTTGGAGGAATCATTCTTGAAATGGATTCACTATTTAATGTTTTGGTATTTATCTTAATGGCCAACAGAACTATTACATTTTTTTAGGCATAGGACAAAAGTTTAGTTTCAGATGATTCAAGAGAAACCTGTGTAAGTGACTTGTACTCAAGTTGAACAAATAAGAAGAAAAATCTGAGTTAGAGCACCATAGGTCCATCTGAAGATCTGGATTTTAAAATGAACGATTTAAATTATGTATAGTCACCCGAACTATACTTGACCATCTGGGTTTCAGACAGCGTGTATCATGTATCTATCAAATGGACTACCCATCAGTTAGAACTTAAATTTTGGAAGATGTTATATTCATTCTGACTTCTGAAATTTGGACATGAAGATTCTTATTTGTTATAATGTGGATCATGTAAGATAGTTAGACATTGTTAAGTTCATATGCATCTAATTCAAATCATTTATGAATGACAGTCAAACCTCTTATGGTTGATGCTAGTGTTGTCATTTATTTTTCTGACCTATTTTAACATTCTATCTCTTCATATATGCATACAGGGTGCATACTTCTTATTCACACTTATGTGGGTGTACATAATTTTATGCACTGATAAAAACTATAATGATGTATATCGATAACAGTGCTGTAACTTCTTGCAGATCCAGAGGAGGACCCTTTTGCCAAAAGAAAGGAAAATAAGAAGAACCGAATTGAAAAGCAGGATAAAAATCGACTGCAGAACTTGAAACAAGCTGCTAAATTTGGTGCTTTGCCAAGGTTTTTATCTTGCCTTTTTTTTTTTCCTCCAATTACCATTGAGGCTTCTGAGCATGGGAATTTTGTTTGATGCTACCCATCAGGAAATAGATCATAGACTCGGTGGTTGTGTGAATTATTTATTTCACGGATCACTGGCTACTTCCTGAAAAAATTGACTGACTTTGAATGACTTCTACTTTATATTGACGTTCTTTGCTTATCTTTGATTAATTGATTTCTCTATGCGTGTGAAATTAATCCTCTTCCTAATCATGGTGTCGATTATTTCCATGCATTGTGAACTAACTTATTTACTCACATCTGTTCAAAAAAATGCTGTAATCCTTGCTTGTTTTTCACTACACCCCCCTCTTGCTCATGCTCATCTGATGTTGTACTTGAGTCATACAACATGTTGCTTCCTCGCAACGGTCTGACATTAACACTAAACCAATTTTGATCTATGGCATAATGATTTGACAAAGTCTTATGTTAGCTATCAATGCCTAACACAACCCTCTCTCCCCCCCCCCCCTCTCTCTTTCTCTCTCATCCTCCTCCTCCTCCTCTCTTTGGGCTTGAAACCAGCTATGTAAAGATTTGCAATAAAGAAGAACATAGGAAGGGTTTTACAAAATCCAAATGAGATGTACAACTTCTTTTTGTTACTGTCTTGGGTCAACTAGTACTTATATTGCTTTTTTCATGCTCCAATTCATTGATTACTTCGGCTTGCCCATTGCTTAGTGTTCTCAACAGTTGGTCTTCCACCTGCTATTGGTGACACGTTAACTTTTATCAATTGTAATAATTTGTACAAGTTAGTTTGCCTTTCTCAATTCTTTGTTGTATGAGGTATTGTCCCTGAATTTGGAACCACTGAATAATCAACAGCCAATTACCTCCCAGAAAATGCAGTAACAATTTTTTGCCCCTTTTTTTTGGGGGGAGGGGTGGTTTGACCTGGTGCATTTTGTATACTTTACTATATATCTTTATTCTTCTGTTCCTTTAATGCACATATTCATGCTGAGTTTCCTCTTGTTATGTGACTGAACAAATTCCTATGCAGCCATGTTCAGTTGGCTGCTACAGCTTTGCCTATAACAGGAATGCAGGCAGCACCTAAGAAAGTTACTAAGGATGAACTAGGTAATGTAGCTGGACTTGCAGCAACTGCAACAGCCAGTGGTGGGAAATTTGACAAGAAATTGCCTGGTGAAAAGCCTGCTCAGCATAAAGGAAAATATCGAAAGGTTGTGGACTATGCTATTACAGTAATCAGATTCTGTGATTCTTGTAAATTATTGTATGTGAAAAGAACCCATCTTTCATTCATTTGGCTAATTAGCTTCCTTTGTTTTGTTTTAATGTAGTTCCTGCCAGTTGTCGAAGGATCAGGCGTAGGGTCACAGGAGAAGGAGCAAACTGAAAAAATATTGAACAAGATTATCTCCAAGAATTCCCATGACATACTCAATGTTGACAAGGTACTTTAAGTTAATTAGTGCCCTCCATTTCAAATTTTACCAAACTTTCCTAACTGTTTCTTTTCCTCCCAAAATTGCACTCCATGTTATAGGCTGTCACTATGCACAATGTCAAGAAAGAGAAAAAACGAAGGATTGAGAAAGTGAAGGCTTCAGCTACTGACAGAAAATTGAAAACTCAGAAAAAATCTTTTAAGAAGGGAAATACCAAGAAAGGCAAAGCGAAAGGAAAGTAGTTTAGATTTTATCAATGATGTAGAGTTTTTGGAAACTTGTTTACTGCTTTAAAGTTTTGTAGACGTCTATTTCATCTATGAATTACTATGCATATTTTGCTCCTTCTCAAGCATCAGCAGCATTTTTCCCTTATAATTTTATGGTCTTCAATCGTGTAATTTCCATGGATGAAAATTATTGTTCAGAAATTTTGCTGATTATTAATTAAGTGGAGGATATAGGAAAAAGAGAGCTTGTACTTATGTTGGAATTTGTCCCGCTGGTTCAGCTAAGCCAAATATCTTAGCTTACAATCAATCCCCTTGAAATTCGAGTGTTTTGACACTAAACAATTTTTATATTTTGCAGTATATAGGCTCTCCTAAGTATAATAATATGGGAGTCTTCTTTGGTTATGTCATCATAACCAGTTCAAACTAACCCATTTAGTTTTCAAAGCTTAACGGTAAATCTCAAACTTTCAACACCTCAACGAAAGAACAACAACATGAACAAACCTCCGAGGTTTGGTAATCAATTAGAATTCGAGAAAAGTTAACTAATGTTAATCAGTTTACCGTGTCAAAACTAGTTCCATACCTCAACTACTAGTTTCTTAGAGTTAAGGCAATCCATCTAAACTACTTGATGTTGATGACTGGTGCAGTGATGCGTGATGTTTGATCTATTGGAAATGATGAACTTAGTCCATACGGGTTCAGCATTTGATTGCGCCAATTATTGTAGAATAAACCAGCTAAGTTAAATACATATAATCTTTAACTAAGAACCATTGACAAGGGTTTGGACCATCAATAGATGTATCATGAATGTTACAATATTTACTGTGTGAAATTACTGCAACCATCATGAATGACAAGGATACGAAGGTTTCACTTGACTACTCTTGCCACGTACTACTTCCGTTAACTTTTAACTGTCTTCTAGGAAATTAGTAAAAATTTGGTACATTAGAAACTCAATATATCAGTAAAAAAGTTTGCTAATTCCCTATGAAACAGTTAAAAGCATATGGAGGGAACATAACATTGCCATTTCGTTTTACTTATGATTATTGAAAGGTTGGGCGTGATTTGTAGTCATTGTGTTTTTTAGAGTAACCATTAGATATATTTTATTATTTGTTATTATCAATTTATCATTTGTGAAGCGTATTATTAAGTTTACCAGTTAAAACAGCTAAATGATGATTTTTGGCGCTCTCTTTAAGATCTTGTCTAACTGTCACTCACTTTCTCTACCTATATTATTGACTTCCTCCTGTTCTGTGAAAAGGAATCTCAGCTTCCTCAATTTCCTTTGGTGGGGTAGAGTAACTAAAATCCAAATGATAGCAGCATATATACTATTGCATATACAAATTTATTAAGAGACTATGTAAGTTTTTAGTTGTTTAAAAGGTGTAAGCGGGATCTAGTGTTTATGTAATAGCTCACACAATAGAACAAGAGGAAGGAATGTATGGTTCTATTTTCTTAAAAAATGTTGGACCTAAATAAGAATCATTAGAACTAAATTATGGTTTTCTATAATACATCCGTGGAAAGCAAGGTCTCAACTCTCCACGTATCATAGAAAATTACAAATCTGAATCAGCCTATGGAATCATGGATGTTATGAAGTCAGACATGACTGCAAATCACGGGATGTAAGACTCACCTAAAAAAGTTGATTGACAATCCATTAGCTGACCCTACTAAAAACTCAGTCTTATTTTACTTTCATTTTTATAATTGCAGGGTTATTATTAAAAGTGATACTATACAACAAAAAACAAAAATAATGTTGACAGGATTTTTTACAGAAACAGAGACAATTTTTGTATGGAAAAAGATTATATAACCACTTATTCATCTAAGAATCAACTCGCCTGTCAGATCATTCTCAAAAATAAATTCGGACATAAATTATGACTGTCTAGCATTTTCCTGTTATTAATATAATTATATAATAACTGGAATTTTGTTTGCCATTGTCATTGGTAGCAGTTGGCTAATTTGTTTTCTTGTTTTGGAAAAGCAGCTCAACAACATGGCGCCATTGTCAACTCCTCTGACTCTATCTATATCACCCTCCGTGGGGTGGTTAGAACCTACTTTTGTCTCCATTTCCTTCCATATATTGACTCGTGTTTGCCTTCTGTATGATGTGCCACACAAATCATGGTCACAAAAGAAAGCATGAGCTTCTCATAAAATGAAAAAAAAAACTTTGCAACATTCTTTTTCCAAATAACCAGTTAGCTTCTTGTTCAAGATGCTGAATGTCATCAGAAGAAAACTACGCCACCTTTGTTCAAGGATATGGTGGATACTATGGAAGCGCCCCAGGTCGAAAGTTGTCATCAAAAGGTTTAGAAAATTGAGCTGTAAGGGTCACTCTAGAGCACGAATGTGCAAGTGTGACAACAAACCTACAACTCATTCAAATGGTGGTTATTTTGTTGATTCTGAACCGGGAAGGCCGATTCGGGTTGCTACATTCAATGTTGCCATGTTTTCCCTTGCTCCTGCTGTTTCTGAAGTTGATAAGTGGTTTGTCCCTAATCATGGACAAGGATCTAATAAGAAGAGTTCTAAAAGGGTTGATTTTCCCAAGAGTATACTAAAGCAATCTCCATTGCATGCATCTTTGAACAATGTTCAGAATCTTTCTGACTCCAAGATTCTCCAAAGATCAAATTTGAAGGTTTCTATTAATCTTCCTGATAATGAAATTTCATTGGCAAACAGTAGGTTGCTTGCTAAAGAGGGTACATCTGACACAATTGTTGGCAATGTCTCTGGAAGAAGCCAAGTCCCAGCAAGGTCTCCTGTGTGCTTTCCATTTCTTATGAATTTCTGTGAGGGCACTGAGAACTTCACAAGCAGCAGGAGCATCCTGGAGGTTTTGAGGGAGATTGATGCTGATGTGCTGGCACTGCAGGATGTGAAGGCTGAGGAAGAGAAGGGCATGAAGCCTCTTTCTGACTTGGCAGGTGCCTTGGGGATGAAGTATGTGTTTGCTGAGAGTTGGGCCCCAGAATATGGAAATGCCATCTTATCCAAATGGCCTATTAAGAGGTGGAAAGTTCAGAAGATTGCCGATGATGATGATTTCAGGTCCTTCTTTTTTTCCTCCCATATCTTTCATTGATAAATTTCCACTTTTTTGTAGTATAAAACTATTTATGTGTTTATACCCATCAACTTCAGCTTTTAAGGAATATGGTTTCATGATATAGTATTGGAGCCTCCATTACCAAATGGTCAAGGGTTCAATTCTTATTATCCCCTATTTTGAAATAATGTTCATGCTTTAAGTCCAAGAGGAGGCATTTACATGATAGGTTTGCTATAGTATAAAACCATTGTGCCTTTGAGAGAGATAGTTTCATGACACATAATGGAGCTAATTAATTTTTTGTGGCTGGAAAATGCAATGGCACTTGGTTTGTGTGTGATGCAGGAACGTTTTGAAGGCCACAATTGATGTGCCATGGGCAGGAGAAATAAATTTTCACTCTACTCAACTTGACCATTTAGATGAGAATTGGAGGATGAAGCAGGTAAATACAATAATCCGATCCAATGACCCTCCTCACATCTTGGCAGGAGGCCTCAATTCTCTACATGGAGCAGATTACTCATCAGAGAGATGGACAGACATTGTTAAGGTAACATTCTCACAGCTATTTAGTGCATGTTTGGTTTATAGTTTGCAAATCATGGTTTTGTCTAAAGAAAAATGTAACTTTCTTCAGTCCACCGAAATCATGGTCTGAGACTAATTATTATGTTGAAATGTAATTCAACATGATGAGACTTTGTCTTTGTTGTAGTATTATGAGAAACTAGGAAAGCCTAGGCCAAAGACAGAGGTGATGAACTTCATGAAATCAAAAGACTATGTTGATGCAAAGGATTATGCAGGAGAATGCGAGCCAATTGTCATCATTGCCAAAGGCCAAAGTACCTTATCTTACTTATCCAATTACTTCTCTGCTAATTGAATTCAGCTTATGATTCTGATTGTTCTAAGTTTAATGTGAATTCTTAAAAATAGATGTGCAGGGGACATGCAAGTATGGCACAAGGGTGGATTACATTTTGGCTTCCCCAAATTCACCTTACAAATTTGTTCCAGGGTCATACTCAGTAATTTCTTCTAAAGGCACTTCTGATCACCACATTGTGAAGGTAGACATAATGAAAGTAAACACATCTGCTCAGAAAAATGTCATCAGGCAATGCAGGAAACTAAAGCAGAAGGTTGTGAGAATAACACCACCTTGTTCTGTAACAGGTGTATGGGTATCGACCCCACCTCCCAAACTACTTGTGTCATAGAAGTAATACCCCATATATGTATTTTATAAGCAATGTGTTTGCAGGTTAGCTTCTGAGTTATAGTGTTATGGCCCTTCTGTGGAAGCCTAACAATTCTTATAGACCTTGATTGGGGCCAAGCCACAAATTGATAAGGTTTACTAGTACCATATATGAATATTGACATTAGCCTCGTACTTGTACCTTGCTGGGTGCTTAGTACAATTTTAAATTAAAGCAATAATCAAGTTTGTTATGGTCTTGCAATAAGATAGTCTGATATTAAAAATTCAAACCAATATATGGCAGAGTATTCAACTATTGTCTATAATTTTTTGGGCATAGTAAGTGCTAATAATTTGAACGAATGAGTGTATGTATTAGATATTTGACATCTTTACTAACACCATAGTAAACTTCATTTTAAGGAATGACAAAAAAAGAAAAAGAAAATGCAAAGTGGAAGTTGTATTCCGGAGTAAGTATGATAGAAATTTTTGTCACAAGAAGTTGCATTCACGTTCATTAGTTATCTACTAGTACTGCTTTGGGAAATATCAACCAAGTTTTAAGAGAGGCGTGCATCATCAATTCCTTAACAACACAGAATATATTCAGGCAAATCGCAAATGGATAGCAAATTCTTCTTGTTTGTTTTCTTTTCATTTTCAATTTAGTACGTTGTAGCCATATAAATCTGTCAGATGAAATAGTACATATGAGACGTATCAGCGTCAGTTTGCTGTCCTTAACAAGTGAAGAAGAACGACTTGAAGAAAAATCAAACTTCGTAAAAAAAAAAATTGTACAGATAAATTTGTACTTTTGACTTTAAAGAGATAGCAAAGTTATTCTAAACAATGATACATAAGATAAACTCAACTTGTTCAAGGATTTCTGATAATGATATGTACTAACCAGTCACCAACTACTTAAGCCAATGCAGATAAGTAGAGAAACTCAAAGTTGTTAAAGAACTTCTGATAACGATATGTACTAATAACAAGTAACCAGTCACCAACTGCATGAGTTTAAGTCTCTTCTTAATCCGTTGTTACTGCCCATTTGATTATAACCCCAAGGGGTTGGCATGACCGGGTTACTATCTGATAGGTGGCAGGTTTAAATTCCTACTCATCTCCTTGAGATGAAAATAAATGTAAGTTCTTCTATAAGTGCTTTCTGAATCTTGAGGTTTTTCTTGTCTTAATCGTCATCCTCTCATCCTAAATTTTTTTTTTATTTTCCATAAAAAAAAAAACACTGCCCTTTTGATTATAAAAAGGAACATTCAAAGATACTTTTGAAAAATAGGGAAAGAAAGATCGAGATATGTGCTGATGGGCTAGGGAATGGGGTGCAATTCAAGTTAATCTTAGTCAACCATATATCCAAAACACTAGAAATATTAATATCTGTGTGTCAAATTCAATGGATGTCAGCTTGAAGCCCAGTCCAAAAATAGCTAAACAGCATCATATTTTGGAACATCATGTCCTCTTATGTATATTGTTGAGTAGATGCCCAAAACAATCAATAATGTGGTATTAAAACTATATTAACTATGCACTAATCTCTGAACAAATGGTCTTTATTAATATTAACAATAAATGTCTTTCTTTGTATTAACTGAAAATTTGAGTGCTTATCGTCCATGAGAAATTTGTTTTAATTTTACAAGCTAGTATAACGTGATATATCTTTTTCCTGTCAATTACATTATTTAGTTTTTAATAATAACTCATACTGAATCGACACAAGACAGGGAAGCATATAATATAAAAATACCTTAAGATTATCTACATTTGACGATGATGTTAGTTTATTAGTATTAAAAAGAAAAATTGTGTGAGAAGGCTTCACAGTTGATAGCACTATAAATGGGACTAGTATAATGTTCTCTGCTTAGATACCATGGCAAGTCCCACACCGAAGAGCGAGAGACAAGCCTCACGATTCGTGGCACTATAAAAGCCTATCTAAGCGCGTCGTACAAACCACGCTGCTGCGCAACAAATGAATAGCGAGCTATTCCTTCGCCTTTCCCTAAAGAATGCCATCTGCTCCTTGCTTTAAGCATAAATACAATTAGTTTTAGATTTAAATATTTATAAAAACTAGATATATTTTAAAGTATTTGTAAGAATTAACTTTATAACGGTGGAGATAAAAAAAAAAATTAATACAAAGAATTAAAAATATATTTATGAATTAGAAATGTATTTAAGCCAAATCATAATTATTTTGCTATAAAATTTTAATATGTTTTAGTTTCATATAAATATATATTGTTTTGATTTTAGTCTTTCTACTTTTTTATTTTTGGCCTTTTCTATTTTACTATTATATTTTTTTCCTTATCATCAGCCAGCAGTATTAAATTGTAATTAACAGAGAGTTGTGAAGTAATTATAGGGTGTAAAAAAAAAATTTGTAATATTTATAAGGATCAAATGCATATCTTAAAGTATTTATATTATAATAAGGACTAAAAATTAAAATGCAGGAACAAATCACATTATTAGATAAAAAAAAGGAATAAAAAATAAAAAATAAAAATAACTTATATTTATAAAATTTTAAAATATGTCTAGGCCTATAAATAATTATTGAGAGTGCTGCAAGAGGAAAGCTTTTAGAAAATGGGGGAGGAATTTAAAATAAGACAATAATTTTCTTGGTAGTGCAAAACTTGTAATATTTTTTAAAATTTATCCTATATGATTGTCTAATATGACATAATGTTCTTCTTATTAAATGGTGGTATAAAAAAAAATTATATTATCAATACATGAAATTCAAGTCTTTTAAAATGATGCAAAATTATTTTGAAAAATAAAAAATACAATGTCATCAATAAAAATATTAAAAACATATCAAAGTCTTAAATTAAAAGGTTTTTAAGTAAAAATAAAAATAAATAAATTCAATCTAAATACACTAGTAGTTTAATCAAATCATCTCCTATACCTAGCTTTTGTAAACCACTGGGGTGAGAGTAAGACTTATTTTGCTAATATGATAATATATAATTAAATGATTGTGTAAAAAAAACTTACATTGTCACTACATCAAAATTAAACTTATACTATATTATCAATAATAAAAAAAAATATTTAAGCCTATATATATATATATATAAACCTTAGATTAATATCTAAAAAATATCAAAGTCATCAACAAATATAAATATAAATAGACCCTTACATGATTAACTGTAAATGGCATGAATTTAATTTTATACATTTAGTACTTTACACTTTGATCCAATCCAACCATAGCATCGTGGACTAAACTCAAAAAGTTGAACTGAAAATTACACGATAAGGTACGCATCAAGACAGGACCGAAAAAAAAAAAAAATACAGACAAGTTGGAATATGCACATGACAAAATCAAAGGATCACATAGGTCACGCTATGCTTGAGACTTTTGGGAAGAAGTTGAAGTAGTAGTAGCAGTAGTAGTGTCGTTAGGGTCCGTGCTCGTAGGGTACCCTATACCATGGCGGTTATTAGGGAACACAACAAACACAGCACTGGAAACAGCCCCAATAACCGGTGGCAGAACCTGCAACAGAACCTTCTCACCAGACTCAAAACCCGGGTAGAAACAATGCACGGTGTTCGTATCAAGCAAACCCAGCACAGCAAAAACAATCAAAGACGACAAGGCATGCACGAAGTCACCGACCCTGAGCTTGTACTTGGACAGGTCAACGCTGTCCGATGCCGAGGACGGCCAGATCCCCGTGGTCGTCACGACGCCGTAGTGGCGCTGGCCGTCGGAGCCGGTGTAGCTGTCGGTGAAGGAGGAGAAGACGCAGTTGAAGGCGCAAATGACGAGGAGGGCACCGGTTAGGTACTTGTTGAGTGTGTTGCAGTGTCCGCTGTTGGTGACTACAGGGATTAGGAACTGGAACATGAAGACGGTTCCTGTTGGGAGGAGCTTTATGAGGTTTCCAAGCGCCGATAATATTGTCTTGTCCGAAAGGCTTGTGGTGTTGGTGGTTGTTGTGGAGCTTGAGGCACTCATGATGTTTGCTTTGTGTTTGTTTGATATAGTTCAGTGTGTTTGTGTTGTGGCTTCTTTTTCACAGTGTTTTGTGTTTGGTTTGTCATGGTGTGGTGTTTCATGTTTGTTTGGTTATATAGAAGGGAGGGGATACGGAGGGGGAGTGTTAGTTGCTTCTACGCAAAATGGGTAATGGGGTGGAGTGGAGGTTTTTGTGGTGTAGTCTTGCTTCTACTCTGGGTAAAGGGCGAGCTTCAATTCCAATTCAAGCTTTCTGAGGGCTTTGGTGTTAAATTGTTTTGGACAACATTCAAACATGGCCTAATTGTAATGCTGACTTTTCTTTCCTCCTTTTTTTTTTTTTTTGTATGTCACATTGTGGCGTGCCATGCGCATATTTAATGAGTATAAGAAAATACAACGCGAAACAACGTACTTGCGTGTGTTGTTAAAAATGGAAAGAGAAACATATTATCATTGGATAGGTAAGAACAAATTAAACACTTCAAGTCACATTATTTATTTGGGGTTGGGTATTGCCACTTCTCCATGTGTATTGCTACTCTCGCTCTATTAAATTTTTATGAAATTTCACCAAAAATGCCCCTTCTCTTTGGCTGTTTGGATTATTTGGCCAATGGTACTTGGGAACAGTTTCATGTTCTTTAAGATTTGCTTCTGAAGCGTGACATTGCTTAGCATTTTCTTTTTACCTTCCTTAGCTCTTTTTACCAAAATAAATAAAGTAATCAATAGTTATTATTTTTAACAAAATTAAAAATTAAATTTATTATTTTAAAATATTTAATATATTTATATATCTCATTCTTATATATAATCATTATATATTATACCTAATTAAAATAAGCATGTTTAATGTAATCACTTATGTTTATTGAGTTATTTTATTTAAAAAATCCTTAAAATAATATGTATCTAAACAACATCGTAGCAAATATTTCAGAAAAAAAAAAGTAAAATCAATAACAATAAAGAGAAATTACTAAATCACAATATAAAAAATACACATAGTATTTTATTATCTAGTGTTTATATAGTTTTTAAAAGTATTAAATAAATATATAATATTATAATTTATCATCAATCACTTAATTTCAAATGTAATTTTTTTCGACATATTTATTATTAAAAATTGAAATAATATTATGCACATTGAAATAGTTTTATGTTTAATTGGCGTGTATTATCATCGATAGTGTATTGACAGACAAGTATAGGTGTCCATTCAAGGTTTTTAATTTTTTTAAATTTATTTAGAAGTATGCAAATTTATTTAATATAAAGTAAATAATATAGTCTTTACACTATTCAATTATGATTAAAAATTAACCTTTTTGAATTATCATGGGGCTAAGAAACTAATTTAATATATCAAATTATCTTAATACTTTTTAAGAATAAGGATAACGACCAAAAGAAAAATATATAGTAAAAATTATTAGCCAATAGTAATGAACTATGGTATTATTTATTTACGTAAAAATTTGAATTATGAAATGCTAAACGTTACGATATGAGACATTTATATTTCTATTCTTTTTTTTATATTTTTTAAAAATACTCAATATTATATTATTTAAGTAATTATTGAATATAAGGTAAAAAATAATACTTACATTTAAATGAGCATATCAAATAAATTAATAATCAATACTTGTAATTACTAAAAACTATCTAAAAGTAAATAAACGAGATAAATATTAAATTTATAATATAACTTCTTATCACGTTATAATAACTGATAAATAGTTTATGTTTAACTATTCATACAATGAAAAAGAAGAAGGGCATTGTGGTAAAACTAAATAAAAAAAATAATGTTACAAGAGTGATAATAGACGAGTGGCAATATTTCTTTTCTTTAATCAGGAGTTTAGTGCTGCAGTACTCACCCACTCACGAGGCGGAAAACTCGTGATAATAGATATATATAAGGGAGGGAAAGAATGCGGGCAGCCGGCGAGAGAGATGTTATGCCACGATGCGTCGTCAGGGCATGGGTTCCACAAGTGTATGCCTACCTGTATCCGTTCTCTAATCACAATGAACTCGTTGAACTCACGATCTGCACTTGTATTGGTTAATCCTATATATGGAGAAAAGAAGTACTAAGATTATTCTTGTTCATTAATTTATATATATTTCCTGTCACTGGATGGTATAAGGTATATGCTTCTTATCCATGAAGCTGACTGGATATATATGGGAAAGTCATGCACGGGACAGTTTTGGGGCTTCGTTTAAAGAACTATATAATCTCGTTCAACTATATGTATAAAAAATAGTCTTACCCAACTTTATCATTGTTTAAATACCAACCAAACTTACGTAACTTGAATATTTGCCTAGATACTAATATATGAGAGATACCTAGGTGTAATAGAGACCAAGAAAAAACACTTGCTCTAATCTTTATACTGATTGATAAATAAATTTTATGGGTTATTGTGTTCTATCACTTCTTTCTATATTTTTAATGTAATATTACATTAATTAATAAATAAAATAAAATAAATTTACTTTAAAAACACTCATGAAACTTTCCTGATAGTCTTCTCTTTTATTTTCTTTTATCTTTTTTAAAAAAGAACATTATCATTGTTATAAATAGCATTATGAGATGAGAATGAGTTCATAGCTCGGATCCATCTCCCTTGGGCAGCCTGCCTCCCCCCTCCCGCCTTATTGTTTTCCGCTTTGTGAGTCACTGGCTATGTCCAGTTTGGTTTCAATTTTTAAATTTTAGTTTTCAGGATTTTATTAAAGAAAGATTAAAAATTAAAAATTATAATTTTCAGAATTTTTAGTATTTCTTTCACAAAATTTTAAAAAATTAAAAGACTCAAAATGAAAATTAAAAATTTAAACCAAACATGCTCTAAAATTTTGCATTCAAATTTCCTTTCTCTGATCGCAATAAACTCATTAAACCCTCAATCTTTAATTCTATTGATTTATACTTATGGAGAAAATAATATTTGTCTCATTCATTTTATTTATTTTGTTATAATTATGATAGCGAAGTTCCACTCAGATTGAGTGGATATAGAACTACTACAAACCCCACCCACATTATTTAACCCTTCCTAACAAACACTACACTCACCTCAATGCCCCCACATGTATACCCCAAGAATGTCAGATCCAAGATATCAGTCATCCTACCATTGTCAAGATACCACCTTCAGCACCCCTTCTCTTAGTTTTTGTCTCTAGTTAAAAAATATTACTTTGATATTTAAAAGATGATTATCTATTAAGATATATACTTTTTAAATATTAAAATAACACCACTCATCTCTGTTAGGAGATATGCTTCGTTCTTGTACATCAAGCGTATTGGAGATTCTAACAGAGTCTTCTTTTTTGAAAAAATAAATTATCTTATTAGAAGAAGATTAATCTTACCTGAAAAATAGGAGAAAACCTGATAAGATTTTAAAAATATATTATCTCTTTTAAAATTATAGCATCTTATGTTTATCATTGACCAAATGAATGTCCCCTTATTAAGCATGCTTCAGTAAGAAACTCGTAGGACAACCAAAATTTATGACTTCCACATTTTTTTTCCCCAAAGATAGTGAAACTTCCATTGATGAATAAAAGTTTTACAATGTATGGCTTATACTTGGTCGAGCTGAGCCGATTTACATGTATTTTCGCGTGCAGATAAACTTCAAATTGACAACTTCCCAGCCAAAAAAAATAGCGTGCGGGCACAGTTTTCGGTTTACTCCTATTTGATGTACTTTATTCTAGTTCGAGTGAAATAGTCAATAAATAATAAAAAAAATAATTAACTAATTTTTCGTGAATTATATAACCATTACAAGGAATCCCGTATACTGTTATAGCCAACAATTATATTATAATACGTTTGACTTCTTTGAAAAATTATCACATCCAAATCAGCTCTTAAGGACATATATATCCTTTTAATGGTCATATCATCATATGATCCAATTCAACAACTTTTTATATAATAATGTTTATAAAAAAAATCTCATGAATAAAATAAATCAAGTAAGCATTGTTAGAATAATGACATTTTTTTAATCAAGATTCTTGCTTGCAAAATGGGGAGATATTCATTGAATTGACATCTCAATAGTCAAAACTGAAATCAACTCTTAAGGGCCGGCCGCTTGAAAAGTCTAATCCTATTCTTTTCAAGTTTACGTTTTCTGATGATAATCTTAAGAATTTACATACTAATCAACAGGCAATATAATACAGAGTTTTAGTTTCCATTGGAGGAGATTTAATTTGCGTCCAGGTAAATCAAACGGCTTCATACAAAACTCTAAGGCAAATTATATAAAATAATTACTATATAGCGCACAGTAAAAAAAACCATGGATATGTAACTTCATTAATTCCTTGTGTAAAGAGTTTTGGATGTTTTGGGAAAAGTTATGTTTTATCTTAAATTGAACAAGAGCTTAGGTCATTCAACAATTGCTTGACGCTACACGAATATTGCAGGCAGAGATATATAATCATCATTTGAATTCTGTTACATCAAAAGTGCATGTTAATTTTCTCCAATGAATGAATGGTGGGTGACGCAATTTGCTTCTTTTTGCTATTTTGAAGCAATAGGATTCAAAATTAATACAGCTGAGCTATACTTTTGGTACTGCCTCTCTATGCCTTTAATTTGGCGGTTGAAGTCCTTCCATGATTTCCATTCATGATATTAATTTTGACTTTCATAAGAGTAGTCAACACTATAAATTGTTAGAGTTTTTGAGAAAATCACAAGAGTGATTATTGGATGGAATATGACCTACTAACCCATTCAAGAGTTTATATATACATTATTCTCTTGATCATCTAGCATTTTTATTATTTTGTTTGATATTTTATAAATAGATATTTGTTTATTAAAAAATTCGAAACATGTATTGGGAAAAACAGAAAAAGTTTTTGTTGTTTTAATTCTAAAACAAAAATTTGTTTTTCTCAATATATGTGTATTACTGTATATATTTTATATTTTCTATAAATTGATATGTATTTTTATAAGCATTAGATAAGATAATAATAAAAAATTTAAAATGACTGACATTTTGACTTGTTGCAGTTACTGTTTCTTTTAACCAATTTTGAGAGGGAAAAAAATAGGGGATGAGAAAATGAGAGGAGTTCAATTTTCCGTTTGGAACAAACGAAAAAGAAGAGGAGAAAAGAATTTGAACCACAGGACTCATCAGCAAAATTGGAAAGTTGCTACATCAGTAAGGTAAATTGAGTAAAATAACTGTTTTGAGAGTTGTTATAGTTTAATCATTTAATTGAAAGATTTAGAATTTGAGAGCGAATATTTATAATTGACTACAAATTTAAGGGATGAAATACTCTTTATCCTATGAAGATATAACTAAAAGTTTAATTTTATTTCTTCCTATCATATAGTGAAGCTAATTTTCTGACAGTAGTTTTATATATTATTCCAATAGTCACGTAAAGAGTTATAAAATCTAGATAAAAACATTAGAATATGTATATTTTATTTAATTATTAAAAATATAATTAAAAAGAAATTATGTAGAAATATCTCTATTATTTCCTCAATTCATGTTCACCTTATATAGCTGACCAAAGCCGAAAGGGCAAAGCATGAAAGTAGTAAGCATATTACTTGGAGTGGAATGAAATTAAATAGTAGTCGGTTAAAAATAATGACTACAAAAGTGAAATAATTTATTTTCTTACTGTGTGGCGATGTTTGGCGAATCTGCTTTCCTGTGTGGACTTAACCTTTGGAATTATTGAGCCACCCAAGATGGGTCAAAGAAATCTTCAAGGCCTAAATATTAAGTTGGGGTGAACGGAAAAAATTGATCAACCTATCCCACTAGGGTGAGATTGAGAATTACACAACTTCATTTTGTTTGTTAGAAGTCTTGCAAATTACAAGAGTTTTTAGCCTTAAATGATATCTAAAATTTACTAACTTCTTCATTTTTTTTTTTTTTAAATTTCCATTGTTTGTGCTGCTTCTTGAATGAAGCATGTTTTGTTTCAATTCGAATCACGTTGCATTTCCAAAACTATACATTCTGTGATTAATCTCTGGATAAAACATTGTCAGTTTCCACAATCCACAATTTCTTGTTTCTTTTGCTACACACTGTCCACAATATTTGTACACTAGGCAAGGAAAACGATAGCCTTTGGCACACGCACATGCTGCTTGTCAATCAATGGAGTTGTTAAGATAAGCTTTGAAGCTACTCAATGCATTCAGAGATGAAGCTGATTCTGCTGTGCATCCAAGGTCCAAGAAATGTTTTTGGTAAAGGAGTCCACAACTTTCTGATTGTAGACATCATCGGGCCAAAGCCCACGAGAAAGAGCCCCTTTTCCAAAAACACATATTTTTTTGACACCTGGTTTATTTGGTAAACTAATTTTGTATAAAAAGGAAATGAAAATCCGACCTACATAAGAAAGGAAAGGGAAACGGCAATAATTGAGAGTTTTTATTTTCTTCTCATTTTATCCCTTAAATCAATTAAGCTTATTAAATAAAAATGTAATAAATAACTTAATATTATAGATTTTATTTTGGTAGACGTACAATAAACTAAACTTTTTTTTATTCACACAGTTCAGAAAAACAAAAAAGAAAAACTTATGTTACTATACCACAGGCAATACTAATTAATTCTCAAAAAGATTTGAGTAAATGATCATATAAAACAGTAATATCATTCAAATCACCGTGTTTAATTTAAGCATTTTAATTTTTTTTTTCTCTTTTCCATTTGAGGATACATAACGAGAAAAGTGATAACTTTCTATTTCTTTCTTTCTTTGTTTCTCACGAACTTAATCGGCACCGCAGCGTTACGAAAGAGATATGACACAGCGAAGGGAACACGGCTGATTGCATTGCATTTCATTTTGCAAGGTGAGGTGAGACTGAGGCCCCATCCCTCTCTCTCTCTCTCTCTCTCTCTCTCTCTCTATATATATATATATATATATATATATATATATAATATGTTATAAATTAAACTTAAAAGTATATAAAATACAACTAAATATCATATTGGTCAGACTTGATATGTATTTGATACAGATATATCGACGATTTTAAAAAACATGTGTATCATGGCTCCACACGTTGACACTCTCTCGTCGTTTTCTGCAAATAACCACACACTTCATTATTTATGCCCATCTTTTGTCTCTCTCTTCAACCTTCACAATTACCACGGCATCCCCATTCTCCTGTATCCCAGAACCAAAACACTACTACTATTTATTTGAGTTTAATAGCAGCTATCTTTGGTCACCATAGTCACCATTTACAGCTGTAGATATTTTAACTGGATATATTGCTTATTAGGATGACAATCAATCTTACATAATTAAATAGCATCAAAATTATGCTCATTTTAAATTTTAAAAACAATTCAAATGGTGGAATTGATCTGTAAACCACTTTTAAGTCAGTAAAATTGACCCAATAATTAAAAACTCAGTAGTTAGAATAAAATCAATGATCGCTCTAAAAATTGTAATTTTCCAAGGACCAATATTTTTAATTCAAACATCTTACGGTTAACAATTTAATGATAATTCATAAACCGAATTCCTCACCACTTCACTAGTTCAATATCCGATGCATGTTTTACCCACCATTAAACTATAGTCCTTCTTCATCTTACCAAATTTAGTTTTCAGAAAACCCATAAGCCATAAAACCTTCCTTGTCACTTGTATATCATATAGTATTTTCGAATATTTTATTTTGGATTGAATTTGAGGTGAATTTTGAGCTATGCTCCATTCCTAGTCGACTAAAGATATCAAGGAAAGGAAGTAAGGAACTTCAATACTTCACCCAACCCTCCACCAAACTTTATTGAGGTGGGGTTTCCTAATCGCTATCCTCTGGCTCTGGCAGAGTCTCTGCTACGCTCCCCTTATACCTATAATGATTGAAGACGACGAACTAGTTCAACTTTTCACTCCCTTCATCCTAAATTCACTCGTCGTTTCAACGTCAATTTTCAGGAAAAAAAAAACCTAAAATGAAAAAAGCTTTGCTCATTAACATGGCTTCTAATTCTTCGTTCTGGGCTATCTTTCCAGTATATATTTCATGATTAAACAAAGTAAGAAGTTACCCAAAATAACTCAACAAGGTTCACATAAATTACGAAATCTGCTTAAATTTCCCCATTTAATCTTTCTTAGTTTACAATACAAAAGGTTACAAGGCTCTTACCAAATTCACAACAGATCATACAAGAGAAACCATTTTATCTCACTTCGGAGTTACATGCCCACATAAAAACCAACCCATACACTTACCCGATTTTACAAATCAACCCCAACACCCCCCCCCCTTTTTTCTTCTACAACTTCCTTTCCTCTTTTTTCTTTTTTATGTTACAAATTTATTTTTCTTCCATATTAACCTGAGATTACAGCCTAAACAACTTACCCTTAACAACCCATAAACAACTTAACCCCAAACACAAAGATCTTACAATCTTACATAACCTCACAGTCATAAACTACCCCCACACTTCTCTTTTTAGCAATTTCGCCCACTAATTTTCATTTCCCCCTAAATTTGAGATCTGCCCTTCCGTTTAAAAAAATCACGGTCGGGGTCAGATCTCGAAACCGGGAGGGGCGTAGAAACAAAAGGATGAGAAAGAAGAAGCAGCTTCTAGATTTTAAAGAGATAAGAGAGAAGGAATAAAGGAGGAGAGAGAAAGAAGAGAGAGTGGTGAAAGATGGATAGTCGTCGGACCCAACCGAACCCGACCCGAAACCCGTAATGGCGACCCGATTCCAGCTCATTCGAGCCGGAGCAGGCGCCTCAGATCCCTTGTGGCGGAGTCATCGACGGCCACAGCTGCCGGCAACGGCTGCTTCTTACCAAAAGAAGGGAGCGGAAGCGCGCTCGGCGACGGGGACATGGCGAACGCCGATCCGGCGTAAACGTCGGATCTGAACCCGAGATCTGTGATCCGAACCCGCGTGGGAACCATTTCCGGGTCGGGTCCGAGCCTCTGGGTCCCAACGACCACCAAATCGCCACCTTCCTTCCTCAACGCCGAGTCCAGCGACTCGCCACGGCGGAGAATCGTCACCTTCTCCATCGAAAGCCCGCTATTCCTGGCCACCCTGGAGTCATCGGAGCTCCCTGGTCTCCTCTCGACCCGTTTCCTCTGTTCGGGTCGGGTCACAGGTTTCTTCAAAGATCTGCCGGAGCTAACCACCTGAAAGTTGTTGTTGTTGTTGTTATTATTATTACTGTTGTTGATGTTGTTGTGAGCGTAATAATAATTGAAATTTCTCCGCCGGGAAAACGCCGTGGCCGTTGCAGGCGGAACCCGGATGCGTTCGATGAGGCAGTCATGTGGCCGCAAAACCTCCGTGCCCATGATGATTAGAGAGGAATTAGCTAAAAGGGGTTGAGAAAAATCGAAACTTGAGAAACGGGTTGGGAGCGTTTAGATCTGAAACTGCTCTAGCAACGAAGAATTTGCGGCCTTGTTCTGAATTTTTCTTTTTTCTTTTATTCTTCTCTCTCTCTCTCTCTCTCTCTCTCTCTGTGCCTCCTCGCACCAGAAGGAACAGGAGGGGTGGGGATAACGGGAGATGGGTGGGTTTGTGGGGGAAAGGTGAGGTGGAGAGGGGGTGATTTATAGGAGAAGGAGACAAAGGTGTAGGGGTGGGTTTCCACCGACTTTCGGCAATGGAAGAGAGAGAAAACTGGGGACAGGTGGAGGAGGCTGACCGGACCGAGTCTTAGGTTGTTTGATTGAGGTGGTTTGTATGTGTCTCGTGTTGTGGTGAGCGTGTGATAACGGTTGGCGTCTGTTTTGGGTTCGAGAACAGAACAGATCACGTTTATTTGGTTTGGTTGAGTTGAGGCTCTGAGCTGAGGTAAGGAGGAGGGGTAACGGCGCCGTGCGTTCAGGCGTTAGTTGTCATTTTCCCTCACTGACCCGGTTTCGGGGAAATTATTATTTTCGGTGGGGTCCACATGAGGTTCCCCGATTAATAATGCAATTTCAATTGGTTTGCTTTCCCTTTTCTTTTTTTTCCTGGAAGCTGTACAAAAGAAGGGACTTTTTCTTTCTTCTTTAACCGGCCATTGTTTTGTGTTGTATATTCAATCTATCTATGTTTTAAGTTTTTTGAATTCACCATTTAACACAAATGTGAGTATTAGTCAATTGGCAAGTATCTCCTTGCCATACTTGTTAAAATGGAAATCCGTAGCTGCCACTAAGGGCATTTTGAGAAAGACCATTTGGTCTCATAAAATATATATATATATATAATCAAAGGCCAAGAGTTTTGTTTTATTTTTAATATAAGTTTTTTAATAGGTTTTTGGGCTAGGTTATACCTTTAAAGTAGCTAGGCTAAAGCTTTAAAAGAAAAACTATGACAGGAAATATATTTAGGCTCATACTACTTTCGTATAATACACGATGAGTCTATTTAATGCAAAATCTATTAATGATAAAAAAAAAAAAGGAAAGAGAAAGAGATAGAAAAAGATAAGAGCTGCTCCCTTTGTCCATGAATATTAGTCACAATGATAAATGAAGATAATTTGATACAATAAAAAATTAATTGTAATCACATATATTAACTTTTCAATTGTAATACGTCAAGTCTATGTGTTCCTAAACAAGTCTAATACAATTTTAAGGTTCCCTCAGATCCATCCATGTTGCCGAAAAGGCCTTGGATGTAAAAGTTAGCATAAGGTGCATGTTAGATTTTCCTAACACTGCTATAGTAATTGTGAACCTCTATAGTGGTCCTAGACGACTATAGCGGTAATCTATTATGCCCAACCACAATAACAGTCTATCCCAATCGCTATAGCTGCTACAGCGGTAGCCCTGATATCAAAACAAATCCAAAATAGCGTAGTTTTGTTTAAATGACCTTTTACCCTATAAATACCCTCCCTATTCGCATTTTCTCCCCAAAATCTAAAACCCTAATATCCCAACACCTCTTTCCACCTATTCACTCTTCTACTCAATCTTATCTCCTCCAAACTTCAAGTTAAGAGATTATTGATGGTTTATGCCTCATTCCCTCCCCCCTTTAACATTTTTTAGACTGGGCATTTATGTTCTTAGTTATTGCCAAGTTTGAGTACTCTCCCAATGTCCATAGAGGTGTTATAGTGGGTTTATAGTAATCATGGGTTTGTGTTGTTTTCATGACAGATATTAATGCTATTCTCGTTTCCCTAAGCTACCTAGGTGTTGGCACTTCTCATTCTAACTGTCCAAGTGAGTGGATTTTATCCTATAATCTTAGTTTGGCCATTAAAAATATACTTTCTAGCATTATGGAGTGTTTGGAAAATTTAAGACATGAGTTTCATCATGATATAAATTTTGTACATATTTGCAAGAATTAGAAACTATGTTTGGAGTTATTCATGAAAGCCATTGATTTTCCAAAATATATGGACCATTCTTGATTTTTTATTGTTCAAAATATGATTTGTTTCATGACCCTTGACTTGAGTTGTGATGTTGAGATTTAGTAAAGTTTGAATGAGATTATGGAAATAAGCTGGTATATGATGATTACATTATTATTGAACTTAGATTCTTTGGATCCCTTTTTGAGACTACAACATGATTTTAGAATAAGTTATTACTAAGAGAAACAGAGTTGTGAGTTAGTGACCGTAAATTTCTTAACATTGGTATATTAAGTTGCCCACGAGGGGCAATTACCTATATTCATATTAGTCCACAAGGGACGTGGTTTCCTAAGGACTATTGAATCTTAGCTATGCGCTCTTGTTCGCGAGGAATTAAGCATAGTCTTATGATTATTTAGTATTCTGTCTCTCTGTTAATTCCTTAGAAAATACTTATGTTTCTTATGCTTCATTTAAACCAATGTTATTACAGTTATTATGCATTTTGAATATAAATGACCCTTTTGAATGTTGCATCATTACTTATATTTTTTTTTTCTTGTCCCATGTATAGTTATGGGTGGGGATCTACTCACTAAGTTTTAGATAAAACTCACATTTTCTTTTCTTTCCCCTTGCAGATATAATTGATGCATCAGATCCTTCACAACCTTCTTCATCTCATAGTGAAGTATTAGTATGATTTTGTAGAGTGCTCCAGTGTTGCGTGAGCAGGATTCTAGATCATACATTTTCATTTTGCACCATGATTTGATTTGGATATTGTAATTATGGATTTACAGTTTTCATGGTTTTGTACAGAGCAACTTAACATATATCACATTATAATTATAAACTCAGACTTGAATTATGTTTCATGTTATTGTTATGGATATAGATTTGATAAATGAAATGGATTTTAGAGATTTATTATGTTGAATTACAAGTTATTTATATTTAAAGAATAGGTTTTATGTTTAAATTTTGCCTATAGTATGACTCAGCAACTATGAGGCTTATATGAGTATGAGATTCCTCATGTGTCAATCACGTTCCCAAATTGGGTCATGACATCAATATACAGAATTATCTCTGTTTTCCATTATGATCAATACTAGCTTACATAGGAATACCATTATGAGTTTCTTTTTTTATTTTTTATTTTTTATTTTTTTTGGTATTAGAGTAGATGTTCATTGAAAAAGGCAAATGCCTACAATCAACTACACATGAGGAGATCAAAAAAAATTTAGACATTAAACTCCCTAGTTAGACATATTATCAACAAAATGACTAGGCAAAACAAAACTTAAACATACAACTAAACTTCCTACAACACTAATTTCCTACAACTCTAGAAGTCTTTTTTTTTTTTTTTTCAGTGCAAACTTTCTTTACATCAACAATATGATTTATAAAGAAAATGTATGTATGCAAGTTGCTCTGCCGAAACTCTCTAAGTTCTGTGTTGGAACTTTTTCTATTTCTCGAATTAACACATAACAGATCTATTGGCCCAAGCTTGTGCTTTCACAGAGATCTCTAAACAACCATAAGCGTGCTAATCACGCAAAAGAAAATAAGAAACAAGAGTCTTACAAAACCACCATTGTTAATAATTATTAATTAATCACTTATCATGAAGCAGTACTTCAAAGCCACCAACAGTGCGAATAACCATAAGAAAATCAAGATAAAGCTTTATTTTACTGTCCACTGTTCAAACACTACTACTGTCAAGAGAAACTTTTTAGAAGAAAAATCCAAATAGATCTAATATAGTGAAAATATGAGACACAAGAAGACAAAAAAATTGGAGGAGGGGGTCATTAGACCACATCACCATGGATGTGGTTGGTGGCTGCCACCCTCTTTGGAGCAAATAGCACATAGGGCTACTGGTCTCTATTGGAAGAAGGAAAAAGAGGAAGATAAGTGCTGAGGTTGGTAAAATATAGCCCGGTATGAGTTTTTATTAACAACATTTGTGTGTTAATAGTAGTAGGCCCACATAAGTAGAAATATCTATGGGTTAGCCAATTTCATATTAAGCCTGACCCACATGGATAAGGATCAAAACAATATCCACTTCCAAAAATTCCATATGGGTCAAGGCCAGCCCATGGATCAACTTCCACTTACACAAAATTTATATTGTGTAAATTTTTTAGTGGGCTAGCCATTGCCTTGATCTACATATAAGCTAGTCTTCGTCCACCTAATTGGACTAGGAGCAACTTGTAGATGGGTTAAGGTAACCCATATAGGTCAAGAATAAAGTATGATATAAATATATACTAGAATTTTAACAAAACAAACTCATTATTGATGTAAATATCTTTTTTTCCCCATTACAATCAGATATATGCTTAAATTGAGCAGTATGCCCATGTGTCTGTATGTATGGAATAGTAGGAATATGTATATGCAATTCCAGCTTTTGCACAAGTACGAGAGACTTAGACTTGTGCTCCTTTTTCGAGCACTACTAGATTCGAAAGCAACTTTGATTTGGATGTTAATGGGCTGGCTAATGGCAAAAACCAAACTGCTTCTGCGTTAGAGAGCACTACTGCCAGTCAAAGTTTGTCCCTCTCATCAAAAGAGAACCAGAGATTATATGAAAAGCCTCATGTTGCCTGGTCCAGTGCCTAGTCAGTAGTCACCATATGTTAATTTGAGGTAATTGCAAAGTGAAGATTAATAATTGAAAACATTATTATCTTCTAAATAATACATATGTCATATGAAACCACACACGATTTGATGCACATTACAAATTAATATCTGCACATATATGTCCAATGGAGGGGGCTAATGATTTGTTCCCTTCACATGGCGTTGTCCTTCCAAATTAATTAATCATCAGCGTTGAATATTATTTACTGCCTATCAAGTTTTTAAATAGCATACCAAGTTGGCTGTTTCCTTGCCAACCATTTATTTTTTAAAACCTATAATCATACTCCACAGCACGTTTTGAATTAGTTAATAACATAACCCACAAAATCAAAGGCAATCTTACCTTTTAAGGGATAAACAAAAGAATATGGCCGTGCAATATATTAAAAAGATAGGGTTAAAATCGACATTTCACAATCTTTGTGGGTGTCAGTGTTTGAAGCTTTTTTTTTTTTTTTCAATTGTTTTTGGTCAAATGTGTTTGAAACTTTGAATGAAGAATTTTATGCATGCATCATAATGTTCACTGGTCCAATCTTCACTATCTTATTTTGGTTTGATCTAGTCAAGCATTCCATTGCTTACTCAAACAGAAACACTTGTACCATAAATTTGAAAATGGAGTTTTTGTTATGGCATCCTCCGCGACGCTATAACAACCAGCGTCTGCCCAAAAGATGGCATTGAACCTTTCGAGGAGGACAATACGAACCATCAATGACTTCTCTGCTTTTATTTTTTCAAGGGGCTAGTATATATATATATATATATTCTAGCAAGAAAAAATCATTTTTACATAATTTTAAATACCATTTTAGTTTAATTTTTTTTTTGATAAATCAAGGATATCCACTGTCGAAAGCAATGACTAATCCCTCAGGCGTATAAATTTCACATAAGTGGAGTCTTTCCTCTGTAATAAGGCCTTTTCATATATCTGCTTAGGAATCGAGCCTTAACTAGATATTTAAAAGCGATTTACCAACTGTCTTTAGATCTCATGGTTATTTTAGTTTAATTTTTATGCTAAGCAGGTGAATAATTTTTTATTCACATATATATTAAATGAAATGAAATAATCAATAATATATGAGGATTTTTTTACTAAGTTTATTTCTTACATAGTTAAAATACACAATTATTGGCACTTCTCGTATAAAAATATAGCTATATACATATATTACTTTCATACACAATTTCCCATATATCGGTAAAAAAATACTCACCATCTCTATGTACAAAATAATACTCTCTTAGCAACATCCTTGCAACCAAAGGCCTTCATGCGTTTTGACGCTTCTGCGTTTCTTCATTCTATCGAGGTATGGTTTACTTCTCGATCACTTGGACTTTCCGTAACAAATATACACACTTTAGAAAGTCAAAATATGAAAACAACTTGACAACCGGAAGTAGCTGGCATTTATTATAACGCGTAATATTGAAATAAAAACTCTAAATTTAAGTGATACTATTTTGTGAAAACTAAGTCTGGTTTTCGTAAATTGATTCCATGATATCAAAATAATGTGTCAAAATACTAATAATAATAATAATAATAGTTCACTATTTTAGGAGGACTTTACCTACTCACAACCTCCTATTTAAAATTGTATACACAATTCCTAATATAAAACAAATTATCAGGCGTAATATTAAGTATTGTTATGTGTATTATAAAGAGTTACAACAATCTTACATCAATACTTTTAATTTTTTTATTTTTTAATGCATTAAAAAAAAAAAGAATTGTAAGTAATAGTATAGAATTGTTATTAAATTTTATTGTATATAAAATATTATTTTATAATATTTCTAATTTAATTGGAGAAGGACAGTTTTGTCGTCATGATCTTCATTCCGAGAAAATTTTTGGCAAACTTTAGTCACTATTTGCAGCACTCTCCAAAAAGATAGACTCACCGTACGAGAAAAGAAAATTAAAAAAAAAAACCTTCATTAATTTAAGCATTTTTTTTAAAGATCGAAATCATTGCAAATATATTATCAAAACGATTATTATTATTTTTACTTTAGCTGCTATTTACCATTAAAAGTATGCTAGTACTTGTTCATACTCTATGCACACTTTAATTAATAAACCTAATTCCTGTCCCCACTTCCCTGTTTGAATAATTTTCCACTATAAAAAAGGGGAAAGAAAAGAAAAAGGAAACAGTGGGAACAAACCAAATACCATTTTATAAGGTGTGGGGTCAAATAGGCCTTTCTCATTAATATATTTAATCGCAAAGAACATGCTTTCTTTGTCTGCTGTCTCCTTTTTCCTGTAAAAAGTTTAGAAGACACAGAATAGAGAACTAATACTTTGGGAAGGAGTATTGGAAACATCCTCTTAAGGGGGGGAAAAAAAGCACTTAAATACTTTAAAATGCGATTGAAAAAAAAAAAAATTAGAGTCTACTTGAAAGAATCATGGAAGCTATTACATGCTTTTCATGGAGGGTGCTTTAATAATACTGCTTGCGAATCCATTTTTGGCACTTGCGACTTGTGACTTGTGAGTGTGAGGTGCCTTTTTTGACATTTCGATTTAATAAAGTCAGGTGCTGAACAGACTTATAGGATGCTTTCGTTCAGGAATTTTCTATTTGTAAACATCTGTTAAGTCATTAAATTTCTTTTTTTTTTAATTTTTTTTTGGATAACAGGCAATAAAGATCTCCCTATTTTCATAATTATTGAGATGATCGGAAATATGTATCAAATATTCAAGATTTTAACACCAAGAATTTCAAATTATACCCTGCCAAATATTCTCTAGTGGAGACAAAATCCACTTCCATTAACCGTATGCCCCTTAGGAATTAGTGCTTTCGGAGGTGAATATTTTAGTTCATCAATATAACTTTAAGTAAAGTTACATAATTTATAACTTCTAATGAAATTATTTTTTATTGATCCAACCGTTAAATTATAATTACCTATCACAATGATCATTTGCCAAATTTCATAAAAATTAAATATCAATAGGAATGCAATCATATAGCTTTTATTTTTGTTCATTTTAAATATATATATTACGTCAATTTTTATGTATATAAAAATTATATCAAACAATTTTAGATTAATTTGAAATTTTATAAATTTAGTTTATACGATGCAAACTTCTAATCTAATGGTGGGTTTTGTAAAAATTTACACCAATAAAAAGTTATACAACAGTGTAATATTTTCTTAAAGTTTTACCAATATAACTTGATCATAATCCATATATATATATGTTATTTTTACTCATTATGTGTGGGACACAGTGTCGACACACACTCTATCCATCATTGGATGAGATATGATCCCTCATTCAATAGTTAATGAAATGTGAATCAACATGATATCCTACACACAACGAGTACAAATAATATTTTTCATATATGTATATATGTTTTACAATTGCCAATGCGGAGTCTGCCTAGGGAAAATATGTTGTTCTATCAAATGCTCCTTGAGCCATGGGATTCCAACCATGACATGAATGAATCTGGTTAATCATGATACATCAGCATCAAACCAAAGATTACAATAATGCTCAGAGAAAATCTACTGGTACATCAGCCAGTTTTCTGGCGCCAAATGCACCCCCAAAATTTATGGCCATGGAGAGAAGCCGAGCCATCAGGATAGCTCATCTCATTAATGGGCCAATAACTCTGCATACGCTATGAATCATCCTCCACTCAATGCAAGAAAAATCTCAAAGGTTTTCCTTTCCCAGCCATCTCAAGTGTGACTCGTGACACAAACCTCGCTTTCCCTATATATGATTACCTTAATAAACACGCCACACCCCAAACGTACAGGATCAATTAAATGGGTCAGTTAGCCAGACAAATAATCATTGCCCATATAAGCATTTAACATTAGGGCCTTGGCACATAAAAGCCCATCCTAAACGGGGCAGGCTGTGCTAGCTAGTCTTGCAAATTGCAATAACCAAATCCCACTTGATACACCCTAATGAGTCATGTGGCTTGAATAGAAGGCGAGTTCTATGGGGCACTTCGCTAGCCAAGAACTCAACATACATTTTGCATTTTGTAATCTAAGGGCGAAGATTGCAGGGTGTATCAATGTCCTAATCACAATATGCTGTATAAATTTCAATTAGATTTGAACTACGGGCTTTGATGTATTTTAAAAGTAATCAACATTTATTCGCGTAATCTTGGAATTGTGGAGAATATACAAAAAAAAAAAAAATCTATTAAATTTCAAGATTATGCAATTAAATAAAAAAAAATTATGATACTTTGCAATTTATGTGACTTTCTCAAAAAAAACTCTGATTGCAAGATCATTATATAAATTTTAGTCATTTTTAACATCAATTTGATCACATTTATAAAATCAGCCTAAAATTATGAAATTATATATTACAGTAAGATTTAATTCCAATTATGAAATTATGGAATTATAAAAAAATTATGAAATTATACTGACAGTATAAAAATTTTTTACACAGTCATCCAATTATGTATTATCACATAAGGCATGATAGTTGACTTTTATACCCACTACTTGAAAAATTATCCAAACTAAATGTTATGATTGGATGACATTATAAAACTATTTTACACTGTAAGTGGATCAAAATTAAACTCATTACAATATTTCATTAGTGGTTGGTTGTATCAATATATTATCATCAGATATTCACCATCAAATCACAGCGTGCACAGAATGCATTTTGACCATGAGTAGAATCAAATAAACGACCTAAACTATCTTCTGGTCCCCTTCTGCAGCTAGCCCATGCTCATGGAGAAGAGACAGAGAATAAATAGAGCAATTATTTTGAGCATGTGCCGTCCCCTACTCTCCCATATGCAAGCTATTATGAGTTGTGATTTTGAATCACAGAATTTGTAAAGCAGAAATGACCACCACTAGTCTCTTCTTGTCTTTGCTTCAAAATCCTATCCATTCTCAAGCCATATCAAGCCACACATATTTTGCCAACCAAAAAAAGAAAAAAAAAATAATAAAAAGGTAAATTTATTAAAAAATAAATAAATATAGGGATAAAACCTCTTGGCTCTTGCAAGACACTTGCCTATCCATGTCATGGTCCAATCCTCCTGCCACCCTCTCAAAATCATGAACAAAACAACAACTGAATCACAATTCATACCACATATAATCCCAAAATCAAATGAAACTAAAAATAATTGGAACATGAAAATATTAAAGATTATTTGTACCTAATATATATAATACAACCCAAGTGAATAAAAAAAAAATGGGAAAGAATGAAAGAAAGAAGGAAGAGAAAAAAAGAGAGATAGGACTAGTTTGTGTGACTATAGTACTAACAAGGGAAACAAAATGTTGGTGAGAGGTGAATCATCGAGTATTCCGAACCTGGAACTTCCCGAAGAGTTGGTGCGAATTCTACCGTCGGATCCTTTCGAGCAACTGGATGTGGCCCGCAAGATCACCTCCATTGCGCTGTCGACACGTGTCGACGCGCTCCAGTCAGAGTCGTCGGCTCTACGCGCCGAGCTTGCGGAGAAAGAGAAGCTCATCGCGGAGTTGCAGGCTCAGGTGGAGTCCTTCGACGCCTCGCTTTCTGAAACCGCCGATAAACTCGAACAAGCCCAACAAGACAAGGTTCTAGCCATGTTCCCTTTTTTAAAACTTTTTTTATTTGTTTTGTTTTTATTTTATTTGATTTCATTATTATAATTATTATTATTATTGTTATTGTTATTGTTTTGAGATTGTATTATAGGAGAACTTGGTGAAGGAGAACGCTTCGCTTTCCAACACTGTGAGGAAACTCAGCAGAGATGTCTCTAAGGTTATTTTAATCGGAACCCTTGTTTTTTTCCCCCACCTTGAAGGCTTAGTGATAAGTTTTGTCTTGAATAATTCACTTGATTCAGCTATTCTCTTTTATGCGTGGTTAATATATATATGTGTAACGTGGGTGATTGGTGGACTAATACAGTTTTAATGTAAATGCATGCAGTTGGAGGTTTTCAGAAGGACGCTTATGAAATCACTTCAAGAGGATGAAGAAAATTCTGTATGTTGCTATTATTGTTTTATTGATGATTTGTACTGTACTCTATTATTATTATTATTATTATCACTGATAATTTTATTATTATTATTGTTGTTGTTGACTTATTGTGCTATTCCTTGCTAAGTCATACTAATGTGAAAGCACATACACATGGTTGTCACACCGTACCAAAGACAAAAAGCACATACACATTCAGATGTTGTCACACGTAGGTAATGTAATGTGTCCGAAGCTTTGAATCAAGTAGTAGTATTTTGCTTTTCAACCACGGTTGTTTCTCTCTCCTACCATGATCGGTTATAAAGCATCGATGATAATTCCCTAGAAAAATCAAAGCAATAGCATTGCTGGGGTTCGTATTGTAATGAGATATGGCTTGTTTTCTTGTTTTTGCCATAAAAGTCAAATGCAACCACAGATTGTTTTCAAACTTTGAATACCAAAGTCAAGTGTTAAAAATGAAATGCATTTATTGCAAAATGATTTGCATATCAACACAAAATATGGGATTGTGCATTTATTGCAAGCATCAAATGTTTGATTTTGGGATTGTGCACAGAGAAGAATCAATACTTGATTTTGATAAATTTTCTCTTTAAAATATTTTATGTGTTGAATGTATACATTGGTGAGAAAAAAAAAAAGTCAGGTATTTTGGATGTATTTAGGACTTGGTTTTGAGTGGAGTGTGTCCACCTTTTATATCTCCATCATATTTCTATAGTGAAATATTTTATTCTCGCATTTGTCCGTGGACGTAGGCTTTAAGCCAAACCACGTTAATCCTTTTGTATCATCTTTGCTTTATGCTTTCGCATATTTATTTTCGGCATATAATTACATATAATTACTGATATGTCTGAGTTGTCTATGGTAGCAGTAGCTAATTATGCGTCTTGTTTGAGGTTATTTTCGAATATAATTAACATTGGGTTTGCACTGGCGTTTGGCATATAGGGAGGAGGCCCGGACATTGTTGCCAAGTTACAAAGCCAAGCAAGTATCACTTGCACATCATCGCAGCTTGGAGGTAATTTCAACTTTTGTGTGCAGTGTCAGTGTGCATTCACTTTTACTATTTGCATTGCTGTTAATTCTTAGTGTTCTAAATGTAAGTTACATTTTTATGCCATTTGCTTAATTTATATGTTTATGCGCTGAGCCTGAGACTACCTCTGGTTATGACGCTTATTTGAACAGAGTGTGGCAATGTTGCACATTTTACTCTTTCGAGCTCATTTCCTTACCGCAAATACTACATGCAGGAATTGGCTTCGCTCAAGAAATTTGCATGCTGAAGACTTTAGAATGTCCTTTAAGGGATATACAATACTTTTGATACCCGCCTGCCCTGGCATGTATTGTGTTGCCAGTGATCTATATTGTTAATATTGGCAGATAATCATAACAATTGGGATGTGCATCCTAATCTTTTCCTCAGGAACATGATCGTGTCATGTTGAGAGTGAGAATAACTCACTGTACATCCACCCAACTCAAAAACCTTATTCCAACACCCCAAAAGTGGGTGCTCGATTAGGACATCCACTCTATCACCGTTGGATGTGATGGTGGTCCCAACTTTCTTCATTCATCCATCATATTCCAAAGGTAATGGAATGGGTGTCCCAGTTAAACATCCACTTTTAGGGTGTTGGAATAACAAGGCTTGACTCAACTAATTCCCCTCCATGGGGGCCTGCAAATCCTTCAAAGGGGTTGTACTTGTTTGTGTCTTTCTCATTTTGGTTTCTGAAAATTTATCATTTAATCGCAGATGATGATGCCTCATTGCCACCTTTAAGATATTCTTCAATTAGAACTTGTATGTCTGACGCCGGAAATTCTTTTGCTGAGGATCGTGAGTCTGATGGTATGTGCTACATACTATTAATTATCTTAGAGGGAATAATATACACATATTTCATTTTTGTAATAATACCAAAATAGACAGGATGGTGCTTATTTGGGTTTGATATTGGTAAAAACTAAAAGTGAACAACTGTAATAATGCTGTGTATTCTTACCCCTATTGCATTTATTTTCTATTTCCAATGTTGCAGCTGCAAAACATCGAGTACCGCATAATCTCCTCTTAGCATCTCAAACCAGCACCCCCCGGATTACTCCTCCTGGTTCACCTCCTAGTCTATCTGCATCAGTATCCCCAACAAGAACATCTAAGTCTGTGTCACCAAGGCGCCATTCGATTTCCTTCTCAACCTCAAGAGGGATATATGATGATAGGTCCTCAGTGTTTTCCTCGAGTCATGGTTCAATGTCAAGCTCTGACACAGGGTCACAAACTGGTGAGTTATTTTCAAATCTGTGCCCCTTTTTTTTTCCCTTTTGCATTTCTGGTAGCAGGTTGTTCTTATTAGACATGTTATATTTGGTCACTTTGTTTGGATAGATTACTTTCTTGGAATTTTCGTGCATATTAAGGAAGGGATGCTTGATTCATGCATGTACTCACAAGTTTTTTGTTCTTTACTGTCTCAGGACGAACTCGGGTGGATGGCAAAGAGTTCTTTCGCCAGGTCAGGTGAGGGTGCATGTATTTGAAATTAGAAAATTATGGAATTGAGATTTCCAAAAAGTTCAAGTTCAACTGAACTATACTCACATCAGTACAGGGTGCTTGTATTTGAAATTAGAAAATTATGGAATTAAGATTTCAAAAAGGTTGAAGTTCTACTGAACTATACTCACATCAGTAGATGCACTATGAGCATTCTGCTGTGGCCCTTAACATGATATTGAAGCAGTATATTAACTTGATAAATGTTTCCCCATGCACACCAAGATATCCATTGTAGCATGGCCAATATCTTGGTGTGCATGTAGGAGTATCTTTTAATATTCATTTTTGCCCTTGAATTTGAAGTAATTCTAACTAACTAACACCTCCTCAATCTTGTAGCACAAATGTTATACTTTGTACTTGGGTGGTGCATTCATTTTCTCTTCTTTTTTTGTTATTGTTAGGAGCCGTTTGTCTTACGAGCAGTTTGGTGCATTTTTGGCAAATGTTAAGGAGCTGAATTCCCAAAAACAAACCAAAGAGGTAATCCCTCTAGCTTGCTTCCTTTTCCCTTGCTTTTCATTTGGATATGGTCATGTCTGTATCTAAATTTCAGTTAATTGCCGCTTAGTGTGTGTGTGTGTGTGTAACTTTGTAGGAGACACTACAGAAAGCTGATGAGATCTTTGGGCCTGAAAACAAGGACCTCTATACTATATTTGAGGGATTGATTACTCGCAATGTTCATTAGATTGCCTTTCGGAATTAAAGTACATACTTTTATTCTGATCAGTTGGTACTTTATAACAACTTACATCTCCTATACTTCAGCCACTTTTTTCCCATTGTAAATTACGTTGCATTTTTATCGCATGATAAGCTACTTTCCCTGATAAAGACGACAGGGATGATCACTGGTGACGCATATACATCTCAATCCAATTGTTTCTAATATTAAGACATGAAACTTTGACGACTCCTTAATGAAACACCAAATGCTCAGTATTCTTTATTATTGGCTTATACACAGTCATATCTTCACATTAATGGTCAATTCACCAACTTGCCTGTTTGTTCCAATGAAATACACAGCACCCCCTGTGGATTTTTTTTTCCTCTGCAAGAAATCAACATGCTTGAAAATTGATCAATTTTAAAGGTTTAACTGGTTCTAAGTAGCTACTAATTATATAAGAAAAAACACATTGGTTGGATCCACGTCCACGTATGCCAAAGACATGAGACACGGGGAGGGAGAGACTGCTCATCCTTACGTGCAAGTTCATATAAGCCCTTTTCCAAACAGCTATACCATGCCAATTAAATTAGACTATTTTGCACTGACTTCTTATTTATTTCAATAATCTTACATGGAGGGAAATTAAAATAATTAATTTTCATTAAGAAGAAAGAATAATGAAGGACTAATTTAATTTAATTAACTAGCCAACAAAAAGCCGTTATTTGGGGAACAAAAATGGGTGTGGGAGTAATTAACGTTGTTATGGTAAGGAAAGAGAGGGGACGGCACAGAAAAATCATGCCAACCACTACTTTGGTGTCTCGGCATCTCTCTCTCTCTCTCTCTCTCTCTGTACGCTCTTGTTGGTGGTGGTGTTGTTGTTGTTGTCATCATCATCTTCACCATCTTCTTCTTCGTCTCTGACTGACTCGTAATGCGTGCGCGTCATTCCCGTGGCAGCTGCTACCCTTCTGGTTCTCGCTGACTCCCCCACCCCTTGGCCTTGCCTTGGCCACCATGAGCTATGAACGAGAACCACAAGCTTCCTCGAGGTGCATACTTACTTTCTTTCATTTCTTCTTCATTGCTTTGGTTGGTGCATGCCAAGGGATATATATTATTTCAGAATATCTCAGCTCCATTTCATGGCATTTTTGCCTTGTTATTAATTCCATGCATATTAATATGCGACTCTTGCCACATTTCTCATCTCATGCGCACCCTTTGCTCCAATTTGTATCATTAATGTTCCCTTAAATAATAATAATAATAATATAAGAATAACACAGTGTAAAAGACTCCATCCAGTGTCGTCCCAAGAGAATAAATGTACACAATCTTATAGTTGAAGTAACTCTTGCTTCATAATAATCTATCAATTTAACTTGCCAGTGGCTTTCAAAGCATCAAACAAGCAAATTCTATTTTGCATTTTTTCACATTGTAATATATATATATATATATTTATTTATTTATTTATTTCCTTTAACTGTTCCTACATTATTACGAGCAGTCGGTGGCTTTTGGTCACATATATATGGTTTATTGGATTTTGTTTTTTTTAGCCTCCTAGGCCCTTGTTCCATTGTTGTGTCACATTCTTTCTTGTTTGCTGACAAAGAAGATTATGCTGGCAGCAATGACGTCCACAACCACAACTCCGAGAAAAAACAAACAATAGAAAGGAGGAGTTCACATTCTACAAGAGGCAGAAGAACACGAACTGGTTTTTCTGATTCCTTCTCAAGTATTGGTAAACCTGCTTCTCTTTTCCCCGCCTTTGTGTGTTTCTCAAAGGGTGTGGTGTAGGATATAACAATGGTTTTTTGATTTTCTCTTTCTATTGTAATACTAATGCTGGAATATGAACAATACTATAATATTAGACTTTGCGGCTTTAGACATTGAGGAGGGAGGTTTACCTGACTACTCTCCTAGAAGTATAGAATCTGGAGCCCCTTCTTCCAAGGCCAGCACTTCTGATTCTGAGGCTCAGGCAGGTTTGAGTGATGGTAATAACAACATCCAGTGGCGTGGTTTCTTTAAGCTGTTGAAGAAAGGATCCCAAATGCCCTTCCAAACCTTTCATCCACTTAAGAATGTGCCAAAGCTAACTAGGAGGAAAAGCAAAAGGATCAGGGAGGACCTGATTCCATCACTGAATACTTCAGATTTGAATTCATCATCTTTTGACACTGAGTTTTGCTGCTTTAAAGCTTCCTGGAAAAATTTCACCCTCTCAGAGCTCCAGACAGCCACCAATGACTTCAGCCATGGTATGAATGATATATCATTTTTCTCAAGCAATCAAATTACTCTTAGGTAGAAAGTGTACTTTTGCAATTTTAGCAAGCTAATCCAAATGCAAGTTTGTTAACAACTTAATTTTGAGAAATAACCCTTTGTTTTTAATAGAAAACTTTTGATTATAAGCTTTCTTTTAACTCAAAATAAAGCTTATCCAAACTAACATATTGACATCCTGGTTGATAGATAATTTGATTGGGGAGGGAGGTTATGCTGAGGTTTACTTAGGCAAATTAGAAGATGGGAACTTTGTTGCCATTAAGAGGCTGACAAGAGGGAGCCAAGAAGAAATGACTGCAGATTTCTTGTCTGAGCTTGGCATAATAGTACACGTGGACCACCCCAATATTGCTAGATTGTTTGGATATGGTGTTGAAGGTGGAATGTTCCTTGTTCTTCAGCTGTCTCCACATGGCAGCCTGTCATCCATACTTTATGGTATGTCAACCATTTTGAAAGTTTTTCTATTTTTTGGAGTATAAAAGAAACTGACAGGTGACAAGTATAAATTTGATTAGTTACATCCCTTGCATGATTTCAGGACCTCGTGAGAAACTGAATTGGAGCATCAGATATAAGATTGCTGTGGGGACTGCTGAGGGCCTTCACTATCTGCATGAGGGATGTCAAAGAAGGATCATTCACAAAGACATCAAGGCTTCTAATATACTGCTCTCAGAGGATTTTGAGCCTCAGGTGCTTCTAAAACCTGACAAATCTGATTATAAAACATGCAATTTTCAGCATTTATGAACTTCTAATGTTCTTAATTGGATTACAATCTCAATTGTTTCTTCTAAGTTGTTCAATTTGATTGTTATTAATGATCTTGCGCCAGATATCTGATTTTGGGCTTGCAAAGTGGTTACCTGACCAATGGACTCACCATACTGTCTCCAAAATAGAGGGCACATTCGGGTTTGTACATTTAACATCTTCACAGGTTTCCTTAGTGTTCAGTAGTTACATTTACACGTAGTCTTTTTTTTCCTTCTCAGCCAGTATTTAACCCTTCAATTTTCTTCCTTTTTTTGGCAATCACCTTTGATGTCAAAATAGCTACCTTCCTCCTGAATTCTTCATGCATGGTATAGTGGATGAAAAGACTGACGTCTATGCTTATGGTGTGTTATTATTGGAGCTCATTACTGGAAGACAAGCTTTGGATAGCTCACAAAAAAGTCTGGTGATGTGGGTATGTATCTATTGCACATGATAACACTAACTTTTTTAACTGTTCAGTTTTATATTGGAAATATCAATGCTGATATAGTTTGTTAATAAAAATTATTCCAGGCAAAACCTTTGCTATCTGAAAATAAAATCAAAGAGCTTGTTGATCCAATTCTGGGTGATGCTTATGATGAAGAGCAGATGAAACTGGTGATCATAACAGCTTCTGTGTGTATAGATCAGTCTTCCATTCAACGACCGCAAATGAGTGAGGCATGTCCTTTTTACATTTGAGAAATTTTTCATATCCTGTTCCATGTCAAATATCTTTCCTCTTTATTGAATCCATTCATCTTACAATAACATTAGGTTTTTGACAAGATCTTACTATATATGATATTATTCCACTCAAAATGACTCCTAACCGTGCAAAATTGGTTGAACTTTAGGCCTTGTTTGGCTTTGGCCAAGGAACTAACTAAACAAAAGCTTTTAACTAATATGAAGCATGCATGAATGGTTGGTCATTGGGTGCAGGTATTAGAAATACTAAGAGGTGATGAAGAGAGGTTGAAGTCCATGAAAGAACGGCAGAAGTCAAAACTGAAGCGGACATACTCTGTAGAGCTCTTTGATGCAGAAGAGTACAACTCAACTAAGTATTTGAATGAGAGCCAGAGGGATCGCCATATGGAGACTATTCTAGGCTCCACTAATAACTCTATCAAAGAAGAAAGCAATGAAAACTAGATTATGATCTCTGATGATTTAGATAATGCATGTGGCATTCATGGAATGGAATACTTATTGAAATTGAAATTAAGGGGTATCATGAGCTGATTATTCCATCTTTTGGAATCCAGAGCTGGCCACAGCATGAGTTGAATCAAATGGGTAACAAGGACATAAAATACATGTACTGAGGGAGAAGAACCTCATTTGCATGCAGCATGTTTGTCAACATTTTGTTTAGTCAAAAGGGTGATGAAGCTAAGCGGTAGAATGTGAGTCCCTAGGTAATACATTTTTTTGGGGGATTATCAATTTCCATCTTAACCACACACGGCTTCCTTGATCATCATGAACTCGACATGCCATTTTCAGCGGGTCGTTTAATCTTTGTAATGTAGTGATGTAACATTATTAGCAGATCTATGCTACACAGTTTAATGTAACTCTTCAATTGAGATGAGTTGTGTATGTTTAGTGATTTATACCAGGATAGACCGTGTCTTGCAACTTTTTGTTATGTGTTTAATATAGAATTCTTCTTGGAAAATAAAAACAAGTTAAGGAAAAGATTTGTCCAAATTTAAAATCGAAGCAATATTTTTTGGCTCATTAAAATATTTATAAATGACTTCTTAATAAAGAAAAAATTCTAAAATTGAACCGAAAACACGAGCTGTAATACATATACTTGTGGTAATCAATGTTATTTATTCTATTCTATGTTGAGATCTACTTTCATGTTTAAATTATTATCAGCACATTGTTACAACACATCATTTAAAGGGTTCTATCTAGTTGATGACAATGACCAATCAGGAACCAGAAATTAACAATATATGACAACAAGAAGAGGCACCAGAAAAGGTGAAACAGTAACAATAAATAATTTGCCTAATCCTTGTTTCATAGATTTGAATTCATAAGATGAACATTGGGAATCAATAGCTAGTGTTTACAGGCCTTCGATGTTGAATAATTGTCCATTTAAAATTTCTTTTCTTATCTAAAAGTAATTGTTCATTTCAAAATTTAACTAGCATTAATTAATTATTTTTTAATAATAATCTTATTAAATGCTATTGAAAGATGAGAGAGATATGGTGGAGGAGTGGAGAGAAAGTTACATTATTAAAAAGAAACAAGGACAACTTAATAAATTATTTTTATTCTTTTCTTTGATATTTTTTCAATAATTTTTTTATTAATTTTAGTACATATCTAAAATTAGACAATTATTCAAGAGCGAAAGAGTAAGATACAATTTTACACAACTATTAGTTAATTAAAATAATTTGGTAGTAATTACCTTGTTTAAATAATAATAATAATAATTTATTGAAGTGTTTAGATCACAACATCAAGGAATGCATGCAGTCCAAATAGCGGTTGGTAGTTTAGTTTAGATCAAAAAGGAATGAAACAGAACAGGTGAGAATAGAAGAAGAGCGAATCAATCAGAGAGAGAGAGAGAGAGAGAGAATTGAATCTATCGAAAAAAGAAGAATCGAATCAAATGAGTACTGGTATTAGCAGTAGTAGGGATTGGTGTTTGGTGTTGGTGTTGGTGTTGATCTGCTGCCATTGGCATGGAGCATGGAGCTCCTACGCTGGTTCCGCAAGCGCCATCACAGACCCTTCCAAGGTCAAACAAGTTTCCTGGAAGCCAAGGTCTCCTAATCTCTCTCTCTCTCTTTCTCTCTCTCTCGCTGCCTTGCTTAATCATTAATTAATTATGATTATGATCATCATTAGAAGTGGAATTCATAATTGGGAACATGAATGAATGCATTGCAGAGCATTTGTGTATGAAGGGTTTCTGACGGAGCTGGAATGCGACCACTTGATCTCCATAGCCAAATCGGAGCTCAAGAGATCTTATGTCGCCGATGATGTCACCGGACAGAGCAAGCTTAGTGAAGTCCGAACTAGCTCTGGCATGTTCATTCCCAAGAACAAGGTTGGGTACTAGGTACCTTACTATTATTATTATTATTGTAACAACATATTTTCAAATTTGATGTCCCTAAGTGAGATGCGTGCATGCATAGTAGTAGTCCAAGTAATCCTTCATATTGTGGCCTAATAAGATCTGTATTAGTTAATTAATTATGCTTCTTGGACTCATTTGTGGTTCATTATTTTTATTTATTTTTTATTGACAAACGCTTGGAGAATTTTGTGCTCTGGGAGTTAGTTCTATTTGGTTTTGAAGGTCTAATTTTCTTGCCTAATTCTCCTTGTTATGAAAGAGCATTCAATGTTTGCTGCAAACAAACAATGATTGTGATAATATATATAAGAATATGATGAATGGGAGAGTTTGGGAGATTATTCTGATAGGAGTTTGTACAGATTGTGTACATACTATGGGGGATTCTGCTGTTTGTCCTCTTGTTCGATTGATGCCATCAATTTTTTCATACCCCACAAACATGTAAAAGCTGTGCTGTGACTTTTTATGAACTACGTTTTTCTGACTCTTGATTTATTTTTTATAGGACCCTATTGTTGCTGGTATTGAGGACAAGATTTCTTCGTGGACCTTTCTTCCGAAAGGTACAGCATATATCAAAATCATCATGAGAATCTGTATGCTATCTTCGTTTAATATGTGGAATTATATCTTTTCAACAGTAATTATGCTTGTCTTTTTGTTAACACCAAATTGTTAGCTTTTCTCGTTCTACAATGTCTGGATTGAAAACAGTTTTTTTTTATTTTTTGGCCTGAGATGCAAACATTGAAAATGAGTGAGGTTGGTTTCTTCCTGTCTGTATTCTTTGGTCATCACTTGCTGTTTTGGTAACTGCTCTTTGCTTTTTAAAATGATGTCTGTTAAACAAGAGTGTGTGTTGGGCATTAGGTGTTATAGGATTAGAAAATTTCCCCAAATGCAAGTTAAATAATTAAAAGCTGTGATTGGGAGTATATTAGAGTATTTATAGTGCAAAGATATTGAGACACATGTTAAAATTTCAAAAGTTATGTATCCAGATTTAGTATGATATTATAAACTGAAATGTGTATGATGTTCAACACTGAATTTGTAATGGATGAAATTACTGTTATTTTGAAAGCTGAATCTGGAATAAAGGAAACTATGATTGTTATCGATACAATCATTTTCGGGTTTACTACAGACTTGTAACATAATTGTTCGAAAATTAATGAGAAAGAGAAATAACTATATAAACTTTAGTGGTGAGAGAGAGATTTAATAAGTTTTGGATTTAACAATTCATAGAGTATTGGTTAGAAATTACAATGAGTTCATTTTAATTATTTTTTAATTCTATGAAATTGGATTGTGGAATTATAATTCCAATTTCATGTTCAATTCCACATGGGACGTTAAAGTATTTGATTGTTCAATTTCAGAAAACGGAGAAGACATACAAGTATTAAGATATGAACACGGGCAGAAATATGAACCACATTATGATTACTTTGTTGATAAAGTTAATATAGCTATGGGTGGACATAGAGTTGCCACTGTTCTCATGTATCTCACTGATGTAGCCAGAGGCGGTGAAACAGTGTTCCCATACGCAGAGGTTTGTAGTATTTAATGCTGTTGATGAATCATTGCTGTTGTAACTTGTCAATTCATTTTTCTTGGTATCTCCTTATGCTTTGGGGGTCCAGCCAACATTTTTCTGGTGCCAGCTGAACCTATCAGTAGGAATATTCATTGTATCAGTGAGCAAAAATGTCATGTATGAGATTAACTATCTACGTTGGATGATTGGAATTTCTCACATCTTTTGACTGGTGACTTAGAGATATTAAAAGCAGAGAGACAGAGTAAAAATTTTGTGGGGTTAACAAGTTTTTATTTTAATAATACGGTACAAACTTTTTTTGAATTTGGGCAGTATATACTAGCAGGTATGGTTTATTTGCAGTCTTCTATTCATTAAGATAATCCACCCTGCCCTTTTTTTCTCTCTGGTTTCTTCAATGCCAAATACATGTGTAGGTTCTTAGCTGAAGGGGCTGAACTGCCCGGATGTTGCAGAGGCAATTGTTTCTAGTATCTAGTTTTATTCACAGTTGCTAACTGTGATAACTCATACAAATTTTCATTATGGTTGCAGGAACCACCACATCGCAGAGGTTCTGAAACAAGTAGTGAAGATCTCTCTGAGTGTGCCAAAAAAGGAATAGCAGGTGGGCGTTTATGAGGTTACTTCCGTATTTTAATGTCATGCCACATTTGCTGCTAGCTAAATCCTGTTAAATACTTATTTTTTTCCGCTTCCTTCCTAACTCGGGCAATTCATATAGTGAAACCGCGACGAGGGGATGCACTTCTTTTCTTCAGTCTCCACCCAAATGCTACTCCAGACACTCTTAGCCTCCATGCAGGATGTCCTGTACTCGAAGGCGAGAAGTGGTCAGCAACAAAGTGGATTCACGTGGATTCATTTGATAAGAATGTGGGAGCTGGAGGGGAATGCAGTGATCGGCATGAAAACTGTGAGAAGTGGGCTAACCTTGGTGAATGCACTGAGAATCCTCATTATATGGTTGGAACTCCTGGCCTTCCGGGATACTGCATGAAGAGTTGCAAGGCATGTTAGAATTTGATGTTGCTGAATGCTTTCCAGATTCCACTTGGTGTTTTTGGCATTGGATTTCAAATTTCAATTGTTTCTTGATTTGTATAAATGTTTTCTTTTTTTCGTGGATTGTAATGTAATTCTGTGGCCCATTAGATGGTGTTCTTCGATTCTAGTGTCATGGCTACACTTCATATATTTCTCAGTTATGAAGAAGCTGTAATGATAGTTCATACGGGATTCACTTTTCAATGGTTACATTGTACGTAAACCGACATAAGGAAGAGCATACATTAATTTTGCAATTATATAGAATTTCTCACGTTTCTCATGACAATTATTGCACAAATAAAATAAAAGGATAAGTTTGTCAACATGAAAAATATGAACTAATTTGTTTTGATAATTGTACTATTTAAATGATTTCTTAATCTATATGCCTAAACTTTAAAAGACACTTATTCAGAGACGATAATGATAGTAACATTCGGATTTAGTTGCTTGTTAACTAATGACAAAATAAAATTTAGTTGCTTTGGTCATCAAACAACATTTGTAACTTTTTTTTTTTTTCACTAGGTAAATGCTTAATTTTAATGACTATGCCTTGTATAATGAATATGTTCTCTTCGGTATCTTTTAACTGTCCAAATTAATATTGCGATTAGCTAGGGAAACAACTTGAGGGTTGACAAAGAATCAAATCATGTTGAAGAAAGATATCCATAATTCCAAATAAAGGTAAGCAACTGCATTATGTGGGTAAACAATATATGGCATAAAAACCACTTTTTCGAATTGAAGAGAAAGATACACGATAACGACTACCACATGCATGGAGATTTCAACAAAAAAAAAAATAAAAATGGGATGCATTTATTTTAAATTTTTTAAATAAGTTATTAAGAAACTTAAATTTCAAATATAATTGAAAAAGGCCAAAAATAATTTTTTAAGAAATTACTCTTTTTAATTTCTATGAAAAGTTGAAAATAGATTTTTTTTATTCTAACGATTTTAAAAAGATCACTAAATATACAAAAAAAAAAAAAACAAGACACATCCAAACAAACCCTTGAGGCATGCTTTTTATCTGTAAAACATGACTAGGTTATTATTTACTGGACAAATTCTGAAGGGAATATTGGCCAACTTATATTCAATACGAAGACAAAACTGTTATCCTTATTCTAATTGGAATAGGAAAATACAAAAGTAAATGGTGAAGCAGACACTTGGTGTGGGCATAACAGAACATAGCCCAACCTAACCTTCCAATTGATATTGAGGGGGCTTTCTTTGTCTGTGAGTATATAATGGAGGGAGGGGCTGGCAGTGGCAGACCCATAAGAAAAGAAAGAAATAAAAGGATGGCGAAGAATCCTGTCAAATCAGAGGAGTGAGAAAGAAAGATGCCCTCCCATGTTTTGTGGTCCTATACCAGTGCTGTGCCCCAACCATATGATGCCAACAATTGCACAAGTGCAACTGCATTGCACAAGTTTGCTGGCCATCTCAAATTGTGAGTGAAAATCCCGGTAGAGAAAATCTTATTGAAATGAAAAATAGATAACGTTGGGATATAATTGACCCTACTTAATGGGATCAGCTTAGTTATTGTTATAATTTTTTTCACTTTTAATTTAGCTTCATGTGATACAACTCATCTATCAATAGAGTCTTTGGCTTCTTTTTTTTTTTAAATTTTTTGGTGACCAAACCAACGAAAAATACTAACGTGTTGTAAACAATATAATGTTGACGTGATGTAAATATGATCGGCTCAAATTATATTAAGAAGAGTTAAATTAATTTCAAATATCAGCGATTCAAATTCTTTAAATGAAAAAGTCTTATCCAACCATATAGCTAGATTCAATAATTCATTATTTTAAAAATCTTATAAATAAAAATATGTGATAGAATGATGCTGTAAAAAAAAATTTTACACTGTCAATACATCAAAATTAAATCTTAAATATTTAATACTTGTATATATATAAATACATTTTTTGTCCTACTACTTTTAATTTGACATTAATTTAGTCGTAATAAAAAAAAATTTAATACCAATTTAATTTTAACATTCTTTAATTTCAATATCAATTTAGTCATCTATTGGATCTCAATTTGAACAGAAGGATTAGATTGATATTAAAATCTAAAATATTAAAATTGAATAGATGAAAAAATTAGAATTGTTAAAACTAAATTAATATTAAAATCCTTGTTAGGATTAAATTAAGGGGGGAAAAAGCTATTTACTCTATTTTTGTTTCTATTATTTTAGATTTAAAATTTTACCATATTCGATTTCTTCTTCTCCCTTAGCATTGTCTAAACAGAATTATGTTATTTCAACATTGAAGATGGAATGTCTAAGACACATATTTTATCACTATATGATGTGATGGTATCCCATTGTTCTTATAGGTTGGCATAATATAACTCGACAATATGTATAGTACTGTGTCCTAACAGAGAGGGATAGAAAAAAGACCAGTGAAACAGGAACAAGAGAGGGAAAGAGGGAGTGAGAAGCGGAGCAGCACAACAAATTCTGTGAAAAAATTATGATACTGTCAAACCAGTGAGCGTGGGAAGGAATGGTGGTGGTGGGGTCCCAGATTCTGCAATAAAAACAAACAAAGCAAAGCAAATCAAAGCGCAAATCCAGAGAATAAAGAGGACTGTTAACTCATTACACACTACCACTCTCTCACACATACAGACAAGAGTGGACACATACCAAACACCAGCACCAACCTTGGAGTTTACTCCCTCTTCCTCCATATGTGATTGACCACTAAGCCAATACTTCCCCTCAAAGGTCTTAACTTGAAGGCCCAAACTGTGTTGGGTCACTACTACATACACTGCTTGTGTTATTCTGCAGCAGCATAACAAAAACAGAAGCAACAAGTAAGTGGCTTTGTTCATGGAGGTGGGTCAGATGCAGAGACAGTGGGTGGACTACACCAAATCCTTGTTCATGGAGGTAAGCCAAAAAGGCAAAAACACACTTTTCTTTTTGTGAAATAAATTCATAATTCTGGGGCATGTCTGTGTTTTGTTGTGTTTGTGTGTTATTGTTATTGTTTTGGTTGTAATTATTGGACTTAGATCTGTCGGGCTGTTTTAATGTGTTGATTTTTTTGTGTCTTTTTTTTTTTTTGAAGGGCTTTTTGGATGGTCAGTTTCTGCAACTACAGCAGCTGCAAGATGAGAACAACCCTGAGTTTGTGGTTGAAGTGGTGTCTCTCTTCTTTGAAGATTCTGAGAGGCTTCTCAGTGATCTCACCTTTGCTCTGTCAGTACTATTGGTCCTCTTTTTTTATTTTTTGGGTTTTCCCCTTTACTTCCTTCTTCTTCTTAGAATGTTGTTTACTTGACAAAAGTTTCACTTTTAATTGATTACTTTGGAAAAAGTTTATGGTCTTCCTTGTTATTGTGATTTTTTTTTTCCCTCCTATGCAGAGATCAGAAAGGTGTTGACTTCAAGAAAGTCGATGCTCATGTTCACCAGTTAAAGGGTAGCAGCTCAAGGTATGAAATTTTTATTAAAGCCAACCAAAAATGTAAAAAAACCCGCACAATATGAATGAATAGGACTGTTTTGTTCCATTAAGCTTTGTTTGGTCTCTCTCTCTTCTGCAATGCTTGTGTAGTTATTGGTTTCTAAACAAGTAGAGTTTTGTTATCTCAAATTCATAACAAATTAATCAAACTTAGATCTGAATCTTAATTAGGAGTAAACCAAGAGGAAAGGCCACATTTTGTTTACTGTTACACTATGGTTTGTTTTCTAAATATTTGCTGAGACAAATTTGTATGTCTGTCTGGTCAACAGCATAGGTGCTCAAAGGGTAAAAGATGGCTGCATTGCTTTCCGAAACTACTGTGAGGAACAGAACGTTGACGCGTAAGTTATTATTAATCTTCAGCTGAGAAAATCTTTGGCAGTAACATATGACCATTGGCCATGGAAATTAATATTTGACATGTGTCAAGTTGCGCTATTAAAGAAACATAAACCTTTTGAGAAATACTTGCATGATCATGCCAGATGAATCTTGCTCTACTCAATGAAGAAGTGACCTTTTAGATAAAAATGTAGTTCCTCCTGCTAATTGAAGCATAAGTGCCACTGTATCATTAGGTAGAGCACAATCCACCTTGATGATGCTCGAGTATCATATAAGAATTTCTCTAAACATTTAATTTGACCAACATAACACATGTCAAACGTTGATTTGCATGCCTAACCGTAGAATTTTGCACCACCCACCCATAAACTTATCTTTAAGACAACTTCTTTGATAATTTTAGACTGTTGAATGCAAAGTTTGAATGATAAAGCCACCTGGGCCTAGCTCAAGTGCTAGGGCAATGGACACAAATTTTGGCAATTTCTTGTTGTTGTGGTCATGAAGAGTTTCTAATTGCTGCAGGTGCCTAAGATGTCTGCAACAAGTGAAGCAAGAGTACTGCCTTGTCAAGAATAAGCTTGAAACACTTTTCAGGGTAACTAGATATAATAAACTTCAGCTGAAGAAAATTCTATTACAATTACATTCTGTATTTGGGATTTACATATTTACATCTCTTACATGGATATTTATTGCAGCTTGAGCAACAAATTGTGGCAGCTGGTGGATCAATCCCTATGATGGAACTCAGTTTCTAAGGGAGTGGATTTATGTAGCTGCCTTTATTATGATCGTATTCTCCATATTATGTTTTTATCTAATGTCCCTAGTGGATCTATGGATTTCTATGAGGAGAGAAGCTTTTATCCAATGATGTACCTTTTTCCACAAGAAAGCACTTCATTATTTCTAATATATTGCATGCTATAATGAAAGGATATGACTTGATAGCACTAGTAAGAAACCTGCCTATTTTTCTTTTTCTCTGCACCCAATAGGAACAGAAGTTGTTGCTAGACCAATTCATTGAAGACCAGATTCTTTATGAACATATGGATCACAAATTTGTTCCACAATAGGAAAAGATAGATGTTCCATCCCCACCATTACTTTAGACCCCCCCTGAACTGATATAGACTAGCACAACGATATCAATCGTGTTAGATTTTTATTTAGAATCCTCAAACCATGAAAATTGTTATCTAAATTATAGTTTTAAAATTTTTTAAATAAACAAAAAATCAAACATACTATAAATTATTAGTTGGCATATGTTATTAGTTGTCATTTTTTATTTAAAAATATAAAATAACTTGTTTGATGCCATTTCTGTATGCATCTCTCGTATATAAAATGCTTAGTTATCTTGAATGTCTTTATAGTTTTATTCAAATTTCAGTTAAATCACTATAGTTTAAAAAATTATAATCAAATTATCATATTTTATCAAAATTTTCAATAGAATTGTTACAGTTTAATAATTTATAATCACATTATTATACTATATAAAATAATTAAATTAAGTTTCTATAATTTAAAATATGATTAAGTCCTTATAGTTTTGTGCAAGGGATTTAATTGAAAATTTTTTTATAATATAAAAATTTAATAAAATTATAATGGTGCTTAGAATAATTAAATTTAAAAAATATGATAAATTTAAGATGTAATTGTAAAAAAAAGTGATAAAATAATGTGAATAATATTATTCGTTAAAAAATAATAATATAAGCTAATGGAGATGTAAAGCGACTTTATTTGGAATGAGAAACCAGTAAGGACGGCAAATAAATAATAATAAAGTTGGTGTGGGAAGATAAGAGGAATCCTGGGAAGATATGATTCGATTCTTTGGAAGTAATGTGATGATGCGGTGGCCTTTGTCCCTTTGTCTGCTCCTTAATGGATCAAATCGCACTTGAAAGCAAAGTAAACGCCGAAATTATTATGTTGCTTCTTTTAATTTTATTTTCACCCCAAGCCAAGTGATTATTATATAATGGGTATAAATAATATTTTCTGAATTTATGAATAAGACATGCCGTCACAATGGTGTCAACTCACCGAAAGCACGCTCGGGCCGGAACATTTATCCTCTACTCTTAATATGGCGAGAGAAAGAGACAAGGAGCAATGAAAATATTAAATAAAAATATATCTATACGCTCAATCAATGTCTTAAGAAAATAATTGAAAGATGTTTAGGAGAAGTTTTGAGGAGGATACATCTTTTCTCTAAGTCAAATATTCTTTGCCTATGCAAGTATGAATTATTTATTTTTACATGTATACATTGAAATAAAATAATAGAATATAAAGAAAGTTGCACTTTATCTCATAAGTGTCATTCATATACATTTTAACTCTTAAACTTTAAACATGTGAAATTCGATCTCTTAAATTTTTATAAATATATATTTTAATCAAAATAAATATAGTATACCTCCTAAATTTTGTAAGATATGCAAACTAATTTCTTGAACTTTTCTAAAAGTACAACTCAGTATACTAAAATTTATAATCTACAATATTAATATTTAAAACTCATTACATGGAAAATATTTCATGTATCATTAAATCATACCCCACTATTTTCATAACCTTAATATTTAAAATAAGTTTTTGAATAGTTTACCTTCTAATTATTAATTATTTTTTCCAATCATACTTTCATATATCTCTTCTATTAACACAATAACACTACTCTACAAAATATTTTAATTAAAATTATTTAATATGAAAATAATAACAGATAATATAAATAAAATAATAATTGAATGTACTATTATATCATTAAAATTATTTATGTATAATTATTATATTAATGATAACTACTCAATTATAATTACTTCACAAAAAAATATTATAATTAACGATAATTTTTTTGATCACGTATGTCTATTATATAATTATGTAAAAAGCTATTATAATATGTTTTTATGTTAATAATAAACTAAAACTATAACTCATTTGATGTTAAAAAACACAAAATCATTACCCATAACCTTCTTTGGGTAACTTTTTAACTCCATCTTATTTCATTATGAAAGGAGAAGTGCAATGGTTTAAGAGTGATATTTGGATCGGATTTCAACAGGCACAATGATTTGATTTTATTTTCAACATTTTCCCCTGCAACCTTTTTTCATTTTAACAGGTGCGATGGTTTGACTTTGTTTTCAGTTTTTTTGTTCTATAAATTTTTTGTTATTGAGAGTAATATGTGAATCATATTTTGTGGGATCAACGATATTCCGCAATGATGTTTATAAGAGAATGATGCCACGATGATGATGACAATGTCGATGGAGCATGGAGGAATAATTATGGCTCTATATTACTAATAATTTATACTCATAAAGAAATTTATGCCCCACTATTTTCTTAATCTTTCTATTTAAATTTAGTTTTTAAATTTTTTGTCTACATTTTAATTATTAATTATTTTTTTAATTATACCTTCATACTTAACTTCTATTAAGATATTCTCTATATTGAATATTATGTCACTTATCAGTTCCACAATTTTAAACATTCAAAATATTACAAGCCTTAGGATCTTTATGTTGTCTAAAATACTATATTTGAAAATTTTGATAACTTATATTTGACATTGCAATGAAAGGTATTATAACATTAAAATGTTATAATATTATTAATAAAAATTAAAAATTAAAAAGCATAAAAAAAGCATTCATATTTTTGAAGGAAAAAAGTCACCTTTGCATAAATTGATAAATATAATTTTTGAAAACCACCATGAAAATAATAAATTAAACCAAAAATTTAAAATTCATTCCTCAACTTAACTGTTGGAAATATTTCTTCTATTATATATTGGGATTTATTTTGCATAATTAATTTTCACATGCATATTCTTTGCCAAATCAGTACATATTTTCCCCTAAATTTGTCTATTTTCTAAAGAGTAATATCAACAATCTATTTTTCAATTCTTTCCCTTTCTCAAAAAGTCTCTAGAGCTTTTGAAAATCATAAAATAAACAAAACTATCTATCTACAAGTCTCATTATATCATATTTAATTTTTTGTAACGTAAACATTCCAATTTATCAATTCTATGTTTTCTCATATTATTTATTTTGAAAAAAATGAATTTTATTTTTCAATATTAAAGTATTTTAAAAAATCAATTCCATAATGTATACTTCTTTGATCATGACACTAATTATTTATTATTTTTTAAAATTAATTCATTACATTATTTTTTATTAAAAATAATTATGTAATCGATGCACTACTCCAATTAATTGAGATGACATAAATTATGATTATTTATGATTTTTAACTAATTAGAATAATTATAACATATATTTTAAAATTGATATTTTAATTTATTAAAATAATGTATAAGGAAAAGAGGTGTAATTAAAATTGCATAAATTAAATTTATTTATTATTTTTTATTAGCTAGAAGATATACTTTTATGTTTTTTTATAAATTAAATATTTTAATTTACTAAAAAGATATAAATGATAAAAAAAAAAATCCTGAAGCGAGTACTCGCGGGATTATCCGCAATAGGATAGGAATATGGAGATAGATTTAATCCTCATGTGGACAAGGACAAAGTTTCGTTTATTAAATGGGACAAGGACGGGGAATGAAGTTCTCATCCCATAGAGACACGTTAATTTGCTATTTATATAAATTATTTAAATATCCACTTCATTTTTATTGATTATCTTTATTGGATTTGCGTATTATGTATTTTATTTTTAATTTAAATTATATTGCATTAGTTGTATTTGTTATTATAGATATTTATGTTTTGAGTTTCAGAGCGTTTTAAAATTTTTTATTAAACCCGAGAATATCTATAGGGATTCAAATCCTCGCAGAGAATGAGAATGAGAACTCATGACGGGGATAAGGATGAAGACCAGAGGCAAAATTCTAAACGGAAACAGGAGATAGGGACATGTTCTATTTTTTATGGATACCCATTTTCATACTTATAAATGACTCATGGTATAATAAAACTGTCCACTTATTCTTTTTAATTATTCAAAAATTTTAACTTTTAAAATGTGTAAAATTTTCATAAAATAGGCTATTTATTATTAGTTAAAGATCATCTATCAAGATTTTTTCAGCCTTATAGACATATTATCAAAATAAGATAGATATAAAATAGAATGATATATTTATATTTTATTTATTTATTTATCTATTAAATTTTTTTCAAAGAAATTTATATACTCAATTTTATATAATATATATTTAAATACATTATTAATTATTTTTAATAATGATCAATAAACTATTTTTTATTATTACCTAGTGCATTGCACAGGTCATACGACTAGTTTTTTAAATTTATGATATTTTTATTAATAATTGATGGAAAATTTAATAGAATAATTGATTTACATATTTAAAAAAGTTTAAGAGGTCAAATTGAATATTTTTAAGTTTAGGGTCTAAAGTGCATACAGTTTTGGAAAGTAAAGTGCATTTTCTCAATAATATATATTCATATAATATTTTTAATATAATATTCATATAAGATATCATGTTTTAGTATTTTAGTATTATGTTTAAATATTCCATCTCTAAATTTGAATATAGGCAACATAGTTGCCCTTATGGTTATAAACCTTGAATATTATATCAAAAAAGTTTTAAAATTAGCTTAAATATATTATTAATATAATTTTTATATAATTATTTAATTATAAATTATTATGTGGTCGATACTATTTGTTTCTTTTTTTTTCTTTTAAACTATACATATAATGATACATGGTTTATTAATAGAGTTTAATTTTGATGACTGAAGCAGCAATATAGATTAGATGTCTATATAAAAAAATTTATATTACTAACTATACATAAAAAATGAATCCTTATTAAATATAATGCATTTTGTCTTAATAATATATCAATTTTTTATATGGAATAATATATCAAAATTAATTTGCTCTTTTTTCGTGAGTGGGATTATAAAATTTATCAATTCAGAGTGTATTGCAATGGGGAGTATCTAAGGATGATATAATTAATATGTTGGAATTCAAATGGCCGCTGCATGATGGTGGGCAATTGGGCTTCAAACTAAATTTGCATTTTGCTTTTGAGTATTCTATCGGAAGTGGGCAAGTGGAGACAAAAATCACCATGTCTTTTTCCAAATTAAACTTGAATGTCTATCTTGAAGAATATCAGCCACACAAAAGAAACTTTAGTATATATATAAAAAACAAAAAGATGAGCTGCTTTTGGCAGAGAATCATAAAAAAGGGTGAAAAAATAAAATAAAAATAAAAAAGCTCTCTCTCTCTATACCTACCTTCTATCAATGTGTGGATGACTCCATTGTCTCTTCTGTTCTTCAAAGCTTCCTATCTTAGCTGATTGGCTGTGATCACCAAGCCTCTTTGCATAAAGTTCATGAAAAGCCTTGGCATCCACATGGCTTAAAATTCTGACCAATTTTCCACATTTCTCATCCACCACAGTATTTCCATCACTGGATTCAACACCTTCGGCCATGACTTTAATGGGCTTGACCTCAAACTTTGCATTCAGGCTAGAAGGCCTATCAGCCAAGACAACCGCACCTAGAATTTCCCCCAAGAATGTGTCCTGCAACAACATAAACATTTGGCACTAGCCTCTTAATTAAGCACAAGAAACAATGTACACAAACCAAATGAAATTGTGTCAAATACAAACTCTTGAAAGGAAATTGTTTTTTGGAGTGAATTGTATAGATATTGCACAGGGGACATATATGAACCTGTGTGTGAATGAGTATCGAAATATGCATGTATCAAGGTAAGAAATATATTTTATATTTATGTCGAAAGTGTTAAGTTTTTATCACCACATTGAATTTCTAAGTTCTCACTTCTAAGCTAAGCAAGAGATATCTTAATAAAGAATAATATTATTTTTGACGTGAAAATTTAGACTTTGAAAGCGGACGTTGTATAGAGAGACGGAGAGTATGTAGTCATTATGGATGAGACAAGATTTTGTGTCTCTCTATGGAGTATAGCGTTTACTTTTGATGTCAAAGTAACATTACCCATCTTGGTAAAATGATTTTAGAGTTTATTCAATCTTTTTCCTAGTCTAGCCATTAGCAATATAAAAAAGTGTTAATATCAATGTTGAAGTTATGATGTGAAAGGAGGGCTTGAAATTGGTAATGAATATGAAATATGAACTTGTACCATATGATGATATCTGTGGTGGCTTTGCTTCAAACAGTGAAGCCTTGCTAGCAGGCGCTTGGAAAACACAGCTTCGGGTGTTTTTTCTTCCATCTTACGCAAGCTGGATAAGATTGTTGAAAACGAACTTGCACTTTGTTGGACACTGAGTGGAATGAGTGTGATGTTAGCTTGTGATTGAAACACTGTCTTGGCTGCTAAAGGATCCAGAAACATATTGAATTCTGCATACTGGTTGGAAGGAACAGAAAAGATATTCCCTTTGTCACTCGCATTCTTGCTGATGTGTCCCCCCACAACATAAACCTCCTGAAACATTATGGAATTGTTATGCCATGTCATCACTACATATGCAAATCATGCATAATCATATACCATAATAATCAATTTTGATGTTCACTTTTTTGTTATAGACTTTTACTTACCAAGAGATGACAAGAACATTTATAGGAAGCTGATTGGTCTTGGTGATTTTCATCAAATCAGTATCACAAAGTGGTGGAAAACAAATTTGGTACTACAATATTATAACTCACCTGAATTCTAGAGCTTATGTTTTTCAGTGATACAACCTTTGCTAAATTAGTCAAGGGTCCATTAGTTAATACTGTAATCTTAGACCCTGCTGGTTTTGTTTTCTGCAATATCGACTCCCAAATTTCCATGGCCAGTGGTTGTCTGAGTTCAGGGTGATCAGTGTCCCGAGGAGCCCCAAACTTCACAGAGTTTTCTGCTGTATACCTGTGACACGTCAAAGTGCTAGTTTAGTGCAATTTGGAAAGTGAAATACAAGAAGTAACTTGTACCGAAAAATACAAGTAGGAATTGAAATGGTGAACATTGTACATGATATAATAAGTGGTGTCACAATAATTACAATCTTATGTAAGTGCACTTTAGAGGAATCCTTCCAATATGTAATTCCAATTTCATTCAGGTGATAATCCATGTTTACTTCATTTTCTCTTTAAACTTTAGAAAACTAACACACGCACACACCCACACGCATCATGGTTTCAATAACAATTTTCCTAAGCACCACAATGTTTATGAGAACTTATGAAACGAAAGTAAGTGAAAAGGGCACCTTCTGGGGCTACGAGGGAGATCACGGGCCAGGCCATAGAGAGTGTCAGAGTCAAGAAATCCACCATTTCCGTGGGGAATGGCTTTAGCATAGTTGCAGTCTCCAACAGGGGGGAATATTGGGTCAGGCTGGTTCATTGCAAAGAAATCACCAAGGCCCACTGGGATGTCGTCACGGCCCATCATGTGCAGTAAGTCATAGATCACATCTATTGTTGCTCCATTCGCCCATCCAGTTGGGCTCACAATGATTGCCTGAAAACCATAAAATCATTAAAATGTGAGTCTGTGTCTATGATTCACTTGCTCATAAACAAATCAATAATTCAACACAATAATAATAATAATAATAATAATCATCTTTGGTTTTAAGTTCCAGATTGCCAGTCACATCACTGCACAAGTTAAAAGGAGAGAAGGTTTGCTTGACCTCATGATATTGAGCAACCTCGCCTCTCCCTAGATTTTTTTTGTAATTAATTCTGATACATTGACACTAAAATATTTTATTCTATTAACCAATCAAATAAAACTATATATGTAAATTTTAAGGTAGATATTGCAAGAGTCAAACACTTTTGATAATACATCACTGCATAATTTGATGGCTGTATAAAGAAGTTTGATTTCTATATACTAACAATATAAGTTTTACATTGTTATCAGATCATACATTGTCACATCAACAAAAGTAATTAAATCTCACGTCCACTGCTTGAAAAGTCATGCAAATGGAATGATTTGATTAAATGTCTATATAAATTTTCTTTTAATTATTACTGCATAAATTAAACTTAAATTTTAAATTCACATCAACAATAATTAGAGTAGGGTAGCTCCTGACTCTCACTGAACTGAAAGACACGAAGGAGTTTTCATTGTGGCACTTACTCTATTTTTTGGTGTCAATATTTAAGTTTTCAAAGTAACAATTATTAGCATGAAAAATTAGAATACCTTGAGGTCGATCACTTCAACAGGAACTTTTAGGAGGAAAAAAAGAGCAAGAAAATCTCCTGCACTCATGTCCATGTCAAACACAAGTGGTTTCCCCAGTGTTTTGTTTTGTAAGTCTGGCTTGTAAGTCACTTCTCTGTAGCTAGGAAACTGTGTAGTGAAATTGAATCTCCCAGCATGTTGTGGCTGCTTTAGAACCTGTGACCCAGCAGGGAAACAAAATTCAGATACTCATATCAATTTTAAACCCTACCACGGTCAGAACACAAAATAATTCAGTGATGAGTTTCCTTCTAAAGAGCTAATAATTGCAGTTCTTGCCTCACATCACATATCATACAAAACAGAATGATTATGCAATCTTGTACAAGTTTGAATAAAATACAAGACAGTGAACTTACATTCAAGAAGCTTATGAAAAATTCTCTGTCAAGCGAACTCCTAATATCCTGGTTAGGCTTTGCTCTTGTGGCCACAAGTACCTTCACTGAGTCTGTACCATTCACCTCTACTGTATAACCATCCTATAGAACATTTTTCAATGCATAATTAATACATGAAAATTTTAGTATATTTGTGTGTGTAAAATGAGGGTGCGATTCGGCACAATGATAAGATTGTTGCCTTGTGAACTGAAGGTCACAAGTTCAAATCCTAGAAACAAACTCTCCGCAAAGCGGGAGTAAAACTACGTACATTTACCATCCCCAGACCCTATCAGGTGGAAGCCTCATACACTAGGCTACCCTTTTTTATGTGTGTAAAATATTAGTAGTTGCAAATAAAGAGAAAGCCAAATTACCTGACATTTCCCTTTCCCATTCTTCACAAAGCAAAATGGATCTCTAAGTCCTTGTTGAACATGACCACTGTGCACCCCACCTTTCTTTAGATTGAACTTAGGAACTTTGAGGCCATCAAAGAATGGATTGGAGCCATCATATACCCCATAAGGTTTGTTTGAAGTAATTACACTTATGTTCATATACTCCATTTCAGCAAATTCATTTTCCCCTTTATGGTTATTGGAGTTGCTCATGATTGAGACTGCTACGCCAGATGTGAAAGAGTCCCACATAAAATAACTCTGCCAACCAATGAATCATTATCAATATTGACTTCTCTTTAATCAAATAAAAGATATGTTACTAATAAGTGGTAATCACAAGCATGTACAAATTAAATAAAGAAATTACCGTATAGAATTGGTTGTCAAACCAAGTATCACGAGCCATTTTCAAGGACTTGAAACAGTACTGTGCCTCATATGTGTCTTGACTCTTCTCAAAGTCATCAAAGAATTCTTCAGTGATGGGGATTGTGTTTGTTGCATCAAGAGGAACAAGGGTAACAGGAATACCAGAATGAATCACCTAAAATGAGATGCACTTGTTTTGTCAATAACCAAACAGTACATATTTATCTCTGCATTAAACACAAGCCTGAACCTTGACAGGATGAATGTTTAGTTTATCACAATTGGTATCAAGGATACTTGGACAGTAACTACTGCTATTCATTTAAATGAATTTAAATAGAAGTACTATTTTTTTTCTATAAGAAAATCTAGTGTAATGTTTATCTACTATTTGCGGAACTAATAACAATTTGTTGCCACTGTTTAATTGTTAATAACTATTCCATATAGTTGGAGGCTACTTTGTAGCAAGAATACAAAAAGACTGACCTGATATGCTGCAAAAGGGTCTCCAAATATATTGAATTCTGCATAAGGGTTACTATTATAATCTGTGAACAAATTGCCATGATCACCACACTGCCTAGGCACACATGAAGGGGAAGCATTCTTGGGGCAACAACCAGTTGGGTTTCTTGACCTTACACCCCCTCCCATGATATAAATATGCTCCACATTTTTCTTCAAGTGTGGATGAGTCATGAAGAAAATGGCCAAATTTGTGTGTGCTCCAATCACAAACAAAGTTATAGGACCTGCAGATACTTTGTCAATAAGCACTTGCTGAGCACTTGGCTGCCTTAAGGGAGTGTATTTCCTTCTGCCCTAATTTCATTATGGAATCAGTAAGAAAATGAGCATCAATTCGACAACAATCAATTAAAACAAAAAGGATTAACTTAATATCAATTCACATAATGATTTGTAATGTGATTTAAAACAATTTGAAGTCTAGTGTAACTTGGTCATTTTCATCAAGCTATATTGAAAATTTGTAAATAGACATGCGTGAATTGTGGAAAAAAATATCCAATACTTTTTTCATAGAATCAAATTCACAAGAATTATTAGACCTGTGGAAGGAAAGCTTTCCGGATGCCATAGTTTGCATCAATATCTAAGCGCCCTCCAAGGCCCATAGGAATGGCCTGCCTGTATCTGCAGCCTCCTGCCGTTGTCATTTCCTGATTCAACCAAACAGCATATGGCATATTAATCATGAACATGAACATCAATAAGATAATACATTCATTTCTCTGACTAAAGTTTCAATTTGGTCCCTAAAATTACATATATGTTTCACTTTAGTCTCTAAAATTAAAAAAGTATTAATTTGATCCCTGAAATTATAAAAAGCGATTTAAATTAGTCCTTATTTAGTCCCTACAAACCATAGGGACTAATGTGACTTACTTTTTGCAATTTCAGGGACCAAATTGACACTTTCTTAATTTTAGGGACTAGAGTGATGCATACATATAGTTTTAGTGACCAAAGTGAACCTTTATTCCATTTCTTTCTTCATTTATTTCAATTCACTCATACCAATCCAATCTGCAAAGTATAAAAAGCATGGTTTAACATATTATTAACTATAATGTCTTCATTGCTCCACGCATTTCTAACTATGTGGAGGTTCACCTCTTGAAACCAAAAAGAGCCACATTCCAAATAGTACATATATACCTGTTCAATAATTGGAAGATATCCACCAACATTTGGAAGTATGGTACCATTTGGGAGTATTCCACCCTCTCCTCCCACTCCAACAGCTACATCATCCCGCCCCATCATGTAAAGCAAGTCATAAAGTTGATTCACAGCATGCCCGGCATTAGTCCAAGCATTTGCACTGATGGTGACTGCCTGCAAATACAACTAGGACACACTCAGCTCAACACAAAATCGAATCCATTACCCATGAACAATAAACAATAGCAGAAAAATGATTCATAACATGTTAGTCACCTAGCAATAAGATCAAACCAAAATATGCAATGTCAACTTCAGAAGACAAATTGTCTGGTTTTTACGAAACATGGAGACAAACAGAGCCTCTATAGACAACTTTTGAGATACACCCTCATTTTAAAAAGAAGAAAAAAGTACACCCTTTTTCACTGTGCCGTTTCCTTGATTAAGCCAGCACAAACAGCAGCCAATCGTCACCAGTAAGATATGCTTTGAAAAACAAACTATTTAATTTTTACTATTGCAGATTTCCAATCAAGGAATAGTACATGATTTAGAAAACTCAGCTCAGTCATAGTAAAATGATTCACAATGATGAAAATCATATAACAAATAGAAGGGAATATACATAATAAAGGTAACTGATGATCAAATTTGCTTTGCTCTCTCACCTCTAACTGAAATTCTGATCTGTTGAGCTTCAAAAGATACAGTAGAGCAAAGAAATCATCAGTGTCAACATCTGTGTCCAAAAGAATCCTCCTAGACCTGCCCTCCACAGTATGCAAAGCAGCTCCAAGAGTTCCCAACACAATCAGTAACACGGCTACACAAAACCTCATTGGAAACAACATTTCTCTGTGTGATCCAACGCTGACCCAGAATTCTCTTATGTTCAAATATGCAAAAGAAACTGGTAAAGGAAAAAAGTACTTAAAAAGAGGTCTGATTAACTTGTACTATATAACATGTCACCCTCATTCCAATACATCATGAAAAACGTGGAATTACATAAGAGAGTTGTTCATCACCATGTGTGGAATAAAAGAGAGGATGGAGATGAGAGAGAAGTGAATGAGGTGCTAGAACAGTCAGGTAGTATCTGAAAGTAGCGTTCCTAGAAAAGCAAAACACGAGAAGGAAGCTATACTTACGTGGTCAAAGGCTTTGTAGTGCGAAACATATTCTTCCAACAGCATTGTCATCTCAGCATCTAAGATTTTCATTTCATTATTATTAAATATAATAAAAAATAAGATTATTGTTATATTTAATAATAAAAAAATAAATACTTTAATAAAATAATAATTTTACAATGTTAAAATAACATTTACCTTCTACTAATTCTGACAACTCCACAGAGAGGGACAGGGAGAAGACAGAGAGGGGAATTAATTAATTAATTAATTTTGGGAAAAACAGAGTCATGAACAGGTCGCTGGCATTCTATTCCTTTATGAATAATATTACTAGCCATATCACGATGCAGAAAAGAAAAGTATTTTACATTAACCGCAGATAAGTAATCACAATCATTAACCTTTTTATCTTTTTCATTCTCTTGTTTTTTTTGTCCTTTTACCTTGAACAAAAGCCTGAATTGATTTTGTGAAGATCTCACAACTGAAGTATTACTGTTAATAATATAACTCCATGTATAAAAGATAATTTCAGCAAAAAGATTATATATATATATACACACACTCGCACATGACTGCATTCAGTAAGACAATATTTTGTTGTTGTTTTATATCTATTTGTTTGTTTGTTTATTTATGTAAGCAAATTCAACTAAAATTAATTTATTACCAAACATGCACTAAATAATAGTGAAAAGTGAAAATTTAAAAAGCGATTGAAATGAGTACTCCTTAATTAGCACTGTACAGTAAACATATTATCTCAATAATATTTTATTAAGACATCTATTTTTTCCAAAGTGTTATTTCAATTTATTTTACTTAAAACATTTATTCATCATCTATCGTTAAAAATAATTATAAAATATTTAAAACAAAAAAACATATTATTGCAATAATAGATAATGAATGATAAATGTGTATCACTAATATTTTTTTTTTCTTTTTTTCATTTTCATCATTAACGAAACACTCTTAACGAGGCATTTTGGTAAGAATTTAAAGAATTTTAGTTGATGGGAAAAAAAAAAAGATCTAGCCATAATCGAGTCAAATCAAAGAGTAGAGATGATAATATTATACAAGAAAAACGTCATATAAGCTCATTAAATTCGAACATCTCAGAAAACATCGGGTCAGACGTTGGTAAAATGAGTTAAAAAGGACTGAGATTCATGTTGAGTAAAGTCATCAACAAGCTGAAAACTTTGAAGATTTAAATAAATAGATTAAATAATAAATTATAAAAATACATCGAATACTATATCTTATTTCAAAATTTTAGGACAATAAATTTATGAATTCTCTCGTCATATTTACTATTTATTTAGTCCAAGTTAGCCAATATAGGACTCTAAAATGACACTTGGAATCATCAATTCATATCCCTATCATTTACAGCCTTATAGGTGATAAAGACAGCGTCTTCTATAGGTATTTCTATAAAAAAAATATATCGAATAATTTAAGAACACTTTAAAAAAAAAAAATCGAGGAATGTTAAAAAGGAAGTTTTGAGCCTCAGGCAAACCTGGCCCGCCGTCGTCCCTGCCCGCCATTCATTTGCATAATTTTTAGTTGTTTAAACATTAATTATAGTGTTTCTTGTTGTTATCTCAACTAACTATATTTCTTTTATAAAAAACAGTTCATGCCGTGCTGCAATTAGAACAAATCACGACACATTTTTTTTAAACAAATTAAATATTTGTAAATGATTGGAGATTATCTATTTCAGAAGTAGGTCTTGATATATTTATTCCATCTAATAATTTTTTTTAGACATAAATTTGTATTAATCCAACCGTTGAATTTGATATTCCTACTAAGTAGGTCAAGCATATAAAGTTTCATATAATTTGAAAATAAATTGATAGTTCATCATTTTATTTTATTTTGACATATACATATTTTTAAAAATACAAGTAAATATCGATAAATAGATTACATGGTTATTGCTATCTACCTTTTATGAAATTTGACATTCTTAACTATTAATATAATATAAATTAATGGTCTTAAATTCAATGTGGATGAAGAGGTATAACACGAAGTAAGTGTGCACGACTTACTCCTACTTTTCTTAAATATATGTTAATTTTTTTTATCTAAATAGAGAAACGTTATTTGTTCACTTTTTTTTTTTTTTAATAACGTTATTTGTTCACTATTGCGAGACCATTATACACGCTGTTTTTCAACACGGCATCGTATAAAACATTACTCTCACATCAATCTCATTTCAATATACGTCTATCTGAATGTGTACTGTTACATTACCCTATATGGTTATAAAAAAAAATACGAGCTAAAAATATTTCACTTAATACACATATGAGATGGCCCCATAAAAGACAGGGAAAGGCTAGTTTAGCTTCAATATAAACTATAAAGCGTAATCGACGAATAAAAAAATACCCCAGTTTGACTTAACACATGCTTAGCATATCAGATTAACACTAGAAAGGATTTTCCACCAGTAAAGTGTCACTTTTGTTCCAGGCCACTTTAATTTTTAGTTAAACAATCATTATATTCTACTGATAATGTGTCACAACAATAAAATTTAATAATTGTTGGACTATAGATTAAAGTGACCTATAAAATATAATTTCAAGGATTAAAGAGTTATTTTTTAAATTTTAATAAATAAAATGAATCACGCTTATAATTTTAAGGATCAAAGTGACATTTATGCTATCTTTCACAGGTTTACCTAATAAAATCCATGCGGGATTCTGTTGCATCTGATTGTAATCACCTCCACTAATAGCTAATTGAGATGGTCAAATTAAAATGACATTTTTCAATTGCGAACTTTACAAGATTCCAACATGACTGGAGACTAATATTTTATATTTGAATTATTTAGTTGTAAATTCAAATCCGGCTTTAATCCACGCACAACTCGCAATAGTTGTATTCCTAAATAACTAAAACTGGTAGTGAGTATCAAATGCTACTGTATTTATTTAACTTTTTTAGTCAATTTTAAGGCGGATTCCCTTCCCAATTTTTCAACACCGAAAAAGAAAAAGGTTGTCTCTACATTTTGTCAAAAAAGTAAACGTATTTTTACAGATGAAATGTGCCGGGGCACTTTTTAGCATATTCTTGCAATTATATATAGAATTTTTATGTTATCTTACGTGCTCGACATCAATTGTGCAAACTAGCACCTATGTTTTCCAATAATTTGTCAAAGAAAAGGATGCTTATGATGTGATTGGTTGAGTTAAAATAGGGTGAAAAACTGTTATGAATGAATCTCATACATAAAATTGCATAAAATTGCATGTAGGGATCATTCATAAAAATTTCCAACTCTTTTTTAACTTCAAACTAAACATACGCTTAATTTAGAAATGAATTATCTTTGGAGTAAAGCGAAAAATGGTTTTCTAAGGTACCGTTATAGAGATTGATCCATCGAAGATTGTCACGAATGAGAGAGGTCTTTTTAGTAATTTTCCTTTTATAGTTTTAAACTTTTATCCTCTTTATGCGAGTACAACATTGTATTTATATTTAAATTACTAAATAAAAATATAATTACAATGATACTTTTAATTTTTAAAAATTTATTTTTACTTTGATCTTTTCAAATAAATTTATAAATAAAAATACTTTCAAACATGCCCTTAATTTTAAAAAAATATTATCTTTGAATAAAAGCTATTAAAAAATTATTTTATTTTTATCTAATTCAAAACAACAAAAATTCATATTCATAATAAAATATTTTATAAATATATTAATTATTTTTTAATTTTCAAAATATGAGAGATCGAAATAATCATTAAAGTTGAGACCTTTTATTGAAAAGAAAATATATCTAAATTTTAATCCAATTTTTCTTTTTATGACTTGTTACTAGTATGAAAAATTATTGTGAAATGACGGATCCAAAAGAGATAAATAAAATAGCACAAAAATAAAATATGTGAAAGTATAAAATAAATCATATAAAAAATTAACGCAGTTTGGCAAATAGCCTACTTCCACTAGTAAAGATGATAATTAAATATTTTATTATAGAAATATAAAGATATAAAAGGTAGATACACTTCACTCGAAATTCAAATATCAAATACATCCAAAATACCATATAATATTTTCTAACTGGTGTATACTTCTAACTCACAAAAAAAAAATATTAGGGACATATAACTCATCACTAGTAAATTGAAGTGAGGAAATACTGGAGGTTGATGCTCAAATGAGTTGCATTGCCTGTATTTCATAGATGAGATGCATAATATATCATTAATGATCCTGTAAAATTGTCAAAGAGAAGCACATTGACAAACTTCTATTCGCCCCCTACATTTAGATTTACCATGCTCTCTGCAAATCATATTTGCAGCCTTGCAATAAATGCAATTTGAAGCTCCTGCAAGTTTCTTATATGTGGCAGGTGACTACATAGATTTTAGTCGACGATGAAAATTGTTACCGTTGGGTGAGGCTACCTTGGCTATCGGGGCGGCACACAATGGCAGACTCCTAGCTCCGGCGTGTGGGGGTGCCTGCAAAAACACTCCGACGCCCAAGTCAGATTGGGTAAGTTACTGTAGAAGGTAGTAGAATGACATACCTCATGCAGCTTTTTCCGCACCCATTTATGTCCATTCTCCTTTCCTGGGTACTGCTTTTAGGGCTAAGTTGTACAGTACAGATGGGATTCTAATCGTCTTGATGAGCTGTATTGTACGCGGGGGAATGTTAATCGTCCTTACAATCCGTACGATATGGAAGCCACTTCAATCGACACGGAGATCTCTCCTCGGAAGTATAAGGTCTAGTATCAATCCATTATCCTTTCGTGGTCGGTATGGCACTCGGACCGTGTCTTTACAGAATGCTATGTGCTTTGTCGGAACTCTTCCTTGGTTCTTGTTCCTGAGTTCGGGGGAGGGGCCTTGGTTTAACATTTTACTAAGTTCGATCCTTACCAGCATGGTTCGTCATTACTCGACCTTGGATCGCTCGGTATGAGGTCCGAGGTCACGTTTATAACAAAAATCAAGTCACACATGACATTATAAATCTCCATCCCAACTTAATTTTCATAAAATTTTTGAAATTGTCTTTTCCAAAAAGTCCTAAAGGGAAAACTCATATGTTTCGAATGCAAATTAAGTCTAACTATTTTTTTAAAACAAATTAGCTCAGAACTCTGATATCAGTTTATTGTATAATATCATATTCAAAAGATACAAACAAAATAGTACAAAAATAATTAGGTGAAAGTGTAAAACAAATGACACTAAGAATATACATTGTTTGACAAATAGCCCACATATATAGACAAAGACAACAATATAATATTTCACTTTAGAAATATAATCAATATGCAAAAAGTGGGCGCACTTTACTCAAAATCCAAATATACCCAAAATATCTTATTATATTTTATGATTGATGTATACTCTCAACTCATAATAAGAATAATTTACAAGGAATATATAACTATTCTCTAGTACATTGAAGTGAAAAGATACTTGCATTTTTTTTTCTCCATCGATGCTCAAATGACTTGCACTACCTAAATTTTATAAACGAGGTGTATAATATGTAATTAATGATCATGTAAAATGGATTTTTAACCCAAAAAAAATGCTTATTTACGAATTTACATCTATTCTTATGTTATTTACCAATATATATTAGTTTTTGAAATAATGTAAAACAGTTAACAATAGGACAATTTATAACATATAAATCGTTTAGCTGTCAAGCGATCTATTGAATGACATGTTTTACTGTTTAACGATTTAATGGTATACGTGGAAATAATGACAGTACTAAATCGGCTAGTAGTTGACCAATTTATGTAATTGACAAGCTAAACGTTTTATGTTCCCAATGTTATAGTGTGTGCGAGCTACCTATAAATATACCCTCAAATGAGCACTCCATGAGAAGCTAATGTGAGGGATTTTTTTTCCTTTATAGAGTGAATGATTGAAAAAAAATGGTAAGGAGATATTTTATGATTATTCATTATAACTATGAGATAATTCAAAACTTATAAGATGAAATCCAATTTTGCTATAAAAATCCACCACTTGTTAGTGCTCGTTCATTAATGACGCTTTTTGAGCTTCATGCCAAAATTTTTCACAAGTTGCGTGTAAAAAACAAGAAAATAATTCAACTAGTGTATCGGCTATCTATATTGATTGGTCAAGGTGCAGTTCAGTATGGGAGTTACACTATTGGCCAAATTTAATTAAACATGCATATTATAAACTAAATTAAATTTATAGACTACGAAAAAATTACTTTATTCATAAGATTATTTCAAGTAATTAGATTCTACAACTACAAAGATTAAAAATATTGCAAGTAATTAGTTCTTACAACTACATAAATTAAAAAGCTAAACAAATTTAATTAAACATGCATATTATAAACTAAATTAAATTTATAGACTACAAAAAAATTACTTTATTCATAAAATTATTTCAAGTAATTAGTTTCTACAACTACAAAAATTAAAAATATTTTAATTAAATGAAGGATTTTTAATTGCTATTTGGTCTCACTAATAATAGTTAGTACTTACTATTTGTAAAGGTAAGTTACTAGCTTGCTTCTTAATTATTTTACTTATATCTAAAGTGCAAATTATATTCAAATCAACATAAATAAATTTAAGAAGTTATAGCTATAGATTTGTTGTTTATCTTGCTTTGATTTTATAGGTGAGAGTTATTTTTTCATGCAAAATATATAAAATAATGGAAGACTTTTGAGTAAGTCTCATAACCATATCATAAATGAGTTGAGGAGTTAATGAAACGATTCTTTTTTTTTAAAAAAAAAAAATCTTACTTAGTTCCTATAACTACATAAATTAAAATAAATGAACTATACTATTCAAATTAAAAAAAATACAATATTTCAAGTGATTAGTTTCTACAACTACATAAATTAAAATAAATGCACTATACTATTCAAATAAAAAATACAGTACTCAACTAAATACACTACACACTCAAAAAAAAATACACTACTTAAAAAAATACAGTACACTATATAAAATAATTTAACTGATAATATTTAACTAAAAAAAATTACCTGCTCATTCAAATTTATAGAGATATGCTCGTACTAATCCCAACTATATAAATTATTTTCTCCTATATTTTTTATACTACATTAGTAAATAATGAATTCTTTTTATTGTTTTTGGATAAAAAAGCCCACATCCGCTTCTCACGAAGTGCTCATCTGAAGATGTATTTATAAGTACATTAAATGTTTAGCTTGTTAACGATTTACATTATATATATCGGCCAACTACTCCTCCATTTAGTATTGTAATTGTTTTCACGTGTACCATTACATTGTTGCATGGTAGAATGTGTCATTCAATAAACTGTTTGACAGCTAAATGATTTATATATTATAAATTGTACTATTATTAGCCATTTTAGATTAATTTAGAAATTAGTGTATATTGATAAATAATATCAGAATTGATATAAATCTGTAAATATATATATATATTTGGGTAAAAAAAGCCTTGTAAAATTGTCAAACACAAGCACATGCAAATTTCGATTGGCCGTCTGCGTTGAGATTTGCCAAGCTCTTCGTTTATATGCAAATCATGTTTGCCGGCTTGCACTAAATGCAATTTGAAGCCCCTGCAAGTTTCCTACGTGTAGCAGGTGGCTACATAAAATATTAGTAGGTAATGAAAGTCAAGCCTTAAAAGTGAGAATTCCGTGCTGAAAATGCTCCTAGGTTCAAAGCGAGTCGGTGATCAACGTGGTTGGCAGCGGGGGGTAACTCCTGAGCAATAATTCACTTTTTCGATCATTCACATCATAGTTAAGGCAATAGGCATCAAATTAATTAAGTCAATTGTCCTGTCAAAGAGACATTTAGAGTGTGTTTAGTTTTCGTTTTTCAGTTTTTAATTTTTTTTATATAAAATTAAAGATTAAAAACAGGTAAAATAAACGCACCTTTACTTTCCTCCTAGAACCTTTATTTTTTCACTAGGATTTACAGACTAGGAAAATTAAGTTATTGTTTTGATTTACCGTATCCTTTAAAAGATAATATAACATTGATTAAGTATTTGAGAAGTACGTATCATGAGCATACTCCGTTAATTACAGAAAGTGACATCAAAGTAATTTATATGCGTATAGAAAGGACCCAATTGATTTCTTGTTCTCATCATCAAGAGATTGATTTAATCTTAATTTCTTTTAAAAACTATATAAATTTTATTTTTCGTCTTTCAAAAATTAAATTAAAATTAATTACTTTTAGAAAATAATTAATTCTTTTTAATTTAAATTTTCAAGAATTAAAATAATAATATATTTTAAAAATTATTTAATTATTTTATAGACCTTTATAATTTTACTCAATTTTAAATTACGTCTATATAGTTTAAAAATCTACAATCAAGTTCGTATGCTTTACCAAAACTTCATATCAGGTTTCTATAGTTTAACAATTTGTTATCAAATCCATATAGCTTTGTACACTATAAGGATTTAATCATAAATTTTTAAATTATAGGAATCTGATTAAATTTTTTTGTACAATATAAGGATCAAACTTGATTACAAATTTTTAAACTATATAAACTTAATTATAAACTAAGTGAAGCTATGGCAACTTGTAAATAGTTAAACCTTAAAAAAAGGCATAGCAGCTACTATAAGAAAGGAAACTTGGTATACCTTCAAAACAAAACACTGCATTAAGTAATGAGGTTGGACCAATAAGCTGTGTTAGATTCCGAAAAAACACAGTATATACATTAAGTAATGAAGTTGGACGAAAATGATGGCAGTTCGAGTGGACGAAGGTTGAATCCCTTGAGTATGTGATCCTAAATTTGATATCCAGTGTATGACCAAGGGGGCAAAAAAAAAAAAAGACGTTGCTAGGAGGAGAGTTTATACATGATCGTGTTCCAGAAGAGCAGTTTCTCACCTAATACGTAAAGATACGAGGGAAAAAGAAAAAGAAAATAATGAAGTTGGGAGTTGGGACCATAAACTCTACTGGTCAAACAAAAATTGTTTTTGGGTTACTTGGAAGAAGTTTAGATACATGTGAGCCATCCAGCTTCTAATCCATAAACCAACACGTGTCTGACTAGAAAGAAAGGCCCTGGTTTCCGAAACCAATAGCTTTCAATTGCTTGAGGATGAATTTGGGACTATTTTTTAAGTTTAGGTTTTGGATAGGAAGGGAGGAAAGAGAAGAATTTGTAATATGAAATTATATTATAAATTATTTTCTTTCCTTTCTTTTTTTCTAAAATTTAAACTTATGAGCATATCCTAAAAGTATTCATTAATAATTATATTTAGATTCGTTAAAGTGAGGATCTTATTTTAGAAAATAAAATGCGTGATTTCATTAATAATCAAAAACCATATTTATAAAAATAATAAAAGAATAGCAATCAATTGAATTGATTATTGTGAATCATCTTATCTCTATCATTGTTTTTCCGTATTGGTTACCATTGCTCCAAGAAGCTCCCTTCACCGAATGAGGCTTTCTTTTTATTCTATAGATGGGGTAGTTGGATTATGTACGGGTACCACACTTCATGACCCAAATTCCATCATAAGCTGAGGGCAATAATTGCACACTGCACAATTCTAGGTTGAAGTTGACCCATGAAGAGAAAGCCCGCGCAAACAAGAGCCTAAAAAAGAAGCATTGCACACACTTGTATGTGTAATCTGAGGATGGACTCACTGATCTACGGTTGTGAATGTATTATAATACAAAATGATTACGTGAAGGAAAACACTGGCCAATCAATCTCAAAGAGAATATAATGCACTTTTCAATTTGGGTAGAAACGTAATCAAAAGGTAATCCAAGCGCATGCCTGGTCAATCATTCATTTATCTTGAAGGCAAACACGAGCATTAAATATGGACACCATGCTAATTTTTAAGATATGTGTGAACGATCCACTTTCGGATACAAATATGAAACACTGTTACATCTATAAGATATGTGTGAATGACCTAGTGACTTTTCAAGTTTGAACACTCAAGAAAAAAGTCGTGTGATCTATAATTATTATAAGATCATTTTTTTTATTGCACTTAAAAATAATCAGTCAGTGTTCTAATTTAAAATGCACACAATAAGCACCCCCTGTGTATTATGGACATGTGCAATATGACTTTAAAACTCACTTGTCAAGTTGCCATAAAAAGTCAGATCCAATTACCAATAGTATGCCAACAAGTTGCAGTGATTGATGTGCCAAAAAATTCATTGTTAATTAAGGTCAATTTACATGGAATTGCTCTTTAGCAGACAAGATCTGTAAGACTCTAACTTTTGGATTGAAATGGACGCTGAAAGTGAGATCCACTGTATACTGATTTAATGCTAAATTACAGAGGATGACCAAGTGCGAAACAATATGCTTTAATTTTTCCAAGATTATTCCCATTCAGTCCTACTTAGTACTGGTATATTGTTCAATTCAATTTGCATGCTTTCTTTGACAAAAGTGGCAGCAGTATTCGAAAGTCCAAACTAAAAGTGTGAACTTGAAAGGCATAGTATGGTATACTAAAATAGTTAGGAAAGTGCTTCCAAGTTGGAGCCATACTCATTTCTCTTGGTCTTCTTTTCCTGGAAATTGTTTGTGGGAACTTGTTAAAGGATGGCCTGTGTAGGGATAAAATAGCGTTTGTTTTAGGCATATTTTCGGCCGGGTGTGAGGGGACTGGACAACGAAGAAATAGGCTTTGTCAATGGTATGTGCTCTCTCCACTCATTCAACACATCCAATGATAATTGAATGGATATTCAAGTAAGACAGTGTTAAAATAGTATTGCTCGTAGTCTATAGAGGAGAAACATAACTGGGATGAAAATAAGTGCTGTGAAAAAAAAAATGAACACTACAAATTGATGCCATTTTCCAGTTTAGTGAGCTAAGGCCCAAGTCAATGGGCAAAAACCATTTGGGAGAAATATTGACGGACAACAAAAGTTTATAAAAAACCCAAAGACGGCAAAATAAGCCAGCAGCAAGCTCTTTGGGCAAAGGCCCAGCTCAATGATGGGAGCCCACCCCAAATATTTTTGTTGGAAGGGAATTGAAATTTATTAGTCATGGAGCCACTTTGCTTCTGCACTCTTACTTCCTTTAGGAATATTTAGCCGAGCTCTCAAGTTGAAATTCTTCACTTGGCTATAAGGCCTTAACTATTGTGGAGTTGCTATCCAGAGATGTGAATGTGAGGTATAGGTTTGCTAAGTTGTTGATAGAGATTCGAAGTTTTCTTCATAGGGATTGAATCGTCCAACTTGCTCATACTCTCCAAATGGGCAATGCATGCACTGACTGGCTGGCAAAGGAAGGAGTACAGGCTGATTCTCTTTTCATTTTGTGGGATACTCCTTCTGTGGGTATTAGATCTCTATTAAAAAGAAACTCTTGGGAGTGTTTGTTTTAGTAGGTCGATGCTTTTTTTTTTCTGTAGCATTGGAAAAAAAAAAAAGAGGCTAACTAGTGTGTGCGTTAGTTCCTGCTTGTATTCCCCTTGAATTTATCATAATGTATGAGAATATCACTAGGTAGTAACATCGTTTGACCTCACTACTAATTAATGATATTGAGATAAGATAACATAATATTTTAAAGGGTAATTAACAAAAACTAGGCTTGAGGTTTATGAAAATGACATTTCACCTCAGTCTTAATAAAATTCCACTCCACCCATCACTTAAAATAGAAATCGTTATGCACCGTTACCTACCCCTAATAAAAAATTGCCAAACATTGCTATGTCATAGGTCCCATCACCTCCATGATCCATTTGAGCTTAAGAGAGGTTGCAATTCTCCTTTCCAAAGACCTAATCTCATTCCTTCAAAATTCAACCCAACCCATCGCTCACTCGAACCAGTTATATTAGCATCACCATCCTTCATTGATTTGTCCTCAGTGAAGAGAACTTAATAGCTTGCTAATGGCAAGAAAACAATTCCAATCAAAGGAAGAAATGAAAGAGATTGTTGTGAAGGCTTTTGGACAATTTTTTAACAATACAGAAGGTAAAGCAATTTTAAAAGCTTATCAAGCTGAAGATAAATGCAGAACTGAAAAGTAATTGAAGAGCGTGAAAACGCAAACAACATTACAAGTTGGAAAATTTTTTGTCTTGATTATAGAAATGGAAATCTGTCACTTTTTGAAATGTTCATTGGAATACATTCCAAGGCTTTGCAAATTGGTTGTTCATATGGGGAGCTGCTTTGGCTGGCTTAGAAAGCTTTTGTAGAATCATGTTTTTTTTTTTTTTCTCTGCCCAGCTCCTCTTACTGTGGAGTAGGTTCAATGTGGTGAACCTTGCTAGTGTATGTTGGTTGTTGAATTTTGATACAAAGTAAATTGCTCAATTCAATAAATCAAAATATTGAACATAAACATGTCACTGTGATGTCTTTTCAGTATCTTATGGTGAAAGACCTCATATTAGACTGATGAATGAGAGTAAAATGATTGATCTGAATACTCATTGAGTGAAGACTGGTTTATAATCATTTACAGAGGAGAGCTTATCTAACAGAATGAGCAGAAACTAAATTAATTCCTCATAATAGAAAAGTAAAAGATAAGCTAAGTTGTGATACTTCAAACAATTAAAAAATTACCCTCGTTGTACAGATGAACAAAAAAGAAAAAGAAAAAAGGAACATTGTCTAAATGGATGAGTCGTGCTATCTTTCTATGGGGTGGAGTGATAAATTTTAATGAGAATGGGGTGGAGCATCATTCCCATAAACCTCAAAAGTATACACAATACTTTCTCTTCATTTTATTTTACTGAATTGATAAGGCATAATCATAAGCAATTCCTGGTTGTGTTTCTCTATTTCAGTTACACATCATAGCCACAAGACAGTGTATCTTTAAATATCATCTGGGAAATTACATTTATTATCATTATTAACAATTTAACACAAAGCAAAGCCCAAAGCTAAGAGACAAACATACTAGCCTATCAGTAAATTGGGCTCACATGCATTAAAGAAGTAGATAACATATTGCTAGGGCTTATTATATATGTACATCCATCATAGACTTACAGAGCTTACAGAAATTCTGCCCCAAAAAACAAAACAAAACAAAGCTTGCAGAAACACGGCATAAATAAATGTAACTACATTTGGGACTAATTTTAGAGCTATTGGGAAAAAGGGAAAGAAAGAAATATGCATATCCATCCATATAGCTGCCAAAATATATGGATCAAGAGTCCAGATACACATGTACAAACTACAAAGGACATGAAACTATAACGAGCAGCCAAGTAAAGGCTTCCTCTTGTTGGGGTCTCGAGAAAGTAAATGTAACCAATCTTATCTTCGTAAGTAGAGAATTTGCTTCTGAGAATTAAACTCGTGACTTCCAGGTCTCAAGTCTCTACCTTACTGTTGCGTTAAGGCTCACCTTCGACAAAGAACATGAGCTACATGTAATAAAAACCTCTCCTACGAGTTCGACCTACTCTTCTATTGGGAGGAGCAGGGGCTTCATCACTTCCTGGAAATTCCCACCTAACAATTTCACCATCCCATGCTGAAGAGACTATCATTGGATAGAAGGGATGCCAACTGCAATCTCTTACAGGTGCCTCATGATGGTCAAGTTTTGCAACTTGAGCTCCACTTACCTACAAAGAATGTCAACCACATTTGTTAAACATAATTGGTGTTATCTAATAAGAACCAAGAAGAAAAGATGAAACCTAAGTCCTTCATCCAAAGGCAGTAACTGTCAACAAAGTATGTAGGGTATCTTTACCAGGTCATATATATACACGGAGGAATCACTGGACCCGGTGTAAATGTACTTTTGACCAGTGCTGCAAGGAGAAATGCAGAGTGTATCAATACTGAGAATTTTCGCAAATGCAACGAGAACGTGCAACATTTTCACTATAAAACCAATAATTAAAATTTGTCACTCATCAATTCCAATCAGCTAACAACTCGAACAAAATGCATAGCTTAGACTGGAAAAAACACTCATCAATACTCTCGCTGTGAACTAATAGCTATGGTGATGGTTCATTATTGTAAACTGATAGGTATTTTATTTCAAAAGAAATCTTAAATATCTATTCAATTCAAAACCCAAATATTTTCGATAAAATAGGATCTTATATCAATTAGAAGAACAGTGATATGCCAGAGTGAAGAAATGCCCGAAGTACAATTTTTACCTGTATGATGGTGAAAAATAACAGCGAATTAGAGTTCGCAACACTGAGTGGCCTTGATATGTTGCCAATGATTGATCATGGGGATGCTTCATGTGTCTTGCATCTTCAGGGTAGTCCATCCACCGGTAGTCCCAATCCTCATCTCCATGACCCGCACTATTGATTTGAGTAATTAGCATCATCATTAAATATATTCGTCACAGATTAGAGAAAGACAAACCATGATAAATGAGTAGTGTGTAACTTTGTATATCCATCCACACAACACACACAAACATTCAGGTGGAAGAAGAGTTTTGCTTTACATTACAACTATTAGAAACCACGATGAATGACCAAACAATGTTAGAGCTATGAAGAGACAAAGTTCCATTTTATGCAGCATCAGTAAATTACAGTTCAGTAACACAACTCCGGGTTCAACTGCTTGCTGCTGACATCAAAATCAACCCTTACAAGGAGGTCAAATAGACTATGTAGAACTTATTTTTCAAGTTAGTATTACAGGCAGAGGTACTATCAGATTTCCAATGAAGGACTTACTTAAACTGAGTACTCAGTTAAAGATTGTATTGATAAAGTTAGCATCCAGAGTAGGGTAGTGGAGAAGGAAACTATCAACTTCATCAGCTTAACATTTTATCTACTTAACAACACAGAGAGAGAGGGGGGGAACAGACTCACTTTATGGCATTAGAAGACATCTTCCTTATGTCCCATAATTTGGTAGTTTGATCTTTTCCATTAGAAATTAAATACCGACCATCCCCATAGCTATCAATGAACGTAATGCCCTCTAAATGTCCCATTAAAATACCAGCTGGTTGTCCTTTTGTGACAAAGCACCGCCTATCCCACACCTGCACAATATCATAACAACCAAGAATTCTTTTGCTGGGTAATTGTAAGCAGAAAAGGCAAAAAGGCCTGAAAAGTACTAGGAGTGTCAACCAGAAGCTACTTAAGAATCTTCAATCTTAACCTCATTTAGTTATGAGTCGGGTTCAAGCTTCGAGTGTGTTGCCCTTGATCTTGCAAACTTGGGTAGTGAGCTCTTCAGCAACTAATTTTATATTTATTTATTATATTATTATATATATGCCATATTTAACAAAATGCTGAATATTTATAAAGAACTTGTGATACGTTTACAGCATTAGCAAAGCATATCCAAGCCTTGTAAAGCTTAGTTCAAAGAGTTACAATACTACAACAATATTTTTATAAGGCAATGACATATATGCAGGCAAATCTAAACAACCTGACAGCTTACTATCAACATTTCGTGACTCCCATCAACAGTTAACTTATACTGCCCAACAATAGGGGTCTTGATATTGTCAAACTTTCTGTTCTCTTAGGCAAAGTAGCCAATCTATAATCCAAAAATCACCAAATGAATTTTAGAAAACATGTTCCCTTTTCACTAATTAAAAATTTCAGAATAAAATTGACTCTACATTTATTGCACATATGTCAACCAATAGATCAAGTTGCACCAACTACCCTACCCTCTTATCATAATAGGTAAATGGCTCTAAAGCCATGATCACTATTTACATAATTCATCAATAATGGAAATAATGATATACGATACATAAAAACATCTCTGCCAACACAGAAAACTGTAAATATTAAAACTCCTATGACTAAAATATGAAGTTTACCTTGCAGAAACTATCATCACTTCCAGAATATATGATATTGCCAGATTCATCGGCAAAGCAGACAGTGTTCACATCAGACTGCAACATAAAAGGGCACATCAGATATGATCCACCTTCCTACTAGCTTAAAGTCACTATATGCCACTTTATAGTGATTAACAATAAACAAATCCTTTCTACAAGGAACTGACAGAAAAGTTTCTCAGGCTGCCTTAAAGTATATGCTACTCCAAAAATCTAGACCTCAAACTGCTTCCAATAATGAACCACAAAACTCAAGATTTTACGGAGGTTCAGGTCAATGACCCCAAAATGATTTGAGTTATTATTCTGAATCCCTAAGTCAACTTTCAATTAGCAACTAATAATCGCAATAAGATCTATGATACCGTGTGAGCAGGAATTCTAAGGCTTAGCTTGTCTGCTCCAAGATCATATACACATATTGAACTATCACTAGTTGAAGCCACAAGCTCTTGGCCATCTGTTGAGAATTTGATAGAGAAAATCCCAAATTCATCTTCATCTTCATCAGAAGAGAAATTTAATCCATAATGAATTTCCTGAAATAAAAGAAGGGTTCCTGAATGCAAAGCTAAGAATAATATAATGTTTGCATACAGACACAGATGCAGACATACATTCACACATTATACATAAAAATATTTCAGGTTCAGCGTTTAAAGCACAACTACACAAGAAGAATTCTATATGTTTTGTACTTAATAACAATAACAAATAAAAAGCTTGGATGTATCTTTAACATAGAACATTACAAATTTTCCCATTCTATATGTGATTGTGAGCTTGGACAGACCAACAGGTGACCAACAATACAATGGTAGAAGGAGTTTTTCAATTAAAAAATAAGAAGCATTTCATTACGTTACAAATTTGAATTCCTCAACATAAAAGAGGCCACATCTTGCACTATCCACTGGTAGATCTCATAAAAAAAAAAACTTACATTAATTGCAAGAAATATAAGTATCACACAATTAGGGAAAAAACTGGAAGTTTAACTTCTGCTTACTCCACTACAATATTATAAGAAGCAATGAAACTATATTTCACTAGCTATAATGAATAAAAGTGAGAAATTTCCAGTACGTACTGTAACATTTGCTATTGACTCTGTCGTAGCAGATCCCACATTGACAATATTGATAGTCGGTGACATACTAGCGTACACCTGCAATAATCAATCAACAATTTGTCAAATGTGGGTTAGGAGGAGTCAGAAGAAACAAAGTACTACAGGATGGATCAAACTTCTCTAAGATTCACAGGCCATGGTCAGAATTTGTCGTTTATAACAGGAAATTCTTCATCCTCGTTATGTCCATAAATGCCACTTCATTCAGCAATGAACTCAAACTTACAAGATAGTGTTGATCGGGTGAGAGAGATGTATCAGTAATTGTCCACCGGAAGTTTCTAGCAGAGATGTCCTTCTTAACTTTCCAGCCCCTCTCAACATCATAGACCCTGATGTGGCTTCCCTGATTCATAAAAAAGCACACACAATTGAAGGTGAGGACTCAAAGATCCTTTTCTCTCATAATTACAGTCTCATATGCAACACGACTCTTCAATTGAACAGAATCATCTTCAGCTTCATGCATTATTTAATATATAATGTAACTACAAAGACAATAATAAAGGTAATAACCTGGAATCCGGCAACAAAAAGAGAACCATCAGCTGAAAATTGCGAAACATAGGCACGGCTTTTCATCCTATCGACAATCCAAGGACCTTTGGTAGGCAAATAGCGGCTTAAAACATGACATCGATCAGCTGAAGAGAATCTCCCTAGTCCTGAATAATTGCCTTCTCTGCCTGCTAGCATTTTTACAGTTGAAGCAGGTAACCTCATTCGACCAGGAACAACACGAACCAAATGGTCATGGGGACTTGACCTGAGTTTTGTGAGCTGTGCAATGTCATGATCAAGATAACTTGTCCCTTCTCCAGCTGTTCCACTACTACAAGATTCATTACTGGCACTACCATCACCACAACTACTTTTATCTTTGTTCAACCGCCGAACCATAATTTACTATTTGCTTCTCACTTTCACACTTTGTCTATATCCTGCAAACAGCGTAAAGTCTAAGAAACCCTGAGCCAGAGGCATTCTTGTCACAAACACACAAAAATATGAAGAGTCACACTTATTTGCCCAAAAGGGTTCAAACCATACCAGAAAATTGGATAATATTAATAAGAAATGTTATAATTTTTTGAACTACTGCAAACCCAAAATGACCATACATACTAGAATTCAGTGTCAATAGAGAACCGCTTTCAGATGTTGCCCAGCACCTAAATTTCTGCAAGTTTAGTCTTTTTTGACTGATGTAACAATTGGATCAGTGAGAAAAACGAAGAAAATGAAATAATTCCATGAAAAGAATGGAACTTCAGTCCAATTCTGAGAATCAGAAGGAAAATGAAGATCTGAGTAACAAAGTTGAATGCTTGAAGCAAAAATCAAGAGAAAGAGAGAGAGAAGGTGTGTATAGATGATTGAAGATTGATGGTTACCTTAGCTCTTATCGGAATATGAAGTAGTAGGGTGTAGGGGGATCAGCTTCACCATCACTTGCTTCTTTCTCTGCTGTTTCGGTCCACCACTTCTCAAATCCAATCCGAACCAACCCGTTTACTCCCTACTTGTGTGTGTGTGTGTGTGTGTGTGTGTGTGTGTTTGTCATGTATTGTATGTATCATATGTGCTGTGCTGTGTGTCACTGTTTGATGAAAACGGGATGAATGAATGGTAGTTGGAAACTTGGAATCGTCAAAGGCTCAAATCCCCGGTTTGCCGTACCTCAGTCTCTTTCTCAGTAAGTTTCTTTCTCGATCCTTAGAAACATTATATGAGGAAATTAAAAAAAAAAACATTATATGATTTTAATAGCATAATTATACGTGAGTTTAATTAAAATATTTTAACACTATCATTTAATCAAATTATTTCATTTGTATACCTTTTAAGTGGTTGGCACGAGCAAAGCTAGGCTCAATTTTTTAGAGAGACCAACATTATATATATGATAGTGTGTGTATATATATAAGTTTAATAAAAATTATGCTTAATGAATTGATTGTTCGATAAAAAAATATTTCACAGTCCTTACAATAAAAATAAAGGAAAAATTAGCTTATTTTCAATCTTTTTATAAATTTATTTATCTTATTTATGTTTTTATTAGCAATAATTTGAGCTATTTATATATTTTTAAAGGTTAATTTATCTTATAAATTATTCAAAAATACTAAGGAAAAACCATTTGTCCTGTAATTCTAATTATGATGGATGATGAAATGATTTTTACTTTGAAGGATCAATTTATTTGACACTAATTGTTATTATAAAGGAAGATACACTTTCCAATCAAAACTTAAGAAATCAACCATGTATATATACACAACATATTGTTTACTACAATATCTAAATATCTAATTAAATATAAGGTTTATAAGAATTTATGTCAAATATTTGAATTGTATTTTCTGATTGACATGAAAAATAAATAAAATTAAAATAAAAGAAAATGATAAAATTGTACTATTGAGATATTAAACCCAATTCCTTCTTAAAATAATAATAATATAACATTATACAAATCCTAATAATATGGGGGGAACTATGGCCACCTCTAACGTATGGGAGGCTGCACCCTGGTAGTTGGTGTGAAACTTATGTTTATTAATATTGTAATATATAATTAAATAATAGTATAAAATAGTTTTATATTAATAGTATATAAAAATTAAACTCTTATTATATATAGAAAATTATATTAATAACATATTAGAATTAACTCATTATTTCAGTTTAAAAAATTAAATCATTATTTTAATTACAAGGACTTTTTCTCTATATTATTATCTATTTTATTTTTCAAAATAAAAGGCGGAGGAAGAAATGTGCACAAAAATATGGGGTACGAATAAGAAGGCCCTACCTAATAAATTAATTTAATGAAGGAATGTAATAATTATCCTCATATCTAAAGTAAATTAGGGATGAAGAATTTGGCTAGTTCTCGAATTTAAATTTCCATAGCAGTATTATAACAAAAAGAAAATTATTCTAATTATCACATGATTAAAATGGGCAGCCTTCCCTTTAATGATATTGAACCTCAACCCGTCTGTATGCATATACTTGCTCAAAGTCACAGCCTCACAGGCATCAACAAGCATATGTCAATTAGTCCAAGCCATAAGTTATAATTGGACTACTTCTGTTAAAAATAATGAATCATTTTTCCAAAAATAAATGCAAAGCGCAATTGAGTTATGATTGGTAAATCCATTTTTTCCAAAAGGCAAAAGTCATGAGAGACACAAGCATTGTACAAGCGGAATATAAAAAATTTCTAATTGACAAGCCAATCATATACTGAGCACCAAAAAGAATATATAATATTACAGTGAACAAATATTGTCTACTATTTATTACATCACAGCAACTCATCTATTACTCCCATATGTGCTCCTTATAGCAACATTTTGTTATCTTATGCCTTGCCGATCCCACATGAAAGTAAAAGAATTTGATAAAAGATATGAATAGTTGGAGAGGGCCCTCTTGTGATTTTTTTTCCTTTTATCTTGAGCTCCCATCATGAGAAAGGCCAAGTCCAAAATCTAACCCATCCAATAATTCTTGCTCTTTTCTCTCTATGAATTAATGCATGCCTGAATCTCTTCCAGTGTTTTCCCTTTGGTTTCTGGGACTAGTTTTGCTACAAATAGGACAGTTAAGAGGGAACATGCAGCATACAAAATGAAAGTACCTGTCCAAAAGAATAGAAATATGTATATTATGTTACAATTTGTGGAAAGATGGGATTTATGTCAGCCAACCAACAGTTATTCTATTATTATGTGCTTACCAGGAGCACTCCAGTCCATTAGAAAGTTGTAAGTATATGAAACTACCCAAGCTCCAAGCCAGGTCAATAAAACCACTAAGCTACCAGCAGTTCCCTTAACATTTATGGGAAAGATCTGCCATATAGAAGCTTATATTAGTACATTTCTTTCATTTTCCTATTGTTTTCCAATTTCCAAGAGGTAAGGAGAAGAAAAGAAATCAAATAATGTTATTTGCAAATTAAAAGTTGCAACTTTTTGCAAAGAGAAAAATATGCAAAGTCTTGGTTCTACTCACTATCAATAAATGTTTTGTGTCTTTCTCTCTCTATGGTGTACACGAAAGATGTCCACCTTTAAGGTAAATAGTACTCAGAGAAAATTACCTTTTATAAATTTTTATACTGCTGACATTTATTTATGTAAATTTCTTTGAGAGTTGGCAATCTTTTTGTTTTTCAATTCATTGGAAAACAAAAACTTGACGTGTTACATCTCTTGATAAAGAACAACGTTGGAACGTATGTTAACAGCAACCATTTAAATTTTGACTAGCTGTTCTTTAATGATGTGCCACAATGGCCTATTCCAGTACATTTTTTTTTTTCGATGTGAAATGATACATACCTCAGACATTATCACCCAAGGGACTGATCCCATCCCAATTGCAAATGCTGCTATGTAGATCTGATTACAAGAAGGGTCAACAGATGGCACATTTTCAGGTCAAACTGGAATTTGATTTTAGGAATTGTAAAGTTGAGTTATCAACTACATATCCCAATAACTTTGAAAACAAGGTGAAAATAAAAGAAGGACAAAAATCTGAAGTAGCAGAAGAAAACTCACCAACACGCCGGCAACTGCTAATGTTGGTACCCACTCAAGCAATAAGCTTTGATTCTGATCCATGGAGTCACAAAAATGAATTTTAGAATTGCATTCATAATCAAGCTCAAGCATATACTGTTGAAAGACTTGCCTTGAAAAAGAAGGCAATTCCAGCAATAAAGGAGCCTAAGAATGTTCCACTTGCAGAAACCTGGATAAAAGAACTTTTGATGATCATCATAGTTCTTATTCCCCTTAATTTCAGATGGTATTGATAAATAAGTGCTTGAAAACAGTACCATTATGAGAGGCCTTCTTCCAGATTTATCCATCAAAATGGCTCCTAATGCAGTGAATGGAACCTGCAATTCATTGTAATAGATGAAGTTCAAACAGGAAAAAAGTAGTTTTATGATTAATTTATGAGAAATATCTACAGAAGGGTCAACTACCTGTATAATAGCATAGGCTATGGTACCAGCTTTTCCTGAAGATAGCCCTGCAAATCGAGTTATAGAGGAATAAATATGATATATGAAAGACTCCTTTAGATTTCTAAATATAGAAATTTATTTGTATCATTTTTGTGATATCTTAAAGGGACATTTTGATGTGTCCCTTAAATATTAGTTGAGATTATGTTCTAATCTTTCTCTCAACCAATGTTTGAAAAACATTTCAAAGCATTGTTTAAAGATGTCTCAAAAAGTGGTATAAATAATAATCAGCATGAATTATTTGTTCTCACTTACCGGCTGCTACAAAAGTCTCAGCTGCATAGAATCCTATACCATTAATTCCACTAGCTTGTTGGCATACCATTAACCCAACCCCAATCTGGAATTGTAACAAATAGCCAGAAAACTGAGTAATTTACATACACTCTATCACTGTGACTAAGTTTCAGCAAGAATAATATGCAACTTACAATCAAAGAGCGCAAATGTTTGCTTTGGAACAAATCCAATAGCTTAGCCTCAGGAAGGCTTTGAAGAGTTTCGATATAATCCTATTATCACAAAAAATATGTCAGCTCAGATCACCAAACACATCAAATTGATTAGGAATCTAATATGATAAGAGAGAATGAGAAGTACCAGAATTTCTTGAGCTTCATGAGAAATATCAGCATCTTTCCCTCTAAGTCTCCTTAGAGCTACTTGAAATTCTTTTTCACGGCCAACCTTTGCCTGAAGAAAAATTATGTTTAGTTTATTAATTCCCATTCTTATTGTTGTCTTGAAGAAGAAATAAAAGGATCACTTTGGCCCTTATTAGATTCTAGCGCAATGCTTACCAGCCATCTGGGAGACTCTGGAATGAAGCACAAACCAATCAGCAAGGCAAAGGAAGGCACTAACCCTTCAAGTTTCAAGCAAAACCAAATGTTAAGACCTTTTTTCTCCGTATAATTAGCTACACTTAAAAGCAATAATTCTAAAGTAATTATGTTATGACTTACCTGCCAGTGCTAGTACTCTCCAATTTATGACACTTCCTATTAAGAATGAGACTGAGGATCCAATAACAATGAGAAGCTGCAAAACAATCATCAGAATTAAAGGCCAAAATTCAACTTAATCAAAGAACAAATATCCAATAATTCTTAAGCATTCCCTCACCTGATTTGTTGTTGCAAGTCCTCCTCGAAGATTTTTAGGTGCTATTTCTGCTATATATATTGGAACCTGTACAATTTTGCTAATTTTTTATTAAAAAAATTTCAAAAAATATAGTCAAGAGGTAATGTATACATACAACTATCCGAAGCATGGGTATTTTAGAATAACTGCTGTACTCATACTGATTACTGATCCGATACCAGTACTTATTGGGTACTTATTAATCAATTATTGAAATAAGTATATGTTACTTAAATATAAATTAGTCTTTATAAAACATTAATTTTACAATTAAATGAATCAGACTACTATTTCGTCTTTTCAAATCTTGTGTTTCTTTAGATATTTCTGCTTAGATATCATAAAAATTCATTTGTTTTATGATATAATTATTTAATTTATAAGTTATAATTTTATATTGTTATATAATATATCCTCGCATACTCATATCCTAGCTTTTGAAAAATTTTCGTATTTTGCACCCTTATCTATACCCAGTATACATATCGTACCCATACCTATGCAATATAGATACAACCTTTTAAGTTAAATGGGAAGCGGTTAAACTTTCTAAACAAAAGAAGGAAACAAAAAAAAAAGGTTTCATTGTTATGAATTAGTTACCACGTATGAGATAACTCCAATTCCATATCCTGTGCAAAATCTTCCCAAGTCAAGTACGAAAGAACCCTGCAGTACATAGAGTGACATAAGTGATGAACCCCATTTTTTCCCATCTTTGCAACACCTTTTCTTAAGATGAATTTTTGCCGTGCAGAAGAGGCATACCTTAGAGAAGAAGACAGCTAGCCAACCTATAATGCAAAATCCTGTTGAAATTCTCATTGCCTGTTTCCCATGAAAATTATTAGGCTTAGTAACATTAAAATGGAAAGAACAAACTCAAAAACATATATAGTTCAAGATATCAGGCATTTAATTTAGATTTTCACTTACTCCTTTCCTGCCAATGAAATCAGTAATCCGGCCACTTGTTATAGCACCAAGCATTGCTCCAACGGTTACTATGGAACCAAACAAGGAAAACTGCCATTACCAAAACCAAAAAATAGTTAGAAAACAATATAATGTGATATTAATGTCAGTAAGGAAATTAGATTAAATACTAACCTCAGCAATAGATAGATTAAGATCTGCTCTGATAGAAGCTTGAGTAGGTGCTGAATAGCCCACCTGCCAAAAACAATAACTTGAGCTCAAAACATAAAAACCATCTTTCTTTTCTATTTTATTTCATGTGTGCTTTTTGGTTTGGTTCCTACTTCCTAAACCAGATAACAACAAACAACAAAAGGAAGTAGACTAAAAAATAAATTAGCAGGTGTTCTTTTCTTTCTCTTCATTTGTCATTTTTTTCATAGTTTCAATAGCAGCGCTTGATGCTTACACAAGTTCCAAATGAGAAAGAACCACAAACAGCAACGAGTGTGCTAAGCAGAACCATTCCAATGGATCCATTTTCTGAACTTTTTCCAGGTTCAACTTCTTCACAGGCAGCAGCAGCACCCTCCCCATGTTGAATAAAAGGTTCTTGCAAATAACCAAGTCCATTGGCTTCTCCACTCTCAACATCCTTGTGTTGCTCAATTGTCATTTTCTTCTATAGCAATATACTATGAACTCTAAAATACAACAAAAGAACAAACACACAAAAACACCCCCAAGAAGTCAACAGCAATTTAGTTGTGAAAAGATAACATGCAAAAGCATAGTGTTGTATATGGCATTTATATACTCCATGCACCACATCAGCATTTCGGATATAAGTTTCCCACATTAACCTTGTACTGTTCATTGGGAAAACATAATGAAGGCCATCCCATGGTAAAATGAAGATACGTTATTTGTATGTAGTTAGTTAGATACTCCAATACGGTGGTAAAGAAATTTATCTTCAATAATAGACCTATAATGATTGCAATTTGTGATAATCGTAGTTTAAATAAACGTCAATTTTAGTTATGTTAATGAGTAGTATATATATAATTTTTGGTGAAATGAAGTTTAAGTTGAGAGAAAATTCACCCTAATTCTGGATCAAAGTATACTTTCAGACTCATAGAGGATTTATAGATGTACTTATAAAGCACCGACCAATAAGAGAAACCTAAGAATCAAACTCAAGTCATGACAATATATAAATAAGGTCGACTAGATAAACTAATTCCTATTGACTATAAGTAATGTATATCTCATTACTAGGTACCATCACGTTCAATACTTATATAACATAAACTTATGCTTATTTGAATTGCAATCATCGATTGATGATGGATATCTAACTCGCTATATACATATACAATACTTTCCTAACATTAATTTCACATTTGCAAGACAATGATGATACTTGAATATCACAATCTAACATCAATATAATATTTTTCTTCTCACGTATAGCACACTTTTATTATATTAGATCCATATGTACACACACGCGTATCTTGGTACATGCTTATTATACTCATCTTAATATTGGTTCAATACGATGTCTTTAATTAGAGGATGAGTTTAAAAGACATTTGTCTTTGCAAAGGCACGTGGGAAAGAAGCTGGCACCGGTGTGGCCAATAAGACAGGTCAATTCAAACATTTTCCTTAACAAGACAACAATTTTGTTGGTTTGTTAATGCAAGCAAGTTGCATACGGATACTATGGTGAGTGCATGATTGCCATTTGTTTATCCATCTCAGCTTACGTGGTTCTTACTCAGATGAACTACCGCATGTCTGTCCAATTGACATATAATATGCTTATGTTTGACATATTTATTCAAGGAGTTATATTATATATTTGTACTTATAGAGTGTAGGATGTCGTGTCAACTCATACTCATTTATTATTGGACGAAATCTGAATCCTCTTTAAATAAAGTATATGTGTCATTTAACGATGGGTGAGGTATGAGTTAATAGGTGTTTCATATTCCATGAATATAAATAACATATATTTTTCTTATATAGCTAGGCACCAAGCCGTCTTCGGTCGCAATGTAAGAAGGTTTGAACCATTTCATGGTTTTCTGGCTCACAATAATTGCCCACATTCATGGAATTGCGTACCATTTATTCGAAGTTTATTAGTCATTAGCTTTGAAAGTCGTGCAATGCAAGTTCTGGTAAGTGCGGCACGGAGAGTATTTAATATGATATAATATTATATAATATTCAAATACAATACTTTAATTTAAAAAATAAAATACGTATATTCAACAACTTTTTTCACTATACTTCTTTCGTTTAACGCAAGCATGTATCTTTTATGGTAGTATTTAGCATTGACGGCTTTTAAAATGGTGAGCAAATGTCATTGTGATTGATGAATAATTATGTATGTATATGAAAAATTGAGTTGCAACAGTTAAATTTTGTCTGCTCTTTGATGTCACTTTTTGAATTATTATGCTGTTGATCTTGAACCGTGTTTCGTGGAACAAGTCAAAACCGGATAGGAAAATATTCTTTTGTTTCTCTTTTGTGATCATTTAAGATCGAATAATATTATTTAAACATTATTTCGTCTCTGTTGTGACAGATCGAGTAATATTTTTTATTATCAATTTTCTTGATATCATTTAGATACCTAATAAATTGAGCATAAGTAATCAACGATTTTTTTTCATAATTAATGATTTAGTTACATTATTAGTAAATTTATTCATAAAAATTATTTAAAAGATGTGTTATCACCTAAAAATTTTCAAGATTTTACCGATAAATAATTTAATAAAAAATTTATATATATATATATATTATTAATTATCATATTATATTGATTAGATTAACTAAAAAACAATTTGAAATTTTTAATTATTTATACCTCCTCATATTTTCATATCTATCTAAACTCACTGTATAAATATCTTTTTATCCTGTCCGACAGCTGAGTTTGCTATGTGCTAAAACGGAACATTTTTTTGTATGATTATGAAGTTATAAGAACGTGGATTATATTCTGTCTAATGAAAGAATATAATTTCAAATACAAATATGAGTCTTACTATTAATTAAAGCTGAACTATTGCTCATTATTAAGTAGAATATAATCTATTTTAATAATTTACAAGCATGCAAAAACTTCTCATTAAAAAGGGTCAAAATCAAAAGCAGAACAAATAAATTCACTTTTTATATGGCCCACTTGGTTCTAGAGTTGCCTCTTGTTTATACATCAGGACAGGAGAAACGACATGGATCTGGTTATGTGCTTCTGGACAAAAAGATGACAATATAATCCATATTAAAATAAATTAAAAAGAAAACAGATTAAAAAGCATAATTAATTATTGCATTTGAGGAACCCCGCTCGAAGTGACATCAATTTGAAGCCTAGTTGCAGAAATGTTGGAACGAAATAGATGAGCATTTGTTAATTTTTATTCTTGAAATTACATGTACTTCAATTTAATCTTTAAACTTAAAGAATTAGCAATAAATTTTAAAATTACAAAAAATAATTTAAATTATTTTAGAATAATATTTATATATAATTTAATTATAAAAAATGAGTAATTTTTGTTAAAAATTTTTGAGACTAAATCATCAACTTCTTAATTTTAAACATTAAAATAAAACACATATAATGATATCATTTTTGTCGACTTGGAATAATAATATTATCTTGAAACCTACTTTTGGTTATAAGTTAGATTTTCACGTCAACCTACCAAAAAAATTAATAGTTATAGCTGTATGTGAATCATTGTACCTTTGAAAAATTAATAAATTAAAGAAAATTAAATATAAAAGTACCACCGAATTTGCATACCTCCAAAGTCCTGGTATTCTGAGCATCCTCGGTGGTAATCCCAATTTAAATCCTAAATTTGGATCCATTACTTAGCATATAATAAGTACCACCTAATCAATATTTCATAAAAAGTAAGAGTGGATTTTAATTGGAACTCTTTTTTTCCAATGGAATAATAGACCAACTTTGATTTCATATGTCAGGAAAAAGTAAAAAAAAAAAAAAAAAGCATCTTCCACATGTCAAATTTTTATTAGTTGAGAGCACATGCAGTTGAATCAGTCTCAACTAAGTGTGACTAGTCCCCAATTCTACTTCTTGCTCCATGAAAGAAGTTCCAAACTCAATTCCAATTTATGAGACTCATTTAGACCCTAATTGTGAGCCATTAGAGTTGCTCTTAACGCCATCTCTCTTTTTTTTTTTAACCATTTGATTACGTTATGATGGCTATCATGATGAGATACTAGCGTCTTCATTGGTATCTACAATCTAATATAATAGTATAGATTATTAAAAATTTTATTAAATTTACTAACTCCTTAAAAAAAAAATCAAATAATTAACCACACGCTATGATTTCATATGTTTTTAAATTTTAATAGTTATGCATGAAAAGGTTCTAGATACATGAAAGCAGCCAGCAAAAAAGGTATTTCACACAAATTCTTATACTCTTCATTTGTTTTTTCTTTATTAGTAGTGTTAGGATTATATAATTAATGCTTAGTTGGTTTAAATATGTTGACACTCGTTTCTTCTCAAGTAAGGTCTTAAATTCAAATATTATGAATTAAAATACTAGCACTAGGAGAGTTTTGCCCTTATTATAAACTGACCTTACTCAAATCAAAATAGTTGAGACATACTAAATTTCTAATATTGATAATTTAGACAACAAAAAAACTTGAGATATATAAAGGATACGTCAAATCAAGTTTTATTAGACGTAAATCCAACTCAAACTTTTTTGTTCCAATCATTTTATTTAAACCAAAGCTCAATCGAATAATAACTGAATTAATAATGACCAAGTCAAATCAAGGTCAGCATGAAATTTAGACAACATTTATATATTTGGACATTATGCTTACTAAAATCATAAAATCTTATAAATGAGAAACAAAATTTTAAAAATATTTCATAGAGAGTTTTTTTGGTATTTTTATAAAATTTAAGGAAACCAATATCTTTTAATTATTTATGGCTAAGAATAAGTCACATATTTCACTAACCCAATTTATTAAAATTTTAAAAATTAAAGATTCAATCACAACCACTAAATGATACTAGTAAGTATGAAGGAAAAACTATGGATCAAACAAATTATACTAGTAGAAAAATATTAAAATAATATAATGTTATGTAAGAATTGAGTGAAATATCACCTACATACGTTTCATATGTTATAATTTAATTATGATTTTTAAAATATAACTATTGACAAATTATATGACTTCTAGTCAAATCAGTTCAACTTGAAGTATAGCCTAAATACAACTAAAAAAATTTATCAGAGTCAAACTTTAAGACTTGAATCTAACCCATTAAACTCCGGTTGACATGGGTGTCCGGCTCAAGTCAAGGTCTTAAGCACTCTAGATTGATATAAGCAGTTGCCAATAGGGGACAACCGTCAAGAGATTTTTCATAATAATGAAGTGTTATTATAAATTATGTAGTTACCTATGAGAGTAAGGTTACCTTCCAGTCATGTATGATAGGTTCAATTTTTAGATTTGTCCATTTTGGTAGTTAATATGTAAGTAGATGAGTCCAAATACATCCCTTAATTTTGTAGGAGTGAACCTTCCTTCAACCTGAACTTTCAAAATTTTTCTGGCTATGAAAACAACACCCTGAAGTACTGCCCGATCATATATATACACCACAACATCAAAACACAACTACCCATGACCCTCCATTCCCCTTCCACAGTGTAGATAACTCTATACTTATTTGAAACACAGCCTTGACTGGTGTGGTCACCATGAGAGTAGGGTAGAATGGCAAGGGAAAAAAAAAAATCCATGGCTACTAGGTTATACACACTGGAATGTTTACAGTAATGCCATTGGTGGGGAAAACCTGTGGCAGTTTGAAGTGAAGATGCAACTCAAACATAATGCAAACAATTTCTCTATTTTTGCTAATTTAACACCCCTTTTCTCCATTTTGTATAATGAAGTGTTTTTTTGCTACACATTTTTGAGAGATCTCAGGTATGGATAAATGATCATACAAATTTCAAAAACTCGATCATAGCCGTCACAAATTCACAATTAGACATGTTGGCTCCTCTGGGGCAAACCAGACAAATGAGGCACGAACCAGCATCCTCTAATTAAGCCTCCGATGAAATTAACTACCTACCCATCCTTATAACATCTCTGCTTATTTAGTGTTACAACAAATATGTACCAGCTAGAAAATAAGTATAAAAACTTGTAACAATTAGGAATAGTTAAATAAGCACCTTCTAATGGAGACAGCTAACTCAGTAACCTTCCCATGGTGAAGGAAGGCTACACACACCCCAAGACAAACAGCAACTGAAGCAATCACAAAAATTGCTGGTCGAGTGCTGAAAGATCTCCTAGCAAGATACCGACGGCAAGGTTGTTTAGGGAATTCGTCCACGTTCATTATAATCTCCCTTTTCAAAAGTGGCATCCTATCATTTTTGTCGTTTGAAGTTGGACTTCTCAGTGCTCCCAACATTGAATCTGCTCTGGACAGAATATCCTGCAAAAACAAATATCAATGTAAGAACTGAATATTAGTTGTAGTTTGGTAGATCTTGCAAACTATTAAATTATCCCAAAACCAAACTGCTGTTTGTAGGGGATGGCAACTGCAGGATAAATTCATAAACAATAAGCAACCTGCAGAGTTAACAGTTAACCGTCTAAAAGAAAAATCTTAGTTTAGCCATACTCCAAGTTCAATCCAAATCAATATCTAGGCCAGCAAGTGTGCAACAAGTAATGCTTGATACACACGGCTTCCCACACAAGTCACTTCACCTTTGATCAACCAATATCAAATTTAAACAAATGAGTAAAGTTTTAGATAAACAGCAGTGATGTGCATGCAAGAGGGTATAGCCTTGTTCTTTTGCAACAGAACAGCACAACAATGAGCTAAGGAACTGATCATAAAGTAAAATGTAAAGCATTTTAATAAAAAAGGCTGATTAGGTATATATTTCAATATCAGGGAGAAAAAGAAAAACTAAGACAGAAAAGTAGTCATCCTAACCTGAATTTTATTTTTCGCAACTAATGGCATGTTATCCTGGGAGGAGCTCTGAGCAACCTTAAAGCTTTCCATTTCAGAGTGCACAACTATACCTCTGCCTTTCTGGCATTTCTGATAAATAACCTGTCTAGCACCATGGATGAGATTGAATAGCTGTGTCAAGTCAACATTACTTGTACTATTACCCACGACATTTGTTTTCATGCTTTCTGTCAAGATTACCAAATTTGGTAATATTTTTTCCAAAATGGTTGTTGACTCATTGCACATTAGAAAGTCCAACAAATAACAGTATCTTTCAATTTGTGAAGCCGACATCACTCTATCAAAATTTTCTGAAGTAGGGTCCTTAAGCAACCATGCTATATCTACAAGTAAGTCTGATGATGATGCATGTCTATGTGCAAAAGCTTCACATGAGCTGCAGATAGAACCACCAGATTTAGACTGGAATTGTTTAGAATGGGGAGACACATCTAATTTTTGGTGTAGTGTCTTCATCTCTGTGCAGATTTCTTTGTCCCCAATGAGTACAGGAATGAAGTTTGATAAACCAGACTCATTCTCAACCTAAAGTAAGGGAAAGGAATATGATAAAAACATGAGGGAATAAATATTAATGAGCATAAGAGCAATAATTCGGAACCCCAAAAAAAAAAAAGTGCTTCCATATTGCTGTAAACCATTTATAAATGAAACAAAATAGCATTTCTAAATTAGTCAACAACAAATATCATATTGAATCAAAGAGGTTCTGGCAATTTATCTTCATCTGATGTTATATCTAGTCAGTAAGACGTGTAATACGATTCAGTGCTAAAATATAAGTTCAGGAAAAAGAAAAAACTAATCACTGCAGCTATTAGTCCTAGAGCAATCCTCACATAAATTACCTTTGCTTCAGATAAGAAGCAATCAGGTATTAATGGGATAATAAAGATTCATTTTAGTCCTTAAAATTGTATGTATACTTCACTTTATTCTCTGGAATTGAAAAATGAACGATTTAGTCCTTAAAGCTGTGAAAAGTAATTCAAGTTAGTTCCTAAGATAATGTTCGAACAAACTAAGTTGAATCATCAAAAGAACTAAATTGTTATTTCTTAATTTTCAAATTATAAGGATATGCCGTACAAAATTTGGCAAACTTCATTATGATAACCTTCTGATGCTTTGAAATTTATTCATCAAAAAAATAAAGAAGCACAAAAACATAAAAAGGAATTACTAACGAAAAATGGCACCAAATTATACACAGTGAACAAGCTCAAAGTATTCGACTGTAACCATGAAAACTTTCTATGTTCCCTAATTTGTTTGATGATTTTCTAGGACTACGGGTGTTTGGTTAGGGGGCACCAATATAATGTAAATTTTCATGGATGAGTTATGTGTAATTTTACATGTGAAGCTTATCCATGAAAACTTTCACCCAATTTTTACCCCCCGCTAAATACACCCTAACTATTAAAATATTATGTCATCCAGCTAAAATTTAATTCCAACAACACAAACAGACCGGAAGTTAGTGAATAGGAAAGAAAAGAATTCACATTCAACAGGCCCAGCAATGCCACGATCAATACCAGGTGTTCCCAATGTATAAGTCAAATGACATAGCAGAGCAAATAAAACAACCACATCAAAATAGTAAAGGAAACAGAACTATAGGTCAATGCCTACCTCAATAAATGCAGGCCCAAAGAGGTTTTCCTCTGTATGAGGGACATATATCTTGTATAACTGACTGTCAAAAGCACAAGAAGTACTGTCTCCAGTCCAGTCATGTGGAGATGGAACACAATACTCACACTTCAGATACTTTCCAGAAAAAGATACAAGAAACCTGCCATGATGACAACCTCATTACAGTCAGAAGTACATTGACCAGTTAACAAGAAAATAAACAAGCAGTACAAAGACGACAGATTTCACGATGGGCATACATGCACTGAAATATAAGGAAACCTATGCAGTATAAAGCATGATCAGTTTGATATTATATTAGATTTGCTAATAGAAGTGAGATTGAAGAAGCTGCCAAAATGATTATAACAAAAGTTAACGCCAACCATAATGTGCATTTCTCATGCTCAGGGGAAATACTCCTATAAAGGAATCCAAAAATAAGTCAAAATTACATGACACCCATAAATTACAAATACACAGCAAACAAACCCACTAAAACATGAGGACAGAAGCAAAGAGAGTCATGCTCACCCCGATAAAGCACTACTCAAGTATGCAACTATCCATAAACATATGAAATTTGAAATCAAATTAATTTTACGAGTTCATGGCAGCATAACAGAGGAATGAGAAAGAGAAAAGAAGCAAGAATGGAGTTGGAGTGAAAATGGAGTTAGAAGAGTGTCTCAATGTCACGACAACCAGGAAGAAGTGGAGAAACCAAACCAGCACAGGGGGGGAAGTGAAAAACAGAAAGGAAGAAAAACTAAGAGCGGGAGCTTGCCTCAACCCTGCAACAGGGGAAGGAAAAGAAAGCACCAGGAGTAACGGAATCTCCAGTTTAGCTAAAAAAAATGGTGGGTTGCCAGATAACCTTGGTTTCAGTGAAGCGAACAGAGACGAGCAGCAGAATGGTATGAGAAATTGAGATGCCAAGTACTAGAACACTTCTGATATATATCAGAGGCAAAATCTCTCTACAGTCCCTAAAAATTCTTGAGAAACAGCAGAATGGGAGGGGCACGACTGGGTTTTACGTTGAGACTTCAGGTTGCAGCACCCATGATCCATGCAATTCACAGCCACAATGCTTAAGTGTGACAGCGCATCATATGCTCCAGCCACTCAATGACAAGCCAGTATTAACAACTATGATAACAGCATATACTATAATAGTATAATACATGTCATATGTTACCTCTTTGCCCAGAGCCCACAGTAAATTCCAAGTGATGCCTGAGTTCTATTCAAAGTTAATAGATTCTTGTTTTTTGGAGGGTTTCACAAAAATGGGGCTTCAGATTCAGTGAGCTATAAGGATGCTCCAACCACTCTACCCAGCCATAACATTCCACATCTCCCCCTCTCCTTCCGCTTCTCGGTGCTTAACTGCTTATCCCAACTTTAGATCCATAACATTGCTAAAGACATAATACTCAAATGCAGACAAATGCACATATGGCAATCATGTAAACATATCCAGTAAGCAGCTGCCTCAACTTGATGTTTGGAAGAGGTGGCAATTACATACCGAAACTTGCACTGTAGGAAGTTGCTTCCACAAGCAACAAACTCCATAGGTTTTCCGGCCTCAAAGTATGTGGGATGAACATAGTGAAGCCTCGGTGCCTGCATGTTTACCTCGACTTTCGTCACAGACGTTCCATCTGTAACCATTAAAATGTGCTGATGAATTCAAAAATTTAAAGCTTCACAAATCAGAACTTAAAGATTACAACTCAACATAAATAGAACATTCTATTAATTATATAAATGAAAATAAATAATTGATTTTGCATAAAAATTAGAAGATAATGCATATTTCCAAGATGAAGGATAAAGTCATTAATATTGGCTTGAGGAACAAAAAAGATGTATGAAATAAACCAGATAAACTTGAATACACTCAGACCCAACACCTCAGATAATTCAGGGTGAGAGAGAGAGTAACACACACACACACTCTCTAACTATTCAATATGCAATTTACTGAGTATTGAACAAATGGAACCACAACTAACCTTTCATAACATGGAATATCATGTCATTAAGATGAACTAGAGCAGTGCCTCTTCCAGATAGCATCCTTCTGGGAGCAACAAGATCACGGACATAATGCATAGGGTCTTCCCGTAACTAGCCAATCCATAAGAGAGAGAAAAATGAAGTCAGGAAAAGGGGGAAAAATTAACACAACATTGACAATAACTAAACCTAATCCCACCAGATGGGGCTTAGCTATATGGAAGTTAACCAGTAACAAGAATGCATGCATTTGGTCTGCTTTCTACTCAAAATATGAATGTAAAACATAAAACATAAAGAACATTGAGTTGAACCCTTACATTTATCCACATATTATTTGGCATTGCAATAAAAATTGTCAGGATTGTACACCCTGGACGGATATATCCCTCAAGCTCTAAAGGCATACTTGCCAACCATTGGAATATCTGTAAATGCATTTAACTGCTTGTTAATCAGTTACTAACATCTATACAGTAGAAGATCGTAACACTACTTGAATACTAAACTGTAATAACAATGCTTTAAAATACTTGGTGGCGCAGCCTTCTAGGAAATTCCGCAGGATTCCAATCGTAAAGCTTAAAAGAGATCCGACCTGTTTGGCACTACAAGTAAACTTTCAATCAGCACGACAGCAATTGTCAACCATAGTTTCATGCATGAAAACAAATATTTGGAAGAAAAGAAATAACAAGTACAGCAACCCACCAAAGATGAATAAGCACTCTTATTGTCACAATATGAAGGTGAATTAGAAATATTGGAAACATCTTTTCCACTATGCACTTGTGTTTCACCAGAAGCAGCAAAAGATACAACACTATCATTAGCAATATTCTGCATCTCAGGAGCTGCACTCAGAATAGCAACTGGTTCATCTTCATGATCCAGTGACACTTCTTTTTCATTTATTTCACTACTCAAATTTGAACCATCTGCACAGTTCATACACAGCTAATAAGCATTCCTCTAACATACAGATTTGGCCCTCAGTAAAACAAATTAAAACGCCACACTTGACGTAAACTATGGCAAAAGGAAGAGAGAGAGAGAGAGAGAGAGAGAGAGAAAAGGAGTCATAAAACCATTGGCATATTAATATTGGATAACCTTTTCCTGCTTCTCCGTCATTATTGGAATCCTCATTTTGAGTAACAGGTTGAGGTTCATGATCAGTTGGAGCTCTTGAATCTGAAGGCTTTCTTCGCCTCCTGTTATTATGTCGCTCTAACTTTCTTCTGCAGCTGCGTTTACCTTCATCAAAATCCGACAATATGTGAAACCTGTCACGCAATTGGCCCGCAATCAGAGCATTAAATTACGATCTACAATGTCAACAAGTAACAGACAAGAATGACCCAAAATAACCATTGCCATCTATGAAGCAAAAAACAGATACTTCAAGACATCTCCAATCAACTAACCACAATGTCAGATACTGCTTACACACCATTGATCACTTCCTAGCTCACGTAGTATACTTCATTTTTATTATTATTTTTAAACATGTGTTCAACTTCAGGTATCAAAAATAAAGAGCTTTATAAATATTGGCCCCAAATTCTTCCTACTACAACCAATGCTGAAAAGAAAAAGGACATCTTTTTTTCATACTCCTTCCATCCCACAATATTTGTCACATTGGGAAACCAAGAGAAATTGGTACAGATATTGTGGGACCGACCGAGTATGGGGACAAAAAGACTTCTTTAATCCATTTTTCCTTGTTTTATGACATGCAACAACAGCAGCAACAACAACAACAATAGGCTAAGCCTTGTCCTACTAGGTGTGGTTGGCTACATGGATCAAAGCCATAGTGCTCTATCATACATCATATTTATGTTTAAACCATTAACGTTTAATTCTCTTTCAAGTTTCAACTATTTCACCTATAGTTTACCTATGCCTTCCTCTACCTTTAGTTACATAACTACCCTCCATCTGATCCACACTCCGGCTGATCCACTCTCATATACACATATAGTGCTCTAGTTTCACCTATATTAATGTTCTATGACATAATCTCTATGCATAAGTAGGTTTATGCTATATCATATTGAACCCTATCCAATATCCATATGCATTATAGCTTGTCATGGCACGGAATTACTCCATCAAGCTTCGCTCCATCATAAAAACACCTCAAAGGTAAAGAAAGAACGTCCTAGTTTCAGATAATTACTCTCTTTTATTATTATTATTTTTTTGGTTAAGAAATACTCCACAAATTGAGCCCTCCCAAAATTCGACCCCATATTCACACTCAATGTTGAAAGACAAAATAAACAGACAAACAATAACAGAAACCAAATCTCAGAGGATAAAAAAAAAAAAAAAAGAACCCTTACTTGCCACACTGTTGACAGTATCTCTTGGGCTCACCATGGAGGAGAACGGTAGTAGCATTAGCACATCGCAGACAAACCCTATGCCTGCGGTGGTAACCCTTGAGCTCGGTGATATCAGCCTCGCAGCCAGGGACCTGGCAACGCGCGGGGGAGCCACCACGCGCCGAGGCCCTCACGCGCTTCTTGCCGGGGAGCCCTTCCTCCTCGAGCTTTGCGTCGAGCTCGGGGCAGGCGCACGGGACCCGACCCGCGATAAAGTTGGAGCACGTGAGCCTCGGGTCCCGCTTCCTGACCCTGGTGTCGTTGACTGGAACAGTAGGAACATCATGTGGCTGAGGATGAAGGGGAGGATCCAAATCCGACGGCTGAGGAGGAGGGGGAGGAGAGGTGGGGGGGTCAACGACCGGGAAGGAGATTTGGTCGTCGAGGTTGAAGTCGAGGAGGTAAGAGAGGTCCCAGATTGAGGAGGAAGGGTCGTCGAGAGTCGTGACGTCCATGTTGTTGTTGTTGTTGGGTGGAAGAGGATGTTGTTGTTGTTGTTGTTGTCGGGGAGGGGGTGGGAGTGGAGGTGGCGAACGGAGGGGTTCCATTGGAACCCTAATTGAGGGGAGTGGTTGGGAGGGAGGGATGAATGGTTGGCTGGTTGGCGGAGAAGGTAAGATACGGAGGTGGTGGTGGGGGTTGGTGGTTGCTGTTGGGAGGGTTTTGTCTGTTGTTGCGTGTGTGCTGTGTTTGTTTTGACTATTGTGACCGATGATGCGAGTGGGATATGGATCGAAGGGGGTCATTGTGGCGACATTTCCAAGCTTTCATAATTTACTAACTAGTATTTTACTTCCCCACACGCCCTCTGGCCCACGCGCTCTCCTTATTCGTCTCACGCCGTCTCTCCTTTATTTATTTTTACCATTTCATTACTTTTTTTTAAAAAAAAATTGTATTTAGACCCATTTGATACACATGGTAAGGACTGCTGATTTTATAATAAATTTTTTTTTTGTCATATATTTAATTTCACATACAATAATATAATATTTTATGGTCAAATTATTTTTGTTCTAATTACAAAGCTGATATTTTATACCACTATTTTTACTAGTGAATCCTATAAGAACCCCTAACATATGCTCTTTTGCATCAACACTAGCCCCTCACCTCCTCATTTGCTATCGACCATGTGGCGCACCAAATATTTGATAGGATAAAAACATATACAATGAATTTCTAATATTATATCATCACATTTTTTATTATCATATATAATACTATCATACCTTATCATATGCAATACATCAAATAGGACCTAATTGCATTGTGCCTTGATTTCTATATATATAGAGAGAGAATGAAAATATTTGAGTTTCATTTCTACACATTGACAATCAATAGAATTTTAACAAAATAATAAATTATGGATGGGTGGTTTGTGATGGAGGGTATCTAATTTTTATATTTATTATTTTGATAAAATTCTAGTAAGTGATAGTGTAAATATTATTTTGATATATTTTCTACGTTCATTACACGTATTATGATAAAACTGTAGGGGGTGGAAATACTATAAGAAAATGATATATATATATTGTTATCAAATTAATTATTAAATTTAAATAACTTTTCAAATAGTAGATATTGAAGTAAATCACTTTGACTATGTAACAATATATGCTTTAATACATTATCAAATTCATTTATAATGTCAATATATCAAAATTAAATTCATAACCTAATAATTGTAAAATGAATTAATCAATAGAAATTTAAAAAATGTCAAATTATACTACGTAAGTGTCCTCTATAATAACTACCCACCATGATTTGAAAATTTTTCAAATTTTTATTAGCTGACAATACAAAATCAATTTTATACTACAAACTAGTATAAATTTAAAATAATGTCAAATCATACTAGACTAACTATTAACTATTATAATTAAATTATTAGTTTATAACAATTAATTTTAATATTATAAATATCATTCATATAATTATATTTTATATTAATATTATTCATCACCGATATTATTTATTACTAATATTATTTATCACGTATTATTTATTTTTAAAAAATAATTAATATTTTAATATTATTCTAAATATTTATTCAATATTCGTATCTCTTTCTTTAAAATTCTTATTATAAAATAATTATTGTTAACTTTTAATATGATTTTTAATATTGTTTATTAATTTTGTTTCTATGAACTGACAGTATAAAACAATATTAACTGTGAATCGATAAACATTCAAAAAAGTGTCAAATTTCATAAGAAGTTGTACACCAATATTTTATTTTTATGCTATTAATGTATATAAATTAAATTATTTACTTATTTTATAATTATTTTTATTATTTAGTATATAATTTATAAAAAATCAAATTATAAAAAAGAATGTACCAAACACACCCTTAATGAAATGGGGTGGAGTATAAGTTCTTTAAACAAATGGAGTAAAGTGTTATTTCTTAATAATTCAAAGGCGCAAGTATATTTTACCCAAAATATAATTTTAAAAGGGTTATTATATGAAATAACAAATAATTATTGATAATTATAACTCCTCAACATAATTTGAATATTTTTTAAATTTCTATCAACTGGCATTATTATTTTACAACATCAATGACAATGTTAAAAATATTGTTGAGAGAAATCCTCAATTATACATTTAACCACATCCAAAATAATAATAATAATAATAATAATAATAAATAGGCGCAGTATTAGGGGCCCGAATGGACTCTCTGATTTACGTTGGTGTCAATAAATAAAAATAAGGAGTGGCAGTTCCATTTTAATTATTGCCACTCCCACTAACACTAATCTTCATTAAATTTTACTTAAATATCTTTATTCTATTTAACTAAAATAATATCTAGTTAAAAATTTATTTATCATAACAATAATATATATAAAAATTTATTATTCTTATTTTAATTAAAAATAATTTAATTGATTAAATATATTTAATATCTACCTAGGCACTGTATATGACAATTATTTAACATTAAATCTTTAATTTAACAATTTATATTTATATGTTGAGTATTTTTTTAAAAAAAAGCTTTCTTAATACAATAGTTATCTAAATAATATAATAAAAAAATATTAAAAAAAGATAAATAAGTAAGAATGAATAATTATAAAAAAAAATTATTAAGTCAAAGCATGCAACACACATTAATAGTTTACCATTCAATATTCATATATTTTAAAAGTATTACATAAGCATTTGATATTATGATTTTTTTAACAATTATTTACTTTTTACTATATATTAAAAAGTAAGTTATTGTCAAGAAGGGGAAGGAGTCCTTGACCCGCAACAGATAGAATTCAAATTTTTTTTATTGATCAATTAGAATTGTCTTCCAATATCTATAATTGTCTCAAAAGGTCCAGTATACATACATTATTGAAACTTTTGAATAGTAGTCAAAAAGACCTTATGAAAATTTACCATCTTATGATAGAAGATGTAAAACATATATTGGACATTTTAGAAATTGAAAAACATTTTGCATAAATTTGAATTTGAAATTCATTAGATTTTTTTATCTTTTTTTCTGTGCCTATTCTTTTTTGTTTAGTATTGAGTCGAATTTGTTTATTTTATTACAATAAAAAAACTAGTAATTATTTTCTATTCTAGGACATTGGAATATGAAAATAGTGACATAATCATACTGCTTTAATAAGGTTTAAAAAAAAAGTAAAATAGTATTCTTCACAATATAGTTTTATAATGAAAAGGGTGTTGTTCAACATAAAATCCCTTCTTAACCCTTCATTCTCTTTGTATTATTTTCACTTAGTTGCTAATGTCATGCATCAATTAACTCTCCTATACAGTCAGGTTTTATAAAAGAGAAAATGGATGCAATTTTTACGCATTTGTGCCTTTTTTAATATTATACATGTCTTACAAGTTACAAAATATATAACAATTAGTTAATAGTAGAAATGAATCCTTTGACTTTTGATATAGTAAACAATAAGTGATTATAAAAAAAAGTCTAATATTAATGACTGTTGTAAGCTTACTAATAGTTATTCATTCTTACTTATTTATCTTTTTCTAAGATATCCACTATTATATTGTTCAGATAATTATTGACTTAAGAAAGCTTTTAAAAAAAACAATTCAACATATAAATATAAATTATTATATTACTTCTAATATATAGTGACTATGTAAATGTTAAATATATTTAATTAATTAAATTAAGAATAATAACTTTTGATATATATCATTACAATGATTAATAAATAATTATTAACAAATTATTCTTAGTTAAATTAGAATAAGGACATTTTGATCAAATTCAATAAAGATTAGTATTAATGAGAGTAACAATAGCCTAAATCCGCTCCCATAAAAATAAAGCAGAACCAATTTCAAACTAACAACTCATACAACTCATGATTGTTATTGGCCTTTGCAGCATTTTCCCCCAGAAAATGAGTTCTTTATTTATCGAGCAGTAGATACTGTAGAAAAATAAAAATAATTAAATGGAAACTATATTATTATTTTTGGTGCTAAAATTATTTTTGATAATAACAAAAGACTTCAATGACAATAAAGTTTTTCATATTATAATTTAATCAAATTATTTTATTTATTTAATTTTGTAAATAATAAATATGACAATCAACATATAAATATTATTACATATAATTAAATAATAGTGCTAGATTAGCCGAAAAAAATAAAAGTATCAAATTATTTTATATTATTAATGTATTAAAATTAAATTCAAAATTATGATATATTACTCTAGTATTTTAGCATTCGCTCACCATTGACTGTAACATGCTTAACACTACAAATTAATTTCATAATTCATATCATGTATATCCTTGATGAAGAAAATTCATTACTACTTTATTGATTTTTTTTTTCCAACCCTGAAGTGCACCACAGTTGATAGTTTGCTAAACTTCTTAAATATTTAGTCAGGAAAAAAATGAGCATTTTTGCAAAGAGATAATATTTAATATTGACATCATTAAGAGATTTGCTTAGCAATTTATTATAGTTTTATGAAATATTTTAGCATTTAATTTTGATACAATGACAGTGTAAAAAGTTTTATAATGTCATCCAATCAAATCTTATAATTTAAATGATTCTTCAAGTAGTGGACGTGGGAGTTAATCATATTGTATGATATAATATTAAATGATTAGATGACTTTATAAAGTTTTTTACATTGTCAATGCATCTAAATTAAATCTAACATTTTATATCAATGATGTTTATTTATTAAAATTAATTTAAACTCCCTCACATTATTATTAAATAATAATATGGGAGGATCTACAAAATTAAATGTATTAAGAAAGTCCTAATGTCATTTTAAATTACTATACTAATCGTGTTAAATTCTAGGAGAATTGTGCAGAAAAAATAGTTATATTTTTAGAGTTTAATTATATACTGGCAATATAAAATTTTATTACACCGTCATCTAATCATATATTATTACATTATCAAAAGTAGTTGAGTCGTACACTCACTCATATTTTATATTGAATAACACTGCTATAATAAATAATTTAAAACTTGAGTTTTATTTATTTTTAGTTTAATTTTAATGTATTTTTACACTATGATCCAACAAAATCTCTTATTTTACATGATTTTTGAAATAGTGGGGTGAAAGAATAATTTTTTTTTACAGAACATTATATGATTGGATAATTGTATAAAGTTTTTTACATAGTTAGTATATTAAAGTTAAATCCTTTTTTTTACTCTCTTATTAGATTTTTTTGTCTTATTTTCAACGTATAGATATTCCATTGGGCATAAATTTTCTTTTTCAAAAAATAAAGGATCCCCCTTTGCTCCCAACAATATAATAGCAAAAGGTCTATACGAAAATAGCCCGAGCAACTTGTTATAATTAAATTATAATAAAATTGGGTTTCGTTTCCTAGCCTCTTTTGATTTATAATCATGTTGAAGATTCCTTTTGATACTTGTTCGACTCTATCCACTACAAAAATATTTTATTTTTATAAGAATTTCACATGTGCATTATTTTCTGTCCGCCTACATATGGTTTTGGGGCAGGTTTGAAAATGGAATTAAGCTTGTCCGCAAAACAAATTAAATGTCATATTTTACAATGCTTTTTCTTAAGGGGAAATTATAAATTATCAGTTAAAAATGAGAAATTATAAATTTGTAATGATGCTTTTTCCAATATGAATCCATATTTTCATTCCTATAACATAGAGATTACTTTTTGCATTCCTGTCTTCTCTTTGAAGTATTATTTTAAAATTTATACTGATTGAAAATATTCAAGTTTATGAGAAGGGAACATGAAATTTGATAATTATAGATGTTGCTTTTCATTGGAATTTGAAACATAGACATCTTATGTACATAGAATAATGGATCTAGAAAATTTTAGTAATTGAAACAAAGATGATATATCGGTATAGAAAGAAACAAAATGTATTGTATTTTATTATTTTGTTTTATTTAAAACTAATATGAGACAAATTTAATAAAATAATAGAAGCAAAAATATACTAAAATTATATAATTATTGTAAAATTTTAAAATTTTTGTGGCTCATGTACCCTCATCCTTCAAAATTTAGATCTGCCCAGCGTACACAAAAGCTTTTTTTTTTTTTTTCCCATGTGCATTAGACAAAAGATCTAAGAATTATTTTTCTCTAATTGACCTTTCTCTCTGCCCCTCATTAGACGTTGTCTTGGAGTCCCAATATTTTTATATGTAAATAACACTTCTCTTTAATAAACCTTTTAATCTTGATGGAAAAAAATTATTAAATCTTTGGATTTTCCTTTCTACCAAGAGTGATTTCTTTTTTTTTTTTTTAAGACATTAGGATTTTCCTCATGGCTCTCACTATTATTGAGATTATTGTCCAACATGATCAATCATGCATTTATGGAAGAGTTCCCTCCATGGGATCATTATCTCAAACAATCACTTATTGAAGTAAGCAACTATTGAAGAAAATTTTATCTAATTCTAAATATGACATGTGATAATCAAATGCTATAAATTGAATTAAGTGTCAGAATTACCTGGAGTGGAAGAGATTGATGAATCCATGATCTTATGATTGACCTTTCAATGCGTGTATCCAAGCAGCAGAGAGAAACTTCTCCTATCACCCTATCAGTTGCCAAAACCTGTACACTGTCTCAATGGGGCAACAGCCACTCTGATTAGGGTTAGGAGTAAGGGCCTCTGCAGGTTTTATATTAATTAAATAGGCCAAGCTTGCCCATTATAGCTAAGCCCAGTAAAAAAAACTAAATATCACCATATCCACTAATAACAAAATCAAAATTGAGCCCAATAACAAAATTAACCATAAAATTGAGCTAATCAATATGATCAAATATTTTAGCATCCAATTAATCTGGAATCAAATTATAACGAAAAAATTGATTTATGTTAGTCCACACATAGGATATTCAACATTCTCCCACTTGGACAGCATAAATCAAAACATCAAGATATACCAGATTAATCAACAATATGTGGCCACAACAAGATGCCAAAATAAACCAACATAAACCACCAAAAGGTCCAAAATGGAATTATAAGCATCTCAACAATGCAAAAAATTATACTCGAAGGAATAGTGATATCATACATTGTAAGACACTTATATCTTGCGACCCAACAACAAAGTGGAATATGGATAAATGAGAAAGCACAACAAAATGGCATGCCAAAATTTGAACAAGGTGTAATTTCCCAACAAAATGGCCCAAACATCCGCCCAAGATGCCATATAAGATTTAATAAATCTTATCACAATAACAATATTGAGACTGGGTCCAAAATATCTCCATAATATGCCATCACAATATATAAATATATAATAATAATTATAACAATTAAACTGCGCAGAATATTCATATGGCAATACCAATAGCAACAATAACCATTATTTGAACAATGTCTCAAATATTATAAATACGAGGTCATAACATAAACATAAACTCCCACTAATCCAAAACATCAAAAGACTTCATTACACCCATATGGGTTACATGATCAACAAATGCTTTAACAGTTATGCCTTTTGTTAGGGGATCAGCAAAATTAAGCTCTGTAGGGATATGCTCAACACGAGTTTTAAACTATTGGATCTTCTCTCTCACAAACATAAACTTTGTCTCAAAGTGCTTTGTCCGCTTTGAGCTCTTATTATTAAGAAAGAAGCTCACAGAGTTGTCACAATATATAGTCAGAGGCCTAGAGATACTCTCCACAAAATAAACTCAGCAATAAAGTTCTTCAACCATATCGCTTGACGTGTAGCCTCATAACAAGCTATATACTCTGCTTCCATGGTTGATGTAGCTGTAAGAGTCTGTTTGACACTCTTCCAAGAAATAGTTCCTCCAGCTAACATAAATACATAACCTGATGTGGACTTATGATCATCTGGACAACCACCATAATCAGAATCACAACATGTTACCTCAAGATGATCTGACCTCCTGTATGTAAACATACAATCTTTGGTACCTTTCAGATACCTCAAAACACGTTTTGCAGCCTGCCAATGTGCCACACCAGGTTTACTCAAGTATCTCCCAAGTACACCAACAACAAAAGCAATATCAGGACGTGTACAAACTTGAGTATACATAAGGCTGCCAACAACAGAAGAATAGGGAATCTTTTTCATATTTGCCATTTCACTTTCAGTCTGAGGACACTAGGCATTAGAAAGCTTCTCACCCTTTTGAATGGGTGCAACACAGGGCTTACAAGATTGCATATTCAACCGGTTCAGGATTCTATCAATATATCCTCGTTGAGACAAACCAAGGATACCATGAGATCTATCACTATGAATCTCAATGCCCAAAACAAAAGATGCATCACCAAGATCCTTCATATCAAAATGTGTTGTAAGCATCTATTTGGTTTCATTCAGAAAACCCATATCATTACTAGCCAAAAGGATATCATCAACATAAAGAACAAGAATAACAAAATTTCTCCCACTGTTCTTTAGATAAATGCACTGATCAGCTGCATTTTCCTTAAAACCAAGAGAGCTTATAATATGATCAAACTTCAAGTACCATTGTCTAGAAGCCTGCTTCAAACCATAAATGGATCTTTTCAATTTGCAAACCATGTGTTCCTTACCACTTTCAACAAAACCATCATGTTGATCCATATAGACATCCTCAAACAAATCACCATTCAAAAATGCTGTTTTAACATCCATTTGATGAAGCTCTAAATCAAAATGAGCAACCAAGGCCATCACAACACGAAAAGAGTCTTTAGTAGAGACAGGAGAGAACGTCTCTTTATAGTCTATGCCTTCCCTATGGTTGTACCCTTTAGCAACAAGTCTAGCTTTGTACCTCTCTATCTCTTCTTTAGCATCATGTTTGGTCTTAAAGACCCATTTACAACCAACAGATTTGCAACCTTCAGGCAATTCCACCAAATCCCAAACATCAATCTTTCGCATAGAAGCCAATTCATCTTCCATAGCAGCAAGCCACTGTGAACTATGAGAATCAGAAATGGCTTCATGGAAAGTAATAGGGTCAGAATCCCCAACACAAGTGAACTCATGTTCCTACAAATAAATTTCATAATCCTTAAATCTAGTAAACTCAGTAGATGTAGGAACACGCTCAGATCGCCTCAATTGAGGCTCAACAATATCAGGATTCTGAACGTCATAATTAACATGTGGATCAACATCAGCACCAACAATGGGATCAGTGGCTTCATCATGAGTGACAGTAGTGGGCATAGACTCGGGCAAAGGAGCAATAGGTACAGGAATAGTGACATGTTCTTCTCTGAAGGTAACAACATGCGGCTCCTGAGTTGCAACATGTTCTATATCATTTTCAAAATAGACAGCACGATCAGATTCAACAACTCTAGTGGTATGAGTAGGACAGTAAAATCTAGAACCCCTGGAGCCAATACAATATCCTACAAAGAAACCACTAATCGTCCTAGGATCAAGCTTCTTTATTTCTGGATTATAGAGCCTGACTTCTGCCTTACAACCCCAGACACGAAAATGCTTCAGAGTAGGCCTTCTCCCTGTCATAAGTTCATATGGAGTCCTTAGAACTAACTTACTAGGAACATGATTCAGAATATAAGCTGCTGTCTTCAAAGCTTCTCCCCATAAAAAGTTAGGAAGAGTTGAATGGCTAAGCATACACCTAACCATTTCCATGAGAGTACGATTTCGCCTTTCAGCAACACCGTTTTGCTGGGGAGTGCCAAGCATGGTATACTATGCCTCAATACCACAATCCTGTAGAAACCTTGCAAAAGGACCAGGATTCTTACCAGTTTCATCATACCTCCCATAAAATTCACCACCTCTATCAGATCTAACACACTTAACCTGTGTGCCAAATTTCAACTCAACAGCAGCTTTAAAAGTCTTAAAAACATCCAAAGAGTCTGATTTCTCACGCAACAAATCAATCCATCCAAATCTTGAGAAATCATCAATAAAAGTGATAAAATATCTAAATCCTCCCAATGTAATGGGAGTAATTAGCCCACAAATATCTGTATGAATCAACTGCAGTATACTTTCACTCCTACCAACTCTTTTCTTCTTGACTCCAACAGTGAGCTTTCCTTTCACACAATCAATACAAGTATCAAAATCTGAGAAGTCCACACTATGAAGAATGTTCTCCTTGATCAATCTCTCCATCCTTTCTCGGGATATATGTCCCAACCTCTTGTGCCACAACGTAGAAGAATTCTCAATAGCTTTTCCATGCTTTTGCCCAACAACATTATTAACATTGGAATGTCGTTGTTCAAGAGAGAGAGGATCAAGATCCAACATATACATGCCATTCAATTTAACACCATAACTAACAACAGCAGATGCATAATATAAAACAACTTTATTAGATCCGAATGGAAAGAGTAGCCACATTCATCCAAAACTAAAATTGAAATCAAATTCCTTCTCATAAAAGGTACACAAACAGTGTTTTGCAAAATCAACTCATGTCCACTACTTAATTTCAAAGCAACTACTCCTATATGTTCTACTTTAACATTCATCCCATTTCCAACTGCAACACACACCTCTCCTTCATTTGGCCTTCTCCTGGTTTTGAGCTCCTGCGCAGATTTTGCAATATGAATGGTCGTACCAGAGTCTAACCACCAAGTATGAGAAGGTACATCAACAAGATTAGACTCAAAACACACTAGAGCTAGATGAATACCTTGCTTTTTCTTCTCTAGCCACTTCTTAAACTTAAAACAGTCAGATTGTTTGTGCCCAAACACATCATAAAATTTGCAAGTGCCATTGAATCTCTTTTTAACACCAGATGATTCACCTTCTTCATGAACTGAAGGAGGTCCAGATTTATCACTCCACTTCTTCTTGAATTGAGGCTTGTTACTCTTCCCTTTAAAATGTTTCTTCTTCTTGTCATGACTCTTGTGAGAAGCCAACTGAACAACTTGAGCCTTATCCTTCCTCATAGTTTGCTCCTCCTGATTAAAAATGGCTATAAGCTCATCAATAGACCACTACTCCTTTTGTGCATTATAAGAAGTCTTTAGAACATCAAATTCAGAAGGAAGAGAGTCCAACACCTGCCAGACTAGAAAGTCACTTCCCAGTTCCACTTTCATGGATTTCAACTTATTATACCAATTGGTGAGCTTCATAGCATGCTCACGAATGCCTGATACACCATTATATCTAGTCTTTGTCAATATTGATAAGTAGTAAGCCTTTTCAGTCTTGTCAAATTTCTTGAACTTCTGTCTTACAGACTCGAGAAACTTCTTAGCACTATTCGTCTCATGAACATTATCTTTGATAGTCTTGTCCATAGTGAACCTCATAATCATCAAACAGACTCTATTATAATGAGCCCACTTATCATGTTTTGCTATAACAGCAGCGGAAGACTCAAGTGTGGGAACTTCAGGCTAATTCTCAGTAAGGGCAGCATCGACATTAGAAATAGCAAGGAACAACTTAACAGAGTCGGCCCAGTCCTCATAATTGGTTCCATTCAGCTTTGGTAAAGAGTTCATACTCATAGGCAAAGCTGGAATTTGCACATTAATGGGAGATTTTTATCCAGCATATCCAACTAAAGAAATAAAGCTTTAACAATAATAAAGTCACCTCATGCAATTGTAATCCTGCCTAAGGGTCCCGAATTACAATGCACAACTTAACTCCCAAATTACATGAAATAATTATATTCTTAAAGCTAATATCGAGAGGATATTGAAAACTTTAAAAATACAATGATCAATCATTAGGAATTATATTAATAAGGACAAACCGATAGGGTATGTGCATTATTAAAATAATTTCTAATGCCACATTAGTAACAATAATTTTCCAACAATAGTATTTTATCATAATCCGTCTCACATGGCTGCTCACAACTATGAAAAATACTCAATAACAAGATTTAAATGGCCTAAAATAGCATATTTCAGAAATATATGTCATAAAATTTTATAATAGCAATATGTCATGATCACGATAATCAATAATATGTATATAATAGAGCACAAAATTGTTTAATTAACCAAATAATACTAATATCTGAGATTATGCTGTACATAGTGTGCCTAACAATGTCATAAATATACACAAAAAATTTTAGACCAAAATTAGGAGAGTATCAAATATTTTTAAGGAATTTATTCAATGAAAAATTAATAACAATAATTTCTGATGCCCAGAAAAATAAATAAAATTCACCAATAATTTTAAAATATTAAAAAATCTTAGAATGAAAAAAAATGGGCCAAAACGGGCCCTGGATGGGCCCGCACACGCTGCACACGCCAGGCCCTCGCATGGGCCTTGCCTGGATGCTACTATTCATCATCTTCAAGCTTCAGGCGGGTCCTGGTTCTGGGTTGCGACCCGCTCTGCAGTGATATGGGTCGAACGCGATATCTCTCTCAATTCTCAACGAAATTCAGTGATTTTTGTGTCTATGGATTCCTCTCTTAATGCTCTACAAAACCCATATAATTTTGTTTCGAACTATAACCCCTATGAGTACAGAAAATTCTGCGAAGTTTAACACCATTACTTTCTGTTTTTTAGCAATTTCTCTCTCTATACTTGATGAAAATTCATGATTTTGGTGTCAATAGATTCGAAATTTTATGCTCTACGAAAGCCCTAATGAATTCAAAATAATTTCACAAGTATATGGGTTAAGGAATTTTAAAACAGAATCAGCTTTCAATACAGGGTTTATAACTTCAAAATCGAAATTCTCCTTGTACACTAACACGATTCCTATGATCTTTATGTTGTTTTTCTCAGGATATTATTAGTAACAAAAACGCTCAATCAATTTCGAATTTAATCAGTAAAATTATAAAATTCGAAATTGATAATTTAGGGTTCATCACATATACGAATTTTACATTATAAACACCTAATCTGAATTATATTATTACAGCCATATTAGAATTAGCCTGGCTCTGATACCAATTGAAGAAAATTTTATCTAATTCTAAATATGACATGTGATAATCAAATGCTATAAATTGAATTAAGTGTCAGAATTACTTGGAGTGGAAGAGATTGATGAATCCATGATCTTATGATTGACCTTTCAATGCGTGTATCCAAGCAGCAGAGAGAAACTTCTCCTATCACCCTATCAGTTGCCAAAACCTGTGCACTGTCTCAAATGGGGCAACAGCCACTCTGATTAGGGTTAGGAGTAGGGGCCTCTGCAGGTTTTATATTAATTAAATGGGCTAAGTTTGCCCATTATAGCTAAGCCTAGTAACAAAAACTAAATATCACCATATCCACTAATAACAAAATCAAAATTGAGCCCAATAACAAAATCAACCATAAAATTGAGCTAATCAATATGATCAAATATTTTAGCATCCAATTAATCTGTAATCAAATTATAACGAAAAAATTGATTTATGTTAATCCACACATAGGATATTCAACAACTATAGCTGGTTGAGCGGCTCTCCAAGGAAGTAGGAACAAGAATGCTAGTCACTTTCTTAACTAATTGTTGATTGATTATAAAATTATAATTTAACTCAATGGATTTACTACTTTTCTTGCTAATTATTAATAATCTAGTCGAGTTGACTCAATATTGGAATCAAACTCTCCTTAACATATTTTTGGGAATATATATATATATAACTATTTATCTCTAGAACCATACAGATAATTTGTATTTTACCCTCAAATTTTGTAAATGTATGAATTGATTCCTCCTATTTTCTAACCATATAAATTGATCTGTCTATTAATTAATTTTTTTATTAATTATTAATAAAAATAGTACTTATTTAAGAAAGTTTATTAGAGTATCCACTTTGTTTTTTAGTTTAGAGACCACGTGCACATACATATGAACTAAAAAGCTCATGGAGTTATAGTGTACTTATATATTTTTTTAATTAATAATAGGTGAAAGTGCACTCACTAATGGAAGGATATACATTAAAAGAGATTAAATATTTAATAGAATTTGACAGAAAACTACATTTTTATACGAAATTTATATGAGCGACGTCGTTATATGTAGTTGTCTTGGATGAAATGGTACTCCAAATTTTCTTACAGATCATGCCAAAAATATTTTGTATTATGTACTTTTACTGATTTTAATATCGATTCTGATTTTTAATATCGATTCAACTTAAGGTAATTTGATAATAATAATTATATATATGCCGTTAAAGCATATTATGACCACCAGACTTTTTTTTTCATTTTTGTTATAGCAAGCCTCATAACTTTGGACCGGTAAAAGAAAAGACGAGTGAAACTAACTTCAGTTTTCTATTCAACTCCTCCATTATATTCTTCATCGGGTAACGATTGTACCAGAACATTGGATAAAAAAAGTCGCACATGACCTCAAGACTCAGAGCCTTTCCAATTAAATTAATACACAGCACTAATTATACACATGCCCACATTTTTTTTCACTAATTAAAGAAGCCTTTCGGTATTTATCCGACGGATGGAAAATTAATTTTCCAATACGGTCGTTAGTTTAAACAAAAATCCTTTATAATAATATTTTCCCTATACACATATAAATCTTAGAATCAAATATTAAATTACAAACTTTAAAATTACCGAAGTTCCTTCTACTCCGTGAAATCGGTGTCGTTGTTGTTGTTGACAGCCTACCAATTTGAGCGAACGAGACATGATGATAAAGCAAAAGATCGTTGTCAAAGGAATCTTATGATGGCACTTTGATTATGTCCCAAGGAACTTCTTACACACCACAAATAAAGTCAGACTCGGACAAATTGATGTCCCCAGCATTGTATTTGTTCCAATTTTTCATAAGCGATTGGGGCCTTATGCTTAATGGCCTTTTTTTTTTTTGGAAGCTACAAATTTAGGGTGTATTAAACTCTAATTAATTTATTTAGATGAGTTATCTTATTATAAAAGTATAAATGTTTAAGTGTTAATTTTATTATTTATAAAATTTGATTTTAATACCTTATTTAAAGCAAATATTTTCTGAACTATTTGAACCAATTCAACATTGATATTATAACTAATAAGTAAAAAAATTTTAAAAATTTAATGTTGGTCATGATACCAAGTTTTGTTTATCTGTTTTTAATTTATAATTTTTTCCATAAGAATAAAGCTCTTGAAATTGGAAAAAAAAAAAGACAATATGACACCCATTACATGCCTCGAAAAGATATTTGAAAAAAGGTGGTTTTTATATAATATGCTCTATTTAGATGGATGTTTTTATTCGACAAAATATGAAATAAAATATTTTTCTTATGATAAACAAACTTTGATTAGTAGATTTATAATTACTCTTCTGAAACCAAATATTTTTTATTCCTCACAGACTATATTAAAAAGCAATTTAAATTATAATGTGTTAAAGTGAAAGTCATCCATAATATATATAGTACCACTTTTGGGCAATACCTCCGAGTTTGGTGAATTTCGCCTCTTCAAAAGTGCATATATATATATATATAGAGGTAAATGTTACATCATTAAATAATATTTTATGGGTATAATTTTTGTATAAGACTCGTATTAAAAGTTCACATTTCATAGATCATGTCTATAAAATTTTAAATTAATATAAAATTATTTGTTATAATTTTTATGTAAATAGAAATCAACGTAACATGTGCTTAAAATAAACATGAATCAGAGATATATGATTACATTCTTATCCATAAAAAATTATTGCATTCCTATTTATGTTCAATTTGCGTAAAATTTGGCACAAATGATATTTATAGTAGGTAATTATAATTTAAAATTTGAATAAATAAGAAAAAACTATAGAAAATTATTAAGTAGTGTAACTAGCTATATTAAAAATTATATCAGTCATATATATTTGATTTTTCTTAAGTATAAAATTGCCCCGATAAGATAAAGTATTTTAAAATTTTTTTATAAGAATAAAATATCAGCATAATATTTTTTAGATATATAATAATTTGGGTGTCAGTTAATTTTTTTTTCCAATATTTAAGATTGTGCACTTTAAATGCATATTGGGCTTTATCGGGGGATAGGAGAAGTATCTCTCTCTATAGTTGGCTCTTTTCTTTCTCTATATTTTCTCTTGAAAAATATCTGAGAAAAATATTAATCTCTCCTCTTTATCAATCATTGAAGGTAATCATCTAGATCAACATCTGCATGTGACTTTCCTTGCTTTAGTTTAATCAGAGTTAAGACTATGTCTTGAGGTGGTTAAATTCTTCATACACGTGGCAGGGAACCATTTAGTGGTAGCATGATTTCAGGCTTCAAAAACATGCTAGCGAAGGAAACCTTAAGTATGTTTATTTTAGTTTTTATTAAGATAATTTTCAATCAAAAAATTATTTTATATGAAAAAATTGAACAAACACGCTTGATATCTTACGCAAAACGAACTCCATTATTAACTTATGAGTTATGACAAAGCCAGGAGCTTTAAAGATTCAGGGCTTTTGAATGTCTTAGAGATGCACCCGCTCTGGATCTTGGCCTCTTTTGCTAACCGGTGCAATGAAAACATTTCCGGTTAGATGTTATTCTTTTCGGTAATTATTTAAGGGGAAAAAAATCAGGGAAGACCATGTTATTTTTCAGTTCAGCATTTTCTTTTTTTTTTTCTCTTTGTTTTCTTTCTTGGTACTGTAGAGTTCGAATCAGCATTTACTTTTATTTTCCTCGATGATTCAGCGTTTTCCTTTGAAAGAGCTGTATTTGTCATCATTACTTTCAAGTTAAGTTATAATATTTTTGCCATATGCGGAGAGACTAATATCTCCTATATAAATCACTAAGCCCTTAAGCATTTCAATAATCATGTTTGTTTTTCTTTAGGTAAAGTCGCATGAGTAATGTTTGGATTTTTGATATACAATAAAATTGAACAACAAATGTATATCATAAACCTTATTATTATTGGATGTGATGAATGAGTAAGATGAGTGGGGACCACATATCACATCCAATAGTAATAAAATATATGATGTGTATTTATTATGTAATTTTATTATACACAAAATATTATTCAAGTTGCATTCACAGTAAAGCGAAACAAAAAGAGTAATGGTGTTATGTCAAAGAAAAGTACAATACTTTAAATTTAAGAATCATCCAAAATGTAAACGTAATTTAATAGAATTATGATAGAATAAGAGAATGGTGGTGCATCTCTATAAGTTACAATACAATAGTTATTATGTGTTAAATATATTTTATCCTCCTAAATTTTATATCATATTCAATTTTCATATTGACTTTTCAAAATATGCATCACAACACTCTAAACTCAACAAACTGAGTAAAAAAAACTCTATTTTTCAAACAGTGCAAAAAATGTAGTCATAGTAAGGAGTTAGATAAAAAAAAGGGGATTAATTACACATATAATTCATGGACAATGTGTCGAGTTGCATAAATTAAAAATATCAAGGGATTTAAGTACATATAAATCTTATCTTCATTAGTTGTCAAAATTATGCTGAGAGATATTTTTCACAGTTTGAAAAGTTCAGAGTGTCGTGATGTATATTTTAAAAAGTCAATGTGTAAATTACACATGACCTAAAATTTAGGGGATAAAATGCATTTAACCCTCCATTTTATTCCTAAAACTAATACTTATGTAAGCCATTTTTTTTTTTTACTTTGAAGTTTAAATTTGACTAATTCATGTTTAACATATAATCATGATTCATGCTGGTTTGTGGTCCCAATTCATGATAAATGATTTTTGGACATAAGTAATAGAAAAACCAAATACCATTGATTCAGAATATGAAATATATCTGTTTTTTATTCAATCTGTACATGATTTGTCTCTGTCGATATGTGAATATGAATGTTGGTTGGCTTTTTCATAAGTAAAATTTTCTTCCACGAAAAAAAAATAAAAAATTGATCTTCAATCCCAACAACCAAGCAATAGCTCTTCAGGAAGAACTAGTTATACTCAACGAAAATACATTTTTGCTGCAATGCATAAACACTGGAACATAATCAAAGTCTAATAATAATTCATGAAAGTACAGAAAATTTGTTCATAGAGAAAGAAGCACATAAAGTTTCCAATTTAAAATAATCACCCTATTACATAGCTTTCAAGTTCCAAGCTTTATCACTGAGCCAAGAATTAGACCCTGAAAATTGCCTGAGCGTGCGTCTCCTTGGATAACACATGCTCACTAGCATAAGTCAGCAACAACTTCTATCTGAAATTGATAAATAAAAGAGAATAAATTGTTAAATAATTAAAGAATAGTTACTTCTCACCTATTTTACTTCAGAGACAAGTCCATTGGGCATTTTCTCATCAAAATCTATATTACAATTCTTGCTCAGGTCTTAAATTTTTTATTCATCCTACAACACTTTTTTTTTTTTTTGGGGTTAAGAGCATGCATCTAACTTTACTATTTAGCATTTACTGCTTGGTGAATTTTATGGTGGATGTTATATATTTGGATACAAATTTAACATATATGCTTAACATTAATTTATCCAGAGGAAACAGATAGCCCACGTAGAGGAAAGAGGAGCTGGTACTTCGTCAACATATGCTTTTCATGTCACAGGGAATGAGTGAAGCATGCCCTTATATCAACCAATAATCTGTACAAAGACAACCAAATTTCCAGGTCGTGATGTCACATTGTCCTTGGCCCAGCAAGGAAGTTTTCCATTAACAATTTTCTTAAAAAATTATTATCACCTCATCGTGGAGTATACATAGCTCTATGTATAGAGCTCATTACAGTAAGAGAGTAGTGCTATCCACTTTTGTCATGCTAAACAGCTAAAGTAATGATCTTACTTTAATCTCAGTATTGGACTGTGGGATTACAGATAGGGATCAACATTTCAAGATTTAAGTACTTTATTGAGAAAAATCTGGTGTAGCAACTTCTTTTAGCCACTTTTTCGAGCTGCATAGTAGAATTAACTGGCTCATAAGAGGCTGAAGAAACCCCTCTTGAGGAATCAAACCGTGTTTCCATCTCCTTAATTGGTGAGTTTCCTATTTATCTTTTAGGGCGGTGCACTATAAATATCACTGTTATATGTGCTGATTAATCTATATATTGATTTGTCCCTAGTCAAAAAGATTTTGTTTTACTTTCTTCAGGGAAATTACAAGTAGGCATTCAAGATTTATAGCATACATTTGTATTGGTTTTGATTGAAATAAAACATTTTGGAAGAAGTCTCACATCGCTCAGGAATGAAAAAGGAGAGGGAAGTTTCTTGTAACAAACCTCACATCGCCCAAGATTGCAAGCAAGTGGAGAGGGGAGTTCATGGCTATATATATGGACCCAAGTTCTTTACTTCAACTTGCACCAGTCGAAAACACCTTAAGCACGTATCTGACTTTCTTTCTTTTCTCTGTACTATTGTCTTAAAGTGTTGTGAGATGTAGTTTGGATGTTTGCTTTGAAGAGTGTGGGTGTACTAGGGGCCAATGAGGTGTTTGAGAGAGAAGTCTATGTGTTGTAAAAATTTTCACATAGTGTTATTCTCTGATTGTCATTTGGCAGTAGTCGTAGTTTTTCTTCGATTTTGAAGTTTTCCACATTAAATTCTTGTGTTGTGGTTGTGTTCCTGTTTTGTTTATCTGTTTAGGGTGGTTCTCAAGGAGGGAAAGTGACCTATTTTCACAACAAGTGGTATCAGGAGCTTTAGTTCAGTAGGATTTATTCTTATTATGCTCTATGGTTGCAGCTTAGTCTGATCTTCCACATCAGAAAACAAAATTTGTCTCTGGTGCTTGCAGATCATCCTTGGTTTCTGTTGCTGGAAGGAAGTGTGATATTGTGAGAGTGCAGTTTGAAAAGGTTTTGGCTAAGGAAAAACTTGGTATTTGTGTCCGTTATGACTCACTATTGCACACAGGCATTGTTGTTTATGCAAGTGCGTGGCGGGATTATGAAGGTGTGGCTAGCGGATCCACAATTGCACATGACATTGGTTGGCACTGAAATCCAAGGTGTGTGGTGGGGGTTATATCGATGACTGAGGAACTTCCGGAGAAAGCCAACATGAAAGTTGCACCATAAATTTTCAGTAAGATTTCGACATGTACCAAGGTAAAATTCTTGGAATTGTCTCATTCCAATTGAGTATACTTTTTATGGTGGAGTATGATAGTCCTTTGAACTATGATTGTAAGTGTAGACAATAGAAGCTGAAGATGTGCTCATTTCAATCAAGGTGGAGATTCCCTAAACCCTAAACCCTAAACCCAATCTCCACCTTGATTGAAATAAAGTATCTTGAAAGAAGTCCCACATTGCCCAAGAATAAAAGAGGAGCGGGAAGCTTCTTGTAACAAGTCCTACATCGCCTAGGATTGCAAGTGGAGAGGGGAGGTCATAGTTATATATACGGACTCAAGTTTTTTGCTTCAACTTGCACCAATCGAAAACACTTTAAGCATGTATCTGACTTTCTTTCTTTTCTCTGTACTCTTGTCTTAGAGTGTTGTGATATGTAGTTTGGATATTTTCTTTGAAGAGTGTGAGTATACTAGGGGCCGATGGGGTATTTGAGAGAGAAGTCTATGTGTTGTAAAAATTTTCACATAGAGTTATTCTCTGATTGTCGTTTGGCAGTGGCCACGGTTTTTCTCCGGTTTGGGAGTTTTCCATGTTAAATTCTTGTGTTGTAGTTATGTTTCTGTTTTATTTCTCTGTTTAGAGTGGTTCTCAAAAAAGGAGGTGTTATATTTTCCCAACAATTTGGAGGTGTTGCAGCAGATAGAGGAGGAGGACAAGCAAAACACCAGTGTTGAGGAGCAAGACGCGAACAAAGGAAAAGCCCTAGTTGCTCCGGATACAGCTAGAGTTGATAACAGAGAAAAGATTCATTTGGTAAAAAATGATTATGTCAAAACTATAGATATAGGAGATCTGAAGCCAAAGGGTCGCAGTCGTAGGATAACTTCCCATGTCCGTGAGGCTTGCCAATCTAGTACGGCAGCCTTGGATGGCATTATGGAGGCCCTAACGCATGGCAAAAATATTAACACCATTGGGTTGTGTGGGTCAGATTTAATTGAAACTGCTGATCTTATAGAGAATGTTTCAAGAAGGGCTAAGAGGGATAAGTTGTTTGATGTGGTTGTCATGGCAACTGTATCACACAAGCCCAATAATAGCAAGATTCAAGATGAAATTCCTGAGACATTTGGCTTGAAATTAGATGGGGAGAAGAATGTGACTGGAAGATCTAAAAAGCTACGTGAGAGGCTACTTGCAAGGGCCTTGATTTGGATAAAGTAGGAATTCCTTCTTCTGGGACAGATAGCTTAGGTTGCAAGTTGTTGCTAACTTCTGCAAGTGAGGATGTGTTACTCAACTGGATGCTTGCTCAGGAAATTTTCAAGGTCTAATTCTTGGCTTGGAATATGCTTGGGACCTCGATGCTATGTCATATGGTGATTATTCTGAACTGGAGTTGCTGCCTGGACAAATTTCATGCACTTGGATGAAGTAGTATTAAACTTCGACTTCGTTGCATTGTTAAGAAGAGCTTGTACGTCTTGCAGCTAGATTAAAATGAAAAAAATATTATTTATATTCATATAATATAGAACACCGTGATGATTCACACCTCATCTACCATTGAATGAGATGTGGACTTTATTTAAATGTGGTTCACGTCCCATTCAATAGTGAATGGAGTACAAATAACATAACTCTATTAAAATTTGTGTAACTCCAAACTCATGCCGATATCTCCTTGCTCTTAATTAATTATGTTATTCCAATATTATCCTTAATTAATTTAACATTTTTAAAGCATTTCATTTAATATTAACGTTAAACATCATGTTGTATTAATTAATACATAGAGATATATTAGTCCATTCATTATATATTATCTCATTATCAATATCATTTATTATTTTTCTTAATATATGTGTTTAATAAAAATTGATAGATATTTTAAAAGGAGGGAGTATCATGGTCGGCATGAAATTTACTAATAGTTGTCGGTAAAAATATTATAATTGGATGTAACTGACCTCAGTGAATGGTGATCCTAACCTATCTCCCATATAAATTTATTATTAACCTGATATTTTTTCGTGAAAAAAAAAAAAAATAATTGGTCGCTTAAATCTTCTAAGAGTGACGACTATGTAAATAAGATGCGCATTCCGGGAGTTGGGTTTGGTGGGTTTAGATAGAAAGCATATAATATATATTTGGTTGAGTAATTTTATATAAATAATTACTTGTTGATCTTGTCCCTTTCGATGTATTCGCGTAATAAGTTAACATACACAAAAAGTAAAATCGATTTATTGCACAAGTGATTAAAATTTTCGGTGCGATTCGATAGAATAATAAAATTAATTTAGTTATTGTTGAATATAAAAAACGGCCATATACTTTCCAATCACTGGCTAGACACACCAGTAATTTCCGTTTTCTTTGTTTTTTTTTTCTGGTCGTGACACACGAGTAATTTCATGTACTAAAAAAACACCACAAGAGTAATTCAGATATTAATCAGAAATGTTTTTTGGTCTTGGATATTAATCGGAAGTTAAGAACCAAATATCTCTGAGCAAATGTCATCAGCCCAGTCCAATAGACTGAGTTACAGTTGCAGTGGGCTTAGACATTTTAGTTGTCGTATGGGCTTGCCCTAATGATACTGGTTTGATGAAAAAATTTACCAACATAATTTGGACCCAGAGGGGCTGTTTGGCCCGTTTGAAACTAGTATCATTCAGCACCCCCTCGCCCCAAAAATAAAGAGCGGACTTGCGGATTCTACATTGGAGCAAGTTAAGATATATTTGGTTTGAATTTTCAGTTTTTCAAGCTTTGTGAAGAAAAAACTGGAAAAGAAAATTGAAAATTGGATTTTGTAGTTTTTAAAATTTTCAGTATTTCTTTCATAAAATTTGGAAAACTGAAAATTCAAATTGAAAACTCGAAATTCAAACCAAATAACCTGTAAGGGCCTGTTTGCTTTAGAATTTTCAGTTTTCAGTTTTTGTGAAGGAAAAATCGAAAAAATTGAAAATTGAAAACTGGAAACAGCAAAACAAACGGACCCTAAAGGTTTCAAATTTGGGCAGGTGGTTTCATCAAGATAAAACAAAATAGAGTTATATTATTCACACTCATGATATATGGGATATTGTGCCAACTCAATTCATCCACTACTAGATGAGATATGCATCGACGTGATGTATCATACTTCAATCATAAAATTAACATTTTTCAGAAAATAATATAACAAGAAAATGTGAAGGCACTCTAATAGAAATAGAGTTATGGATTAACGTGAGTTGCACTTTTACAACTTATGTGACAAAAAAGTTAATTTCTAATTTTAAACCCTAGCTATTTTTATGATAAAATCCATGTAATTTTCATATTTTACAATTGAAAAAATTGGGGTTAGAAAAGAGAAATTTAGGGCTACAAGTTTTTAAAATTTTTGGTATGTAAAAATTCAGACTGAAGAAAAAAATTAATTTAATTCAAACTTTAAGGCTCAATGATCATTTGATAAAATATTTACAAAAAAATCACTAATGAAAAAATTAAAAGTAAACTTTTTAAGTCACCATGAAAAATAAGTGTGAATAACTAGATGAGTTGCTTTGTATTGCATACAAAAACTTATACTACTCTATGGGTTTCATGATATTTGCCACTTTAATTATTTGTATAATAATTAAAGAACTGAGAAATCAAGATCGACTTAATCATGAGTTATGTTTACCAAAATATATATCCTTACTCAGTTTTCATTGTCTTGTTAATTTTTCTATTGATGATGTCACAGTACATTTATTGATTATTGGGCTTTAATATCAAGAAGGGTAAAATTCAATGAAAAAAATTAACCATAAATACTTCATTGGCTTGTGAGATCCTTTTGTCGCATTTCACTCAAAGGGTTAACGGGAGATAGTGCATCAGCTTATTCATAAAGACTTACTTGATTCTATTATCAAATATCCTAGACGAAAATCCAATTCCTTCCCAATACCTCCTAAGAAAACCCCAAATTGGATTCGAAATTGACAATTTAATAGCGTGTGATTATTGATGGAACTATGCACCTTATAAATAGGAATCCATTTTTCTAAAGATCTTGATCTAAAATTCCATGGTTTGATGAGTGTTCCAGACCCTTTTGATGGCCTGAACTCATCCCAACTACAAGAAGTCTTTCTTCGATATTATGGACTGAATTTTTTTTAGTAAAGCAGTATATAAGATGGGATAAATTAAAGGAGTTAAAACCCATCAATGGCATGATAAAGGAATAATATATTTTGTGTTTTATCTTTCGAACTAGGTTAAGACAATAATTTTCACTAGACATTGGATTAATTATAATTGTTTAAATGAAAACACAAAAACCTAAACCTCTTTTTTTTTTTTTTTTGCTACGGCAATAAAAAGCTAAACCTTTTTTATTTATGACTTAAATTTATCCTTTTAATTAGTTTCGTAAATGAAAAGCAAAAACAATGGCTGAAATAATTTTATTTTACTATTAGGTCCACTCAGCTCAAATCGTATCTAAAAAAGTACTACTCCTCCATTTCATAAATACTACTCATTCATTTCATAACAACTGACAATACATATAGTAAGAAAAATAAAAAAGTATTTTAATAAATGTAAAAAATTTGACAAAACTATCCTTGTATAATTATTATTACTCATTTTGATAAATATGTTGATTTCCTAACTAACATATGAATACTAATACTGCCAAGATAGTCTAAATAAATAAATATTCTAAAACATTCAAAAATAAAAAAACTGAAAGCTGTTGTGAAACGGAAAGAGTATTACTCTACTTGGGAGTTGGGACGTGTTTAACATGAGAATAGAAACGTGGAGGAAAAATTGATGAATTATACTTGCACAACATTAATGTTATCATTAATAACATTAATTCAGGCCAAATTATTATAATTTTCTGTGGGTGCAGAAATCACCGTTAGTATTAACCCCACTATACGGCGGAATTGCCTACGATACGGCACCACTCTTAAGAGAGCAGCGAGTGATAGACTACTACACTACGTTTGGCTGCCATGAAATTATACATACTTAATTACCGGACGCGTTTAGTTGCTACTAGTACTACTATTGTAAATGTCTTAAAAAAAAACATTTGATTAAAAAAAAATAATAGTGTATGACTGGACTTTTTTCAGAGGGTCCAACATATACAGACCCATATATACATTGAGATAATCAGCTCCTGCACACATACAGAGCTACTGTTATATATGTTGTGCAGGATTAAAACTTAAGTTTTGTATCTGCTTTTTAACTGAGTCTCTCTGTCAATATCCCAAGGGATGGTAGCAGCCGTACATGAATGCAGTATGCATTCATTCTTCAAAACTTAGAATCCAAACTCAAACCAACATTCTTTTCGGCGTGTCTTGCTGTTTTTGTTTTTTTTTTGTGTGTGTGCAATGCAAGCGTGATCTTTTCTTTGTTATTAGTAGGTCGATGGAAACTCGCCAATGGTTTGTGTATTTATGGTATCAATGCAAAATTGGGCGATAAAACAACCAAAAATATTAGGTGAACACCCAAAAATTGTATTTATCCACACTTATTCTATCGATCTGTTGCATTCAATAATCGTAAGTGTTTAGGTGTTCAACTCACCGTCATATTCATAAAGTAGATACACATTTTTTTTTATTCAAATAACACTACGCTAAAATCACAAAGTATAAAGGTACACCATGCAAATCAAGCTGCAATAGCTGTGTAGAGTGACTAGAGTTCATATCTGATGCAGACTAATCAAACATTGGGCCTAACTAGTATTGATATTTTTCACGAATAATTGGAATTACTTTTTTTTTTTCTGTATATATATATACACACACACAATGTAACATGCATGGATAGTCTCTCTTCCTAAAATTTTCGTCGACTTTTTTAAAGGTTTTTCGACTGATCATCTGGTTGCAAAAACTTTTTTTTCCTAATAGATATAGTTTTTAATTTTCATTTTAACTGAAAAATGAAAATTTTCATTTCATATGTATATGGATGCCTACCCATAAATGCATGTTGCACTTAAACATATTTTTGGGTACATATGTTATTCTGGGAAAGGTTAAATGACCGATCGACCTTTTGTAATATAACTAGCTGATCTTATAATAAGTAAATGTCTTGGACACTATATGGGTAAATGCAAGATTGAAATGGATGAAAATCAAATTATCCCCATTTCTCTTTTTTCATTATTCATCATTTTTCATGTAAAAGATAAAATGGGAATATGTTAAATTTGATAACTATTTTAAATTTTAATTTTTTTGTATTATCTTTCTTGTGATGAAAAGTGATTGGTGGAAAAAAATAATTGTACATAAATTAGCATGTGTTGCAACATTTACCATCAGTAAGCCATTAATACAAGTGGCGAATAAATGACCTTAAGTCATAAGGTCTTCAACAATTACGTCTTGAACCCTAAACTAAATTATAATTAAAATATACCAAATGGCTTATAAATTCAATTTAAATTAGCCATAAAGGATTGGTAGACCACAAGGTCTTAGAGGCCTGAGAACTTGGTTGGGAAATTAATTAATAAAAAAATTGATTGAAAAAATAGTAAGATTTATAGGGTTAGTTTAATTTTTGTTTATATTTTTCATTTTCACTTTTTTCACTCAATATTAAAAACAAGAAATACGTGAAAAGAACATAGGAACCAAATAGAATTCAATATATTAAATGCATTCAAAATTTTATAATTTTTAAAAGTTCTCAATCAATATATACGTTCATTACTTCATGTAGAAATTAGCAGATTCCAATTTTGTTTGTAAGAAATAAAACTCACTCTCCTCTATAATTAATGATCAACTTATGACTTTAGATAAGTTTGTAATTTTAATTTTATTCATGTTAATTAATTTTTCAATTTTTTTCTCTTATCTAATTAAAACTCTCTATCCACTATTTATTATTATTTGAATAATATATTTTTTAGTAAAATTACAGCCACCTCTCATGAGATTTATTGAAATTTAACTTGTTTATTGTCTGGTTGTCCAACTTACCCTCACCTCCAATAATTTATCCTTGTTTAAAACGAGTTATCAAAAATACCCCATCTATCTGTATCTCACCACCTGTCTCTTCACCACCTTCCTCACTTGCAAATAATGAGAAATATGTGATTGATTCATTTCGAAAAATCGTATGGACCAATTCATTGGGTTCTTCTGACGGCCATTGTTCAATTGTGAAGTATCCAAGTGTCCAGCCAACATAATTGTTCATTTCCTGGTTCTCAAACTCAAACCTGCAAATAATTATTATCTCTATTACGGCTTCTTGTAATTGTTTCCTTCTATATAAAGGATTGTGCAAAGGTAAATCAATAGCAACAAAACAAAGACACTTGGAAGAAATGGTTGAATCAAAGTTAAACAAGGAGTTCAATGTAGCTTTAATTTGTCTTCGTGAAAAACAACACACTGCATAGATGCCACAAGCACAACAATACCTCAGCTAAGAGGCATTGAAGATAAGAGATATGTGTACAAACATAAGAATTTGTTTAATTGTTTTATGTGGTGATACTTGTGGCTGAGGAAAGGGATAAGAAAAGAGAAGAAAAAGTTCGAGTGGGAGAGAGTGAGGGTGGAGGCATTTTAATAACTCATGAAACAAATGAATAAATGAGGAGAGGTTATTGTAGTTAGGTCGGACAATTAGAAGAATGATAAGTATAATTTATCTATATTTTTTATATATCTCTGCTAAGTATCATACATACATGTGATATTGAATTTCCTGTAATGTTGTTTACACTATGTTAAGATTAAACATTTTAGTTTTCTTAACAAGTAGATCAATATATTTAATATTATTTGACAAATATTTTGTACAAATTTTTAAAACAATTATATCTTTACTTAAATAATCTATGCTTAACACATAATTTTAAAACCATAAAGCTAAATTAATAATGGCAGATATTACTTCTTTATTACTGCATAATTATTAAAAAGTCCTTATTGAAATAAGAACATAGAAATCAATCAGTGAACAAAAGAAAGGAACCATGGAAGTAATGTATATGTAATATCGTATAGTTTATGCATTGAAACAATTAATAGATAACAGCATTATGGTGTCCTTATTTTTGTTTTGCTATACTGAAGTATAATTATTTAATTAATATATCACAATCTATGTTATTATTATAATGATAGATTATAATATAATATTCATTCTATAGTATATTATTGACAAAATATTAATTACTCCTTCCATTCACTAATAACTGTCTAACATGAACATTTTATTTTCCTATAAATAATTGTCCATTTAGAAATTTTAGGCAAAACCTATTAGTTTCTTCTAATTATACCCCTTATAAACTTATTTTCTCTTTGCTATTAAATACACTCTTAGTAGAAAGTATCAAGGATAGTATTGTAAAGTACATAGAACTTTTGTTAATATTAAGACATTATAAATCACTCCCCTAATTGATGTGCATATTTAAAATTGGACAATTATTTGTGAACAGAGGAAATAAATGATCAAAAAAGTCAAAGTAATAATAAATGTAAATAAAACAGAGTCATATGAAGACATGGAGGTTAGCATATATAATGTATAGGAATTTCTCTGGTATCCTATAAAATTTATGGGTATTGGTACCTTTTAGATAACTTATTGCTGAAAATTTATCATATGCCCCACTCACTAAATTTATTACTATTCTAAACATTCATGATTAAATCACAATTATTGGATTGAAAAGGATACTAGTACCCCAGCGGTACCAACACAAAAAACCATAATGTGTTAATATTTTTTTTTCATGCAATGCACAAAGTTATAAGAAATTGTTAATTACAATTGTACTAAGAAATTATACTAATTAAAAATTTTATTTTTAGCATGACAAATTTCACCATAAGTATAAAAATTTAGTATCTAAATCTAAATTTATTACAAATTTATTTAAAGTAGATTGACTTCTCTAATGTGAGGAGGTTGATAAAGTATAAAAATAAAAAATTAATCATAATTGAATCAATTACTTTCATTGTGTGCAGGTGCTCCTCACTTTAAAAAAGTCAAATTCAAAATAATACGCTTTAGTATACAATAAACCTTAAATAGGAGAAGTACAAACAATATTGACAGAGTGAAATAATAAGCTAATTTATATATTTCTCCTCTTTTACCCATTTGTAATACAACGGATATATACAAACAATTTTGATGAAGATAAACAAATAGGTTATCCAACTACTTGTCCATTTTTTTTCCATTTTTCATTTTGCATGAATGAAATCTCATTTTGAAGTAAGATTGGGACTTTTTCTAAGCCTACAATTTTTATAACAGGTAAAAATTAGTTTAATAGAGTAATAAGCAACAACTCAACAGTGAAATATTATATTAAAAATTTCCATATTTATCACTTATCTTGGACTAATAAAAAAAAAGTAGAAGATGAAAAGAAGAAGAAACAGAACATAGAAGTTTGCGACTTAAAATAAAAAATATATTTAGTTTACAAAATTACAAATATATATGATTAATTTCCTTTAAAAAAATATTGGGTATGCATGAGCTTTAGTACACTTTGACACTAACAAATATTCTTTCTTTTTATAAACCAAAAAAATATTCTTTCTTTTTTTTTTCAAAATTAAATAAGTAAATCATTGCATATAATTGAAAGGATTTTTATGTGGGAAAATGTTATACCTGAAACATGATAATAGATAAATAATAAATATTGAAATATTAAAAAAAAGTAGAAAGTAAAAGCAACTTTAGATACTTTTTTAGTATAAAAAAGTACTAACAAGGGGTGTAAGTTTCATATAATAAATAATAAATTTCAGGAAAAGAAATATAGCTTTATAGTTGAAATTATGCTTTTATGAATGTGACATTTTTTTGAAAAATTAAAGGAATGCATTTTTTTCTCGACCTTTTTTCAACTTTATTTTTGTTTGTCTTTCATTTGTTCAAACATTTCATATATTTCCGCAATCAATACTCTTAGTTCATCCATTTGGTTAGACATGAGTAAAACTATGCATTATTCATTTTGTTTTATTTGTTGGACAACATAAACAAATAAGTATAAAACAAATATATAAAATTTAACGTAGTTTGATCTTTATTATCTGTGTACATGACTTCATTATGTGGACAACGTATAAAAATTATTCATATAATTAATCACTTTTACCATTAAAATATTCTAATCAGAACAATCAAAACCATATTCATATGCCAACACACACAAAAGTTTCATTTCTTCTTAGTGTAGGGGTTTGGGTTAAATCCAAACATTGTTAGTTGTATATATTGTATAAATATGATTTTATGTATGTGAATTATATTTGAATTTGATCTAATATATATATATATAATATAATATAATATACATATAATTTTATAATTTTTCATATAAAAATCATTTAAATCTAATTGAAACTCATCCATTTTAAATTAAGAAACCGTTTTAATTCATCTGAAAATATCATAAAGATGAGAGAGTTTTAATTAATTAGTTTATCAAAGTAGTAATGAATGTAAATAAATTAAAATTACAATAAAATTGTAAGTTTCTTTGAATAAAATGAGATTGTTTTTTGTCTAAAAAAGTTATAGTTTGCTAAACCATCGTAGTTCATATGAAGATGTGAAGGATTATAACATATATATAATATATGTATATGAGATTAAATTTGATATACTATTATCATATATTTTTATTTTTAAATTTTTAAGATAACAAGTGATTAAGTCAAATATTTTTACTAATATAACAATGTATAGTTAATTTTTATATAATTTTTTTACATGAACAATACATTAAAATTAAATTATCTATATATAATATAGTTTATAGATTACATTGCTTATATACATCTTTTGTACAATTAATATTTTATTGTTAATTTGTCTTATATAATATAATTTTATATGACAGTTAGTGCTTTTTTTTTAACTTATATATATTTTGTCTGACTTCCTCCTATTAAATTTCTAGAATAAAATTTCAAATCGATTTGAAAAAGAATTGTGAGAATTTTTTGTTTTATTTTTTTAAAAAAGTTTGACAGCAATTTAGTCTTTTGAAAAATGTTTCTCATTTAATATTAGTCCAAATGTTAGTTTTCATGAAAAAAATGTCTCATTGTATGATAACATATCATGTCATTTAGTGAGATGAATTGGTACTCCAAAAAGCTGAAGACATTAATTCATTTCTTTTAAAGACTAAATTAATATTTTGCAATTCTTTTGATAACTAATTTGGGATTTATTTTGTTAAATGATTGATGTGTTACACCATCACATACCATGACATATGCTAATGTTTGGATTAACAAGACATAAAAGTCAATCTTTAAAAAACTAATTGATGTCTCAAATTTTTAATAATTAAACTAATATTTTGTGTGTCTTTTAGTCACCAATTTGAGATTTTTCTCTAGGCTCTAGTTACACCTCATGAATATATAACCAAAATTATTTTACTATAAATCATCTCTCCTAAGAATTTAAATCAATACATCAAAACATAAAAATAAATTTATATTTAACACCTGATCTCATGTAAATGGCCATTGCATTTCAGATGTGGACAACATACTAACTAACCTCGTGCTGAGATTTCTATTCATTTTATTTAGAAAAGAAAATGAGGATTTAATCATATACCATATTAAACACATGAACGCAAATACATACCACATCCACACAAATAACATAGGGCCTGAAAGGGGTCAATACCATTATACCAAATCATTATCCTGCACTGAATGTTTGTTATTTTTTTGGGGTTACAAATAATTTTGTCATAATATTAATTGTCTTCTTTTTTTTTTTTTTAATATATAGAAATATCGTGACATAATTTGCAACCCATACATTGCACGGGTACAATTACCAGTTTATGATAAATCTATAAATGAATCTATCCGTTAGTGATTTGCGTTGACGTGGCCTAATGGGCGAAGCAAAGTACCTCCACACAAACACGAATCCGGCACGTACATTTGTCAGAGAAGAGAAAAATACAATACAACACCTCTTTCCATTCCTAGACTTAAGACTGGACCAAAACCAAATCAATGCCTTTTTTATCCCAACAATATTAATCCAACAACTAAAATTCGATATCTAATTAAAGCACTAAATATATTATTATTGATTGTGGTAGATGAGGGAGAATAATGAGAATTATTAATATATTTAATGATAATTGAGTGAGTATTTCAATTAGAAATTATTTGTTCTTGTTTCAATAAAATTTTTGTTGATTCCCTTCGTTTCATTTTCCACTTATTCTCTCTCTCACAAAACTCCTCTTCCTTCCTTATTTATATTCAACTCATGCCCCCCCATTATTTCCACTAACTAGTGCGAACTACAGCAAGGCCCTTCCACCTTGTTATTCACACACTGAAACTTTCATTCATCCACATACATCATACCCTCTTTCTCCATTCAACTCGTATTGTTCTTTTTTTTTTTTTTTCGGTGTGTTGCATACATGCACTGCTCTTGATTTTCTGGCCACCCCTTGTTTTGATCTCTGGTGCTTTGATTTGGCTTAGTTGTGTTGTGTTGTTCTGTCATGTCTCTCTGTGCATTCTCATTCCCTGTCCATTTTAGCCATGCAGCTGCTTCTGATCCCAGAAGATCATCTCAATGGGGTGCTGCAGATCTTACTTGTGATTCCCAACACAGGTTCAACCAGGTTAGGACTTGTTGTTTTATTCATGTGATTGGCTAGAATTCAATTTCATGCATGATGGAATAAAGTGTATACATATAGCTTTGAACTTAATTATGCTTAATCTCTTCCTCACATCTTTTATCACTACTAAATTATATATGTTGGAGTTGAGTCATACCGGCTTTGTCTCCTTTTAGTTTTCCCATTTCAATTTTTATTTTTATTTTTTTGCATTTTGCTGAATCTATTTCAAAATTGAGATGGGACTTGCTGAAACAAATGGATGTCTTGTTCTGATTCATTGTAGGTCAGGAAAAGGCCATTTGGTGTTCATGCATCACTATCAGAGAAAGGGGTGTACTATTCTCAGAGACCACCAACTCCACTATTAGACACCATAAACTATCCAATTCATATGAAAAACCTTTCTACCAAGGTACAATGATTGAGAACATGTAACATATACTAATAATTATTGTGCAACAAGAAAAAGGTATCACAGTTATGTGGAAATTTGATTATTGTGACTAAACATTGGTGCAGGAGCTGAAACACCTTGCTGAGGAGCTGCGTTCTGATGTTATTTTCAATGTTTCTAGAACTGGGGGTCATCTTGGATCAAGCCTTGGTGTTGTAGAACTCACTGTGGCCCTCCACTATGTTTTCAATGCTCCTAAGGACAGGATCTTGTGGGATGTTGGTCACCAGGTTGGGTCTTATCTTCTTTGGTTGTTGTGCTCACTCTAGGTGCTTTTATTGGGGGATGGCATGAACATGATCTCAATTATACAATCTTGTGTGAATTTTGCAGTCTTACCCTCATAAAATACTCACTGGTAGAAGGGATAAGATGCATACCATGAGGCAGACAAATGGATTGTGTGGTTTTACAAAACGGTCTGAGAGTGAATATGATTGTTTTGGCACTGGTCACAGTTCAACAACTATATCAGCAGGACTTGGTAATTCTCCTATTTTCTATCTGAATTTCAACCTTGATTTTTTTCAGGCCATACAAAATCTTTTTATTTATTTAGATCCTGGACATGAAATTACAAATCTGTTAGCGATTTTACGAAATTGGTTGATATTAATATGTGAAAGTTACAAATCTTGGACATGATTTTAATGCGACTTTAGTACAGTGTTACAAAATTAAATGGTTTTTATGGTACAAACCACAAATCCTGGATATGATTTTAATTGAGAGCTTATTGTGCAATTAGGAATGGCTGTTGGGAGGGATCTGAAGGGAGAAAAGAATAACGTGATCGCTGTAATCGGTGATGGCGCCATGACGGCCGGGCAAGCTTATGAAGCCATGAACAATGCTGGATATCTTGATTCTGACATGATAGTTATCCTGAATGACAACAAGCAGGTTTCTCTTCCAACAGCAACTCTTGATGGTCCAGTACCACCAGTTGGTGCTTTGAGTAGTGCTCTCAGTAGGTTACAATCAAACAGGCCTCTAAGAGAATTGAGAGAGGTTGCCAAGGTGAGCAATTACAAGGTCTATCAATGAAGGACTTGTGCAGCTGCAAATTATAAGTGAAACAGATTTTGCACCAATGAGATATTTATCTATTGCAGGGTGTTACTAAACAACTTGGTGGCCCTATGCATGAGTTGGCTGCAAAAGTTGATGAATATGCTCGCGGCATGATCAGCGGTTCTGGATCAACGCTATTTGAAGAGCTTGGACTCTACTATATTGGTCCCGTTGATGGTCATAACATAGATGATCTTGTTGCTATTCTCAAAGAAGTTAAAAGTACTAAAACAACTGGTCCTGTACTGATCCATGTCATCACAGAAAAAGGCCGTGGATATCCGTATGCCGAAAAAGCAGCAGACAAGTACCATGGTAAAAGGGGCATTTTAAATTCCTTTACTTTCAGAAACATGATTCACCAAGTAAATTTATCATGCTTTGATCAATCAACCTTAGGGTGCACCAATTCCTCTGAGAGCCATTACAAATATGCAATCTCAATATAACTTGATAGAAACATTTAACTATAAGAAGAGATTGGATGACCATGTCTATTTAGTTATCTCAAACAAATGCACTTGTTTAGTGAAATCTTTGATATATAACTTGGTTATGCTTTGCAGGAGTTGCCAAGTTTGACCCAGCAACTGGAAAACAATTCAAACCCAAGGCTACCACTCAGTCATTCACAACATACTTTGCAGAGGCTTTGATTGCAGAAGCAGAAGCCGACAAAGACATCGTTGCTATCCATGCTGCGATGGGAGGTGGAACTGGCTTGAATCTCTTCCATCGCCATTTCCCAACTAGATGCTTTGATGTGGGGATAGCAGAACAGCATGCTGTTACATTTGCTGCTGGTCTGGCTTGTGAAGGCATTAAGCCTTTCTGTGCAATTTACTCATCATTCATGCAGAGAGGTTATGACCAGGTAAGATAACAATTTTCTTTGCACTTTCATCATTGTACAGTTTCTTTTTTGGTGCTTTATCTGTTAGTGATAACATGACTAGTGATTGTGATGGTCATGACATGATAATTACATAACTTTAAAATTTGATATCAATGCTCAAAGTATGTGTTCCATGCCAATTCCACAGGTTGTGCATGATGTGGACTTGCAGAAGCTGCCAGTGAGGTTTGCAATGGATAGAGCTGGACTAGTTGGAGCTGATGGTCCTACACACTCTGGTTCTTTTGATGTCACTTTCATGGCATGCCTCCCTAACATGGTGGTGATGGCTCCTTCTGATGAAGCTGAGCTTTTCCATATGGTTGCTACTGCAGTTGCCATTAATGATAGGCCTAGTTGTTTCCGCTATCCAAGGGGAAATGGCATTGGTGTTGATCTACCACCAGGGAATAAAGGCACTCCTCTTGAGGTAAGTTAGGACTGTGTCTACGTTCATAATCTCATGGAGACTAGCAAGGACAATTTTCCAAATCAAACTCAAATATCTGTGTTATGACTTTTAACAGATTGGAAAAGGTAGGATATTGATTGAAGGGGAAAGAGTGGCCCTCTTGGGCTATGGAACAGCTGTTCAGAACTGTTTGGCTGCTGCATCCTTATTGCAAACTCGTGGTTTGCATGTAACGGTGGCGGATGCGCGTTTTTGCAAGCCATTGGATTGTTCCCTAATTCGCAGCCTAGCAAAATCACATGAGGTTTTGATCACTGTGGAAGAAGGATCAATAGGAGGATTTGGGTCTCATGTTGCTCAGTTCATGGCCCTTGATGGCCTTCTTGATGGAAAATTGAAGGTATGTATCGAAACTAAATATATAATACATGTACAATGTTATTTGCATATTATTTTTTCCCCTGAAGTATATAGATCTTTGAATTAATAGTTCCTAACAAGTAAACTTTCATATGACAACTGCAGTGGAGGCCAATGGTTCTTCCTGATTGTTACATTGACCATGGATCACCTGGTGACCAATTATCTCTGGCTGGTCTTACACCATCTCACATAGCAGGGACAGTATTTAATTTACTTGGACAAACAATAGAGGCACTGGAAGTCATGACATGAAAAAAATACAAGAGGGTTCAATTTTTTCATCCGCTACAATGTACAAATTAGCATGATCTTTGTAGAACAAAAAAATTAATGTTATCATATGAATTATAGAAGTGGACAATACAGGTTGTGAAATAAAGTACCTTGTGAAGGTGCCATATTTGTGTTCGGCAATCTACACTAGATTTTCTTTTGGGATAAGAATAAATTAGGGGAAGAACAAGCGCTCAGTCACAATTTAGATGTTACACACAGATACGTGTACTGATGAGTAGTAATAAACGAACATCAATACATGTTCAGTTATAAATATTCATTAAAATTAAGAAAATAATTGGTAAAATATCAATGTTAAGTAAAAATTAGGAATAATTTATCCCACCGTTTCTTTTTAATATTCCAACTTCCTCTTTCCTCCTTCGCTAATATGTCAATAATATTTAATAAGAGTATTATTAGTAAAAATAATTAATACTATCCGAAATTTTGAAATGGATAATATTTCTAGATAAAGTAAACTTTTGAAATAGATAATTATTCAATGATAAAAGGAGTAATAAACATGAATTTTTGAAGTAAATAAAATTATGGCACGTAATGATTATCTAGAACAGGAAGAAAGCAAACGGTGCTGGGGCAAATTGGGGTTGTGCAAGGGCCAACAGTAAGGAAATCTGCATTGCTGTGAGCCTACTTGGTATAGTCTGTTTTCATTCTTTTTATGTGTAAGGTTAGTAAAAAGAGGCCAATGCAAGAATAACACACATTATTCCACCTTGGTAGGTGGATGTGACCCTATCAGTAGTGCTAGACACGAACATATATGCCCAATAAAATCATACAGGTAAAAAGGTACGAACTCCTAAACTATTGAAATAGTCGGGGTTTCTCATTTCTCACCTATGTCCTTCCAAGAAAATGCATGCCTGCTGAAACATAGTTGACGGACCTGTCACTTTAAGAAGCATGTTGCGTTCCTTGGCCCCCTCATCATCCTTATTTCTTTTTCATTGATTTTTTCGGTTGCTGATCAGACTAGGAAGAAGTCATCTATCTTTAATCTGCATAACTAATTCAACATAAACGGCATCACATTTGTCAAGATCGATACCTTCTTTTAAAAGTAAAGGATAAGTTTTCGATTTTCAATACACTCACACGTTGCAAATAACATTAAAATCATTTAACTAGCGACTATTTACATTGATCATCGTGGAATTGATCAAGGTGTTTAGTACCTTGGTATCTTAACTAAAGGTCTTAAGTTAAAGTTTAAGAATAGAAAAAATTATCATTGGGAGACCTCTACCTAGTAAGAGACCTTCGTTAAGTCGGATTGGATTAATTCGACTCCTAATAATATGGTCTAGATACTAATGGTTCCGGTGAATCTGCTTCACCTTTGTCCAACGTTTTTTTTTTCTTCTTCCATGCAAATCATTCTTCATTACCGTTTGTTTATGTTATGCGCAAAATTACATTAACAGTTTTTTTTCATACTACTAATTCAAACATACTATAGCTAGCATAATCACTCAGTATCAGTAATAGTTAAACTTTCTCTTCGTTTCTCAATTTCGTACCTATCACTTCTTTCGTTGTAGTTGACAACTAAAGCTACATGTGTCACAGGATGAGTAGAACCTCACGCACTACATATCATGTCATAAAAGAATTAGTACTGATGTTTCCTAGGCGCACTATAAACGGGTACGTGGAAGCACTCATCTTAATTTTTCTTCAGTTTGGTGCTAATCTAATCTATTGTGGCATTTCAATTTTCAAGTTAGTAGGAGTCACACGGCTAAAAGGCTTTTGCATGGGAACAATCCATAAGATGTATAAAATTCGTCCGAACAAAGCACATAAAATGCAGCACTTCAAATAAATCAAAGAGATCTTTTTTTTTCAATATATATATCTGAAGTATAAATATTATATAGTAATATGCGAGTATATAGATATTAAAATACATATACATCGAGATGAATATATTATATGTTTAAGTTAAAATGCTATTATATGTGGGGTTTAATCGTAATGTTCAAGTGATAGTGACCTAGGTCAAAACTCTTGTCAACATCAACAAAGAAGTTTCAGGATAATTGATTTTCCAATAGGAACAGAAAGCAATTGATTATTAAATTGGTAGGCGAATACTCGGTTTCGAAATTGCAGTGGGAAATGCTGCGATTGTCTCGTTTAGGATTTCTTCCAATTTCAGCCGACCGAGAAAGTGACACATCAGATACGAAGAATGAAGCAATTCAATTCACTCTACTACTAATCTAGCCAAATAGAGTTCCATCCAAATATGAAGTTGTTAAAAACTCACTTCAAATCAATCTCTTGATTTTGCTTAAAAATTCATTGACATGACATACACCAATGCACCGTCACAATCTATCACGGTTGCGTGGGCAGCTGGTGTCTTGCCATTGGCATCTAGAGATGTTTTTCTTACCAAGAAATGTAATCAATCAAGAACAATATTATTATTTTTATTAGAATCAAGAACAATATTATTGTCTTTCCGATTGATTAATGCTATCCCTTTATTAGTCTTGTACGCGTTTTTTTTTTTTTTTGCCCCATGGGTGGGGAAGGGAGGTCCCAGTTGGTTGAAAAAAACCAATATCCTCTTGGGATTATCATGCACTTTGGGTAGCAAGTCTTGTGCGTATTTTAATGTTTTCTAAAAGTTAATGTTGTATAAATAACTCATTTTTCAAAGTGATTGCTATGCTTTGGGACAACATCACAATTGACAAGAAAAACAATAAATTGAACCAAATCAAGCAGCTTATCAAACTATTTCCACGTATATAAAGATGTGATCCACTTACCTTCCAGCCCTCTGCCGACGAGATGGTCACGGCCTCCTCCATCGATGCTCTAGGTCAATGCCAATGGAGTAGTGTTTGTGGATGAAGACACAATTGGCCTCAGTGTGGTGATGTGTGACGGAAGAGATGTGATTGCAACTATGTGCATCAAGGAGGAAGGTTCTAGAAAGTCTTATGTTTATGAGTTTAAATTTTGGAGAGAATGGGACGAGAGGAGAGGAGAGGATACTACAAACCTTTCCTTCCCCTTTTCTCCAAAATCTCAACTCACAAACATATTCTTAGAGAGCAAAACTTAGGACAGCACTGTGTGAAGTGGAATTGACTTCTCAAATTGGGCCTAAATCCATAATTTTAGAGGATGATACTAGATTAACTTTTGAGGAATTTAATTCTAGCTTAATGAACCTGTTATATAATGGGACAATTATTCATGAGATTTGTGGTGTTGCTCTTAATTTTGAGCATTTTAAGGCTCCATTTATTCGTAGATGCTGTAACAAAATGTTTGATGCTTTGGCATACCTTGCCAAAGAAAGGTCTAAGCTGTGGTTTGAAGAGGCGCCAAATAATATTAGGGATCTTGTAATTCAGGATATGACTTCTTAATAAATTCACATCTTCTTTTTTTTTTCAAAAAAAAAAGAAACTAACTAACTAATATAAAATGGAGGATCTTATAGTTCAAGATATGGCATCTTCGTATATTTTGTGAAAGCATGTCTTGAGCATGGATATTGGAAAGAGTGTTTGGCACGGTATGGGTGCAATGCGGAGATATGTTATAAATTAAATAAAAAAATATATAAAATATAACTAAGAGTATCATATTAATATTGGACACAATGTGTATTCGATAAGGTATGTCGACTAGTTTAAAGTGTCTATGCATCTTAACTTAGATTAGTGTGGATCTATAGCCCCACAGGCCCACAGAAATTTCCTTTGCCGGTAATGGGCTCAATTCAGAACACGGTTGATCTTGCAGCTTTTTAATCATCGAGCCTAATCCAGACCAAAAATTGGCATCGAGCTCAACAAAACAGCACTTGACCAAAAAAAAAAAAGCTTAGAGTTTTTTGTATCACAAGAAAAGCTTAAGGTAACTCCAGACCCAAAAAACAAAAGCCAAAAAAGCAAGGTAACTCAGGCTTTTTATTTTTCCAAAATGAAAATGGAAAGTCACAGGTTTCAGACAAAAAACTGAAATAAAAATTAAAAGGTGAGTCACTTTCTCAGCACTGACACACCACCACCAAGATTACCATTAATTTAATATATACATACTGATAAAGGGATTTTACGCTTTTTCGTTTAATTTATTAAAAAAGTTTAACTTTGATACACCTTTTAATTTATTTTAATTAAGTATGATATCTATTTTTTTAGTTATAAAAATAAAAAAGAAGAAAAGACCTTAATTTTTATTATGACGACTAATTAAAATTTTTACTATAGAAAATCAAATAAAATATTTTAGCTATAAAAATTACTAATTAAGGACTTATTATACTTTGTTTTGGTAAAAACATATAGGGACATCAATTTGTAATAAAAAAAAATATCTCGACAATATTTATCAAATGATCATGTGTTTTGTTTATCTTCTAATATATTTATCAATTTTGACATTTTAGTTATTTAAATACTTTTTACTACAAATTAAAGTATATTTTGATATAAAACTGATGTCCTTCATAGATAGCAGTAGAATTTTAGTCGTCCCTAAGTCAGTTTATGATAAAAAGTTTGAGTCTCTTCAAATTATACTGTAATTAGCAATCAAAGAGGAAGTCGGATCAGGTCCAATCAAAATGAAAAGGAACAGGAGTCACAAAATATCCCCTGATCCAAAGCTTCTGCCAAACTAATGAATAATATATATGCAAATATACCATATATATATATATATGGTGTTAGGCTAGATTAATGAGTGACGCATTGAGGGTGTCAGGTGACAAAATCAATACTCTAGAATTTCTCTACAGGATTGCCCCTAATTCATATGCATGTCACATAACACATGTGATTTGACCTCTGATTATGCTAAATACCGGTAATTATGAATCTTCCCATGATCTTCAAAGTTTTCATAATGGTAATCTCAATCAGGCACACTAAGATTTTAGTGTATTATGATGGCCAAGGGCATGCTAAACATGAACTTAAAGAGAAAGAAACCTAAGCAAATGTGCTAATGACACTACATGACCATTTTCTCCCATTACTTTGCAATCAGCTTCTGATGTGATGCCAAGCGTCGGCAGATCCCAGGGTGCATTGTGCATTAAAATCCACTACGGTTGGGATATATACTCATCAATTCTAGACTTTTGCTATTTCCATAATGATGAGCATATTTCAATCCAAAATCAAGGGAAATATTTTTCAATATAGTTTTTAGACATCTAAGTTGATATAAAATGAACCATAAGCGTAGATTTTGATATTTCTCTCTTATATGTTATTAAACGCGCTAAATTAAATTATTATGTATATGTTGAACAGAAGTTACTAAGGGAATCAGGCAAAAAATAAAGAGTTAGTAAGAGAGAACTCTAGATACAATGCAAGTGCATGTGGAATCCTGTTTTTCTTTTTGTGCCTTAATTGAACCAAACAAATAAGTGTTGAATGTTTTGTTAGTTAAACGGTGAATGTACACGATTACTGAAGTATCAATTTGACACTTTTATAATTAAAATTTACTTATTTAGAGATAGTTTGCCATGGGTGAATTTAACTTTTCAATAAACATGTTCAAATAATAAAACTGAAAATCAAAATACCTTGTAGGCTTCCCTTCCCAATTTTTTTGAGATACTCTTGGATGAACATACATCTATCGTCTCATTTTTACACACACTCACATTAAACATGAGTCTTTATTTAACATATATTTATTTATTCATGGATCTTATATATTTTAGTATGAGTGTGTATAAGAATGCAACTTTGCTATTCCAATACCAAATATTCTCAAACACTTAGGATCTGTTTGGTATGCTGTATTAAGCATAATAGTATAAGCTTATATTATACATTATGCTCTTATACATTGTTTGGTATAGACAATGTATTGTATAAGCTTTTATACATCATAACTCCTTTATATGTAAAAATGTTTTATAACTTAATACATCACGAGGAGGCCATATTAGACTTGATTAACTTTTAGTGTATAAGGTTACTTTTATTTTTTAATATTTTATTAAAATAAAATAATTGTTAAATAAATAATAATAAGTAAAAATTATAAATAAAATTATTTCATAATAAATAAATATTGTTAAGAAATAATATATGATATCAATCTAGCTATATACTATAAAAATAAAAAGTAATTATAATTAATAAATATTAAATAAAATAAAATAATCAATATTAAATAGAAATAATCATTATAATAAATAATATGTAATATATAAAAGTAAGCATCAATAATAAAAATATTGTGAGTTAATATTTCTTTTAAAATTAAAATTTGAATAATTATAATAAAAAATAAAAATATTAAAATATATAAAAGAGTTATTTAATATTTATATAATTTATTGAAATAATAAATAATTAAAAATATTATTATTTATTGAAACAAAATAATAAATAATAATATTTAAAATAAGAGGATTTCTCTGATACCCTATAATGTTCATGGATACCCGTACTTTTTAGATAATCTATGGCTAAAAATTTATCATGTGTCCCACTAATTAAATTTATTAATATTAAATACTTATGATTAAATCACAACCCTTATATTTAAAAGGACACCGACTACCACAATAAAAACCTTAAAATAAATTAAATTTTAATTAATAAATATTTACATAAATATGATATTTAAAAATTATATTTAAATCATTAATAAATATTTTATTTTATTTTATATTTAATTAAAATATTAGAATTATTTGTAAATAAATAATATATTATAAAATATAATATCTTATATAATATTACACTAAACAATAATAATATTAAAAGTTTATCTGGCCTTATACCATTAAGTTTTATCCTATTAGATTTTATACTATTAGCCTTTATTTTATCTAGTATACCAAATGAAACCTTAAACACTCTACTCATAACACACATGTATCTCACCATTTATTTTTTTTTTTTTTCAACTTATTATTTTTCCATCATTAATCTCACACCTACATGGACTCACATGGATGTCCCCACATAGATGAGTGTTGAAATATAATTACCAGAAGAAGTCTTATGGGTTGGTAAATTTTTACTCGGACAAGAATTATTATTATTATTATTATTTTGTGTTTTGGTCAACCAGCAACCAACCAGCAACCAACAGTGATAGCACTTGACATCGAAGCTGAATATTTAGAAGACCAGAAATGGAGTGCATACATGCACTGAAACCCATAATCAATATGGATTGTTGACTGTCAATCAAAACCAACCACATCTCCCTTTTAACTACAGTCTTGAGATGACAGATGTGACATCTACAAATCTTACCAACAACATGTTTTGAACAAAACAGGAACCAGTTCACACCTGACTACTATTTTTAGTTGTTATCATAAATAGTAAATAAATAGCATTCTTCACTCTTCACCTTTGCTCTCACTTGTTGCTGCTCTCATTTTTTTTCTCTGGTGAAGAAATGAATAATGCCATGGATATCTCATCTTTGTTGCTGATTGAGGACAGTGCAGATTCTGAAGGAGACACCGGGTTCTTTAGTCTATGTCCCGGCGCCATAACTTCTGCTAACATTGGCCTCAATACTAAGGATGATGATGATGCTGAGTCTTGCACCTGTGATGACACAGCTGGCATATGTAGCCTAATTAAGGGTGGTCATCAAGGCTCTGGTGAGTTTTGTTGCGATGAAGAAGAAAACTATGATTCAGATTTTAGCAGCTCTACTATGTGGATGTCAGAAGAAGCCTTACAAATAGAGTGCTCTTCTTCACCTAACAATTTCCTTGTTGAAGATGAAGTGGGAACAAGGAGAGGTGGTAAAGTTAATGTGAATGAAGTTGAAGACAAAATGTTTTGGGAGATATGCATGGCAGTTGGGTACCCATGAATGCATCCCAATTTTTGGGATGTGAATAAGTTATAATGTTACCTATATATGGACCAAAAGGGGATATATAGTCTCATTTTCAGGTACTGAGTTACTTTCCAGAATCATTTGCTTGCAGCTTTTCAGTTAAGAGAGTACGTATATATGTACCACTATTCCTAGTGGTAAATGTGAAATATTTAATTGAGAATTCTGAACAAATTTGTCATACTTAGCTTGTGTTTAAGAATTGCATTTGGTAACTCTCCAAAAGCCAGAAAAATATATATATCCTCACTCCCTCTCCTATCTTTTGTTAATTATATTCCAGGGATAATGGTTAGTTAATTTGTTGAGTATTTGTTCCACTATACACACACACACACACACACACACACACACACACACACAATACTACCTTATACTGATGTATGGTGGCAAGTCTTGTAGAAAATAGAACGAGCATAAACTTGCACAAGTAGATTATATATGACTCAATTAGGAGAGGGAGCTGTTGTAATTCGGGGTGCCTTATTGCTCAAGTCAGTTTTCCATTTTTATCAAATACCTAGGATATATAGGTGGCTATATAATAGGGTAATTATGACAACGATAATTGAGCAACTTACTCCCAAATCTAACGATAGTGGGTTTGTCAAAATATCTTTTTGGCATTTTACTACGTGCACGCTTCCCATTTTTCTTTCTCACACGGGATTTTATAAATTTTTGATAAGAAAAATTACAAGGTTTAGATAATTAGAGTTCAAAATCTAACAGCGACGACTGCAATCCTTCAAGTGACACTCCAGAACCTTCATTTCAACAGATTTTTCTTTTTTTTAATTACTAATAAACATATCGAGACATTGTGATGTGCAACATAAGCAAGCATTGGTGTGAGTTTTTTTTTAATTTTTTTTTTGTGGGTAAATGTCACATTTAATATTAAAAAATAGTAGGACTCATTGATGCTATGTGAAGGGTGACAATGATTGTTGCTAAAAATAATACTTAGAAAAGACACAATTAGCAAATTTAGTTCTGCCTAGGTCTATTTTCCTTTACGTAAGAGATTTGAATCACACTTGAGGAAATATCATAACCAGAGCGAATGGCTACGCCTAAATGGTGATAAAACGGAAACATTTTCTTTTCTCTAATGAAAAATATTGTCTTCGTAAAAGACATCAACCTGTCTTCTCTTCAAGGAAAAAAGAAAAAGATAACGACCTGTTTGCTAATTTAAATTCTGCAATTTTTTTTTTATTATTGACGATATTTCTTACTTAAAACATGTAATATATGTGAGGATGAAAACTGGATGGTTATAATTTCACTAAAATATGTAGAGAAGATGGTAACCAAATTTTAAATAAAGTTTACAAACTGTCATGTTTTAAAAGTCATCAACATATTATTATTTATTCTTTGTTTGGTCAACACAATTGTGCTGAAATTGATGGCAAAAATTGATCTACTTTAGTTTAAAGTTACAAGGATAAATCCTCTCAAAACTTGAAAAAATCCCATATAATCTCTCACTCTATTAAAAAAAAAAAAAAGGAGGACATTGCCTTGTGGTTCAACACTTATCAAAGAAGCATGTGTGGATAGTTAGAGAGTGAAATAGGTGGTTAGAGTTTCAGGATGTATAAGTATGATTGATGAAGGATATCTACAACTTTTAAGAGATATCAACAATATATATTACTATAGAATTTAATAAAGCTAAATCTACAATTTAACAACCAACGTATATTTAATGAATTAATAGAGACCAACATGTCTTCTTTTTTGAAAGACGAGGAAGGATGAAAATTTCTAAATCCTAAGAATCAATTTTTTCTTAATTTTAAGCCATGACAAAAATCGAGTTTTGTTTTTGGTTGGAAACAAAATAGAGTTTCTGTCAAAATTTGCAGAAACTAATTCCTGCAAAAAGATAGCTGGCCCGTCCATGTCCAACGAGTAAACAAAGACACAAATGGGCCATGGCCCATTATTAAATTCATCGGGGTTTATAACGTTTTTCCTGCACAATTTTCCTTTTTTTTTTTTTAGGAAATAGGTGGACATTTTATTGTTATTAAATTCAGACTTGAAGAGCATTTAATATTTTTTTTTATTTATGTTTAATATTAGACCAACCGATTGACCCGTGTCAGAAAAGGTCTTCTCGGTCATGATCAATATATTTGACTTTTCTCTGAAGCTATGGAAACTTTTGATTTGGAACCCAAGCAACTAGGAGGCAGCACAAAGAAGAAATTTTGACGGTGGCCTAAAAAAAAAATAAAATGAATAGTGTATGTATTATAAGAATAATAATAGTGTTATTTCAATACCTATTTTTAAGTGTCTCATTCAAACACCTACTTCATTATTATTTGATGAGATAAATGAGTGAGAATAAATATAGATCACAATCTCATCCAGTATTAATAAAGTGGGTATTTGGATAGGATGCCAAAAAATGAGTATTAAAATAGTATTTTTATGATTCTAGACTATACTTTTGCAAAAAAAATTTCAAAATTCTTAGCATTATAGTTTCCCAACAAAACATTGATTATTTAAGAATTAATAATATACTATATTATTCCGAAAATACAATTGTAACAATTTTTTTAATTACAAATTTCAATCTTATACAATTAATTAATATAATTTTATTAAAGTGACAAATCATAAAAAAATACATTATCATAATCACTTTCTATGATTTATTATTTTGATAAAATTTAATGAATTATAATATAAAATTAATTTATATTATTAGCATATAAAAATTGAAACTATTGTTTTTTTATACGAAAAATCTCATACTTTAAAAGTATAAAAACATTTCTTCAATACATTCATCAAAGACAAACATCATTCAATGTTATGATGTTAACTTAATTCTGATTTATTAGAGGTGGAAGACTTTTTTTTTAAAATGTGTATTCTTTTTTTTTTTGGTGTACAGAGAAAAGAAAGCAAAAGAACAAAATTAATAACGAAGATAGACTACGCCAAGAGCATCCGAAGCATGGCAGAAGTCCATGTCAGAAGGAGGGGATGTCCATGTACTAAGAGGATGAAGTTGGTTTGCCCCCAGTTTAGCCAAAATATCAGCACAAGCATTAGCTTATCTTAAAGTATGGTGAATACTTATAATCCAATCTCGCTGGATGAGGTGAAGAATGTCAAAGATGAGTGCCCCATAGATATGATACTCACTATGCTCTTGAGTTACCAGGAGCCAAGCCTCTAAAGAATCAATTTCCAATAGAATGTTATGATAGTTAAGGGACCAAGCAGTAGACAAACCCTTTTTGATAGCCATAAGTTCAGTAAAAATAATATCTCATTGGCCTAAAGAGCCCAAGAAACCTAAGATCCAATCTCCTGAGTGATCATGCAGTAAGCCGCCAAATCTTGCACGCCATGGGTTAGTCATAACACTCCCATCTACATTGATTTTAATACTTCCAATTGGAGGTTTGGACCAAATAACCTCCCTAGGAGGCTCTATGGTGTTGAAAACCCTAGTATTGAAACAACGCTGCACATTAGAAAGTGTGTTCCTTACATTAGTCAAAATATGAAAAACATTCCAAGAATTATCCCCAATAACACAGTTGTTTCGCTAGCACCAACATCAGTAAACACAGGTCAAGAATAGTAAAGAATTCGGGCTTTTGATATAGAAGAGGATCCAGGAATTAAGATCCAATGTGAAGAAGTTAATAATGGAAGCTAAACCAACACGCTTCCAAAATTCACCAAGGGCAGGGCAATCCCTAAGGCAATGGACAACATTTTCAGGCATATTCATACATTTGGTACATAAGGGGGGGGGGGGGGGAAGACCTTTCTTGTGACGAAACTCATTACATGGGAGAGCATTATGAAAGCAGAGCCAGACAAGGAAGGAAAACTTAGCTGGAACTTTGAGTTTCCAAAGCCAGGTCCACTCTCCATTCTCCGGGGAATCTTCCATCGAAATTAGCCACTTATAAGCACTTGAAGCTGAATAAGTACCCAAAGCATGACCAGTCCAAATCCAGCAGTCTCTACAACCATCAAATTCCGGAATATCAAAAGTTTCAATACGATCAACAATGTGGGAAGGGAGCATAGTAGCAGGATGCTGGAAATGCAATTTCCCATTGTGCCATAGATCTTTAATTTGAAGATGTGTGTCGCTGATGTGGACATAATCGACCTCATTACAGAGTTTGTTATGACCAATCCAATGAGTATACCAGAAAGAAACATTCCCACTACCCCGTTAGAAATGGAATCCTTCATGAAGGATGGCAGCTGTTTTCAAGATACCCTACCAAAGATAAGAGTTTCCCGCTTTGTTATTAGATAGGAAGATATGGTCATTAGCCCCATATTTAACATACAAGACCTGAGTGTTGAGTTTTGAAGGATGATTCAGAATATTCCAGGTCATTTTCCCCAATAAAGCAACATTAGTATTATGGCTATCACGAACACCTAAACCACCAAATTTCTTAGGCTTAGAAATAGTTGTCTAATTAACTAAGTGCAATCCTCGCGAGCCGTCCTTATTACCTCAAAGAAAGCCCCTTATACGATCCATGAAAGTGCAAACCGATTCAGGGATCCACAAATATTGCATGATATGAATAGGCATGATAAAGATAACTTTTAAATGTGTATTTTGTTTCGTGCTATAAATAATGTCAAATCATATATTTATATTTATTTAAACTTAAAGTATACTTTGATTTTAATATATTAACAATATAAAAAATTATATTATATAATTAATTAAACACATATTATTACATTAATAAAATATGTTGATTTTTATCTCACTCATTCCAGAGTCATACACATGAAAGCATTGATTTTTTTCAAAAAATTATTCATTTATATTATATCTTGTCTTACATATATATATATATTAATGAACAGATTTCTATTTTGAAAATTCAAATAACCATGACCTTAGTAATTTCCCTTGCATTAACAACCAAAATTTCACAAATTTTAACTAATAACTGTACAAATTTTCAATCTGGGGAGCGCGTGCCCCTCACTACCAGCACCGGTGGAAGGGACGTAGTAGATTGGAACACTCAAACATTGAGATGAGTACACGATAACACAAGCACAAGTATTATTCTCTCTCTCTCTCTGATGTCTGAAACTTCATGGTACCTTGGTATCACTGTTCATATTTGCATTTCATTATCATTATTCTAAGGAAAAAAAACTATTATTAATATTCCTCTTGTAAAATAAATTATCAAACACCATTCCTTGCACAAACGACCACGGTCTTCCTCAGTCTCCTGATCCATTTGCTCACTATAATTATAATATCTTTCTAGTATCCTATTCCCCCCCCCCCCCCCCCCCTCCCTCTCTCTCTTTTTTTTTTTTTTTTGCTTTTAATATATTTGTTTTCTGGGTTCTTTTTCCATTTCGCACTTGTTGTTGTGTGGGATCTTTGAGCTACCTATAATGCAAGCAGCTCAAGCTTCAGCCACTGATGAAGTTTCTGAGATTTCCCAACAGGTTCCATTCCCATGATTCTTCTCTATATTTTTTAGAAGTTCTTTGCTTTTTCCACTCTTTTCTTTCTTTTTCTTTCACTTTTGGCTCATTTATTCCCATTTACCGTTAAAAAAGAAAGGAAAAAAATCCCTTTATTGTGGTTCATTATATGAGCTTCAAATTGGGTTATTTAGTTTTTAAGTTGCGTCTTTTGGTGGACATGCAGTGATTGGCAACTGATTTTTTGAGCACAGATGTGTGTTTGTTTGTGCTTGATCCAATTGAAGTTAAGGGGTTTCCAATTTTTGCTTATTCTGTGCATGCTTAAGATTGGGTTTTTAACTGCTTTCCTGAACTGTGCATGGGTTTTCAATATTTAACATGTTGGGCTCTGGCTATGCATATTTTCTTTCCTTGCTGAAGTGGGTAGCTTTCTTCGCAGCAGCATACCATGCATATCCTGCAAACTACTAGTTGGTTTTGTCATCAATTTGCTGTAAATATTTCACTTAGAAGAGGGTAAAAGAGAAAATGGGGCACAAGGCCATGCATGCCATTGTTTTAAATTGCAGGGAAAATTTACCTGAGAACTGTAATGAAAAGACTTTGGTTTTAGCTCTGTGCTCTAATTCTCTAACTGATAATGTAGTTTGTGAAAAGTTTTGGATATGCCAATTTTCTTCCTAGGTTCTTTGGCATCCTGCTATAGTTTGTTTTAGAAGCTACCAGAAGGAAGTTTATTGATTTTGCTAGTGTCGTTTGATATAGATGGTTGATTCAACTCCTGAACCTCGATCCTCTCTGTGAAGCAAGTGAGCATCTGAAGATGATTAGTTTGTTGAGGATAAATAGTTGTTCATCATGGAATTTTGTTAGAATGCAATCTTTTGAACTGCTTACATTTTCTTTATTGCATTCAGCATGCTCTTTTTAAGTATTTATTATGTTATTATTGGTGGTTCTTTGACACGTTATGCCAAATTGCTGGGACGAAATTACTTGCATTGTTGAAGCTGTCCCTGTTTTGCAGGTTGACCCCCAGCCAAACAAAGATGTTTCAGATAACAGGTCTAGTGGGAAGCGTCCAGATATTTCACTTCAAGTTCCACCTAGACCATTAGGGTTTGGCAGCACCTGTGGTGGAAGGGTACTGGACCATTCTCAGAGTTTCTCTAAGGGGATCTCATCATCAAGAGGCATCTTGCGGGCCTTGAGCTTCAAAAGAAAAGCAAATGTAGCAGATGGTGAAAGAAGCTGCCTCCTTAATTCAGATCCCAAGACATCCGCAGACAGTTCTAATATGGCCTCCATATCTGAAGCTGCATGGAATAGATGTACTTCTCTTCCTGTTACTCCTGCATCAAATCTGTCCCCTTCAGTTTCTATGCCTGTTTCTGCAAGGACATATAATGAGCAGACTAAGCCACATGTAAGTTCCCTTCTATTTCATTGAGCTGCCTTGTTTTATGGATTTTCTAAAATAAAATTTTATCCTAGGTGTACATTGGGCAATGGAAAAAGTTGAATTCATGGTTAAAAATTATATCATTCTCCGGAATCAGTATGGTATGAAACCTGTTATCAGAGAAACTAAATATATGCCACTACCAGAAAGGAAAATATTAAACTATTCAGATATGAGATTTTCAACAAAATATTTAATGGAATGCATGAACACTTGTTGACTCAAACTCATGTTTAGAACTGTCTAAGCATATGATACATGGACAGTTGCTGGAAATTAAGGTTTACCTTCGCTTTGGGATATATATATATATATATATATATATATATATATATATATATATATATATATATATTATTGATTGGTTGTTGTTAACTTTTGTGCAGAAAGATGTTCGATCTAAGGTTTCAAGGTCCCTTTCTGTACCTGTACGAAATGTTGTTATTGTAAGATCTGTCTCTTTTTCTACCCGTAGTGAACAGGATCAACAAGATCCAAATGATCCAAATGATGGTATGTTTCCACTTATGTCATATACTCTATGTTCTTCTAGTTTCATAGCCCTATTTTTTGTCTATTTTTCAATTCATACAGAAGAAATATAATCGATTTTCCAAGATTGAAATTGGCTAGCAACCAAAAAGGTTAATTAGAGTCTATTATTCCTCCTAATGTGAGGCTTACCTCATTCACCATATTCATTTGTTTCATGGACTTGGCTTAAAAGAGTCTCTTAAGTGGATTCTTTGATGTAAATGATTTTTGTTAAATGACTTTTATCATAAAGGAATGATCCGAATCTTTTTTTTTCTTCCTACGTTGTGATAATCCTTAAATGGGTTAGAAATTATCTCGATCAGTGGGCAAGGTTTCAAAATGTTGTACGCTGCTAATAGCAACTTTTATGAGTATCAGTCTATCAGACTGCTGGAATATTTTTCTTAGCTTTCGAACTGTTGATTTGTTAGTAACATTTGAGTTATTTCTGTAGCATATTCTCTATTTTAATCTTATAGGGAATCTAACACTTTTCCATACTAAAACAAAATTTATTGGCCAATCAGATCAGATAACTCCTGTGCCAGCAGAAGGTGCCGATGATGAAGAAATTCCTGAAGAGGAAGCGGTGTGCAGGATATGTCTTGATGTGTGTGATGAAAGAAATACCTTTAAAATGGAATGCAGTTGCAAAGGTGACCTGAGATTGGTGCATGAAGAATGTGCAATTAAATGGTTTAGCACAAAAGGAAATAAGAAATGTGAGGTATGTGGGCAAGAGGTTCAGAATTTACCTGTAACTTTGCTCCGTGTGTCCAGTTCTGTTCAACGGCAAAGCAGACAGTCGCAGGGTCAACAGAACCTACATTCGGAGTCAATAAGGTAATTTGCCTTAAATTAAGTTATCCATGTGACTTTCTGTTCTTTAACATGGTCACCTTAGGCATTACTGGTTACAGGTTTCCCTTTTAGCATTATATTATGTATTCAAGTTTTTCAAAATCCATAACAAGGGATCACAGTTAGATATAAAACCAATCTTAAACTTTCTCCTTGCAGTTTAAGCTTATAGGAGAATTGGTGTTTGGCATGATACCAAAGTCTATGAGTTGAGAGTTCAATCCTTGTCATCTCCATTCGTCAATATAAAAGTTGAATTTCCGCGCAACGCAAAATAATAGACTTTTGCATAGTCCATACTTCAAAGCCCAAAGGGCTCTTGCATGAGGGAGTGGATTAGATATTAAACCAATCTTAAATCTTCATCTAGTAGTTTGAGCTTTTAGGTGAGTTGGTCCTTGACAGTATCTCATTCTCACCCAGTCTCTCTCACTCTCTCTCTCTCTCTCTCTCTCTCTCTCTCTCAGTTCATCTTTTATTAGTCTTAAACCAAATTCTCAATTCATCATTAATATTGCTGCTAAGAAAGTTTAACTGAGAAACTCATTTAGAATAACTTTGAGGTATTGCATTCTCAAACATTTAATCACTCAAGTATTCCTGTTTTAGTCGTTGTCAACTAAATTACTTCAACTTATTTTTATTTACATTTGTGTTTGATATTCTTTTTACAGTGCCTGGCAAGACTTTGTGGTGCTTGTCCTGATAAGCACAATATGCTATTTTTTCTTCCTTGAACAGCTACTGGTATGCCTACTTCCTTTTAAGAAGACAATGCCCTATATCTTTCAAAGAACTATCTTGCTGTAGAAAGCAGGTGGAAAAGAAAAAGAAGCAGTAACCACTCATGCATGACTTCAATCACACATTTCTATGTTCCTTTTTGTAGCTTCCTGATTTGAAGACTCAAGCCATCATTATAGCAGCACCTTTTGCCTTTACCTTGGGCCTCCTGGCATCTATTTTTGCAGTCATCCTTGGTATAACATCTGTAGCTGCACTAAAATTGGTTTACTTTAGAGTGTTGCTTTAATGTTTGATTGTGTTGCTTGCAGCAATCAGAGAATATATATGGACATATGCTGCTCTTGAGTTTGCTCTTGTGGCTATAATTGTGCATCTGTTTTATACTATGGTGAGTAAGAATATTGAGATTTCTTATAATCATTTCCAGCATTGATGCCAGATGAATCAAATACCTACTAATGGCTATTTCTCTTGCCTCCCTTTGTTTCCTGAGCTGAGTTGTAGTCAGCTTCAAGCTTCTCATATTAGTAACTGCTATTTGCCATAGTCTGTGTTGCTTCCTGCTTCCTTAGTTGCCACGTACTTTCCTGTGTGTTTCCCTTAAATTTTTCAAACCTCACAGGCATTTCTTCCCCTGAAAAGATGCGTGATAGTTAGAAGGGGAAACATTTATGGCTCGGCAATGGGGATGCCAACATGTCGTATACTTGTATAACTCACATCTCTAGTTTTGTTTAATTCACTCATTAGGTGATTTGGCCCTCCTTTATACAATTTTTTTGCCCTTTATGACTGATTCAGTGTATGATATCCTTTCAGAACTGAGTCCAGTAATCGGCATATATCTATGAAAGCCTGTGACTAAATATCACATGCTCTAATTTTTTGGTGTTCTTTGCCTTGTGGTAATAGAAGTATTAGATTTTGAAGAAAAAATGCATTTATTTGTAAATATCTTATCTTTTGACTACGTAAATGTCTGAAAGCAGGTATACATGTATACTTATCTTTTGAAACAATGCAGTTTGTTGGGTTCTGACAGAACTAGAGTAATACAAGCAATTGGTAACAGATACAATTCTGTTTCACAAAAGGGGAAAAAACAAATTGGGGAAGAAAACCTTTACATTGCTTCCAAAATGGGGAAACAAAAAAAAAAAAAATTGTTGAAGGAATATACATGATGAGGATAGCAGAAGACATAGCAAATTGTTAGCATCTACCGTTTTTCTGTTTATTTCCTGTATTCTTCTTCTTTTGTCTTGCATATGTGACAAGTTACAATGTTATGTCTTCGGTAATTAAAAACCATGCATCCCAGTTCTTTTGTTGATAACTTTGACTAATTTTAAGTGTAATCAGGTTTGATGTGCTAAACAAAGCTTTGTGACCTTGTTGCAGTTGCATTTGAAGGCCATCTATGCAATACTACTTGCATCAGTTCTGGGTTATGGGATTGCAATGGGCATCAATTACTTATATATCCAGTATCTTACATGGCGACTTCAGGTCTCTCATAATGATAGCCCAGTATGAATATAATCAAATAAGAAGAGAAACAACTTCGTGGATTTTCTTTGTACCTACTGACATGATGGCCTTCTGTCACACGGATTTATTATGAAGCTTGTTTTGTACCATACCTTTTGTACCTTAACCATGTGATGATATATTTGTTGCTAAATAAAATATCATGAAGTGTACAGTCAGCAAAGCAAGAGAAGCATAATCTTAAGATATGTTTCCAAGTAAGACTGAAGAAAAATTTTCTATTAAGGGTATGTTTGGTTGGAAGGCAAAAATGAGTAAATTTTTTATGATTGAGTTTCATGTGTAATCTTACATATTAAGCTCAATTATGTAAAATTTATCTCCTATTTTTCACCTTCTAACCAAAATATAAAGGATAAAGGAAACAAAATCATGGTTTCTGTTGCTTTATGGAAGCAAAGAAATGAAACTTCCAGTTACTTAATTTCATCTCCAATTGTGATGGGTGGAGTCCATTTTTGTTTCGTTCAATTTGTCATACTTTTGACCTCATTGAAGTCTCATGTGCGATACTGCTTTCTTTATTACAATGAACTTGATACGAATCACACTCAAATTTTGCTTGTGAGAATAGAGTCGATGCAGAAGAAAAGTGTTGAAGCAAAGCGGGAAAAAAGGAATACTAGCTAGTGCAAGTCATTCACGTGACACAAAATGATGAACATCATTACAAGAAATGTTCAAATCCTTAAAGAATACTGCTAATTGGTAGTCAAAAGCAACAAGGAAAGTTGAACAGAGAATGATGTGGACTTCGAGAAAATAGAAGGATTTCTTTCATCAACTATTGGTATTATTCATCACATTGCTATACCCACCATTAAGCATTTTTTATCTTTGAAACCAAACTGCTTTCTATGTAACACAAACCAAACACGAAGAAGAATAATTTGTATTAGCTCAGTTTGGTCAGCCTTCTGCTGATGTTCTTACTTTTTCTTATAGTATTCTCTCATAAATTATGTTTGTATCACAAGATTGTATTATTAAATTGTTGGTTTATATATCCTATTTTGATGGTAAATATTTATATGTGAACAATTTAATGTGCTGTGTTAGTGTTTGAGGACTTGACCTACATAACATGTAATAAGAACAATACGCAAGAAAAAAAACATCTCCTAAGCGAAGAGGAGACCTTGGGGGCTATCATCATTGAGCAATTTGAGAAAGAATCATAAGCTGATTTCAACAGAGTATTTAGAGGGAGAACAGACGATGCCCTCTGGAAAAATATCCCATGTTGAAGAAAAAGGAAATGATATAAGAGGAAGAATTTTGACAACTCATATTCTTTTAAAAGAAAGAGAAAATCATGGGAAAATACAAGAGCTAAAAAGACAATTTCAAATTCACACACCTTGACGACTCACCACAAAGGACAAGGATAAGTTATACCGCCTGAGAGTGCTCTTCCTCTTCTTAAACGCTCTAGTACCATCACAAATATTAAACATATCTAAATCTTGATGGCTTAAATGCAAAGAATAAAGAGGGAATATTATCATTACCAAAAAAAAAAAAAGAAGAAGAAGGGATATTATAACATAAACTGATTCATACAAATAATCCCGCTTAATAGAATAAAACTTCTTGTTGTCATTGTTCTTGAGGTTGTGGATGCAACTCCTTCACAAGTCCCCTTTCAGTAGAAACTCTAACTCATAGAGTCCATTTGGATAAATGACATATTTAAGTTCTTATGTAGAAGTTGTTTATGAAAAGTAATTTAAAAAAAAATTATTTTGCATTTAAATCCATAGCAACAGGAGTATTTGTTTTAAGTATTGTAGAAAGTGATATATAGCCAAACAGGACACATGTAATAACTCTTCACTTTAACTTAAAAAAAAAAAAAAGAAATATGATAAACACCGTTAATCTTAGTCTAACACCATTCGATGGAGAGCATAAGCGCGGGTGCAAAGTATAATGCTGGTGCGGTGGACGCACGCACCGACAAAAGTTGAGGGAAGCAAACCTTGGTATATATGTTTTTCATGTTTTCTTCTTTCCTGTTCTTTTTCACAATATATATAAAAAAAAAGTATGGAACTGTAAATAACTCTAAAAACAAAGATAAATATAACAAAAGTTTTACCTACTTAGAAGTTAAACCTAGGCATACTCAAAGTAAATTGGAATCTAAATTCACTTCACCGACAACGTAACAAAACTTACACCAAAAGAACGGAATTCATTTTAATAACTAAAAGAAATGAATCAAAGCAACTTAATTGGGAAAAAAAAAATATCGGTTGTTTTGAATTAGCTCTGGACATTGTGCAGGAATATTACCAAATTAAAAAATTGTCTCTATAATGAGTAGTGTAACTGCATTATTATGCTTGTGTCATGCTTCCACTTCTCCCTTTCTTGTTCAATCCATATTCTGATCTAATTTTTGTAGCTATTTGTCTCCAATATATATATATGGGAAATAGCTAGTTATTTGGCACTTGAAATAATGGAGCATATTGAGGTTGAAAATCTGTTTATTTATGCGATGAAAGGTCAATGGAGAAAGGTGTTAGATGCCTATCATAACAACCTTGGAGCATTGGAGGCAAAGATCACAAGAGAAGAAGACACTGTGTTACACATTGCTCTATATGTTAGCCAAACCAGCTTTGTGGCCACCCTTTTGGAAAAAATCACAGCAGAAGTGTGTCTTACTATCCTAAAGATACAAAACTTCAAGGGGAACACTCCTCTGCACCTAGCAGCAGAGCTTGGGAATGTGGACATTTGCTGCAACATAGCTAGGAGGGACCCTAACCTCATTTGTTGGCACAACTTTGAAGGTGAAACCCCTCTCTTCTTGGCAGCTACTCATGGTAAGACGGATGCATTCTTTTGCCTCCATGGCCACCTACAAAGCCAAGATGACTACTCGCTTTGCGTAAACAACAAAAGGGACACCGTACTTCATTCCACCATCTCAAGTGAATACTTTGGTTAGTGTCTCATGCATTGTCAAATGTTGATCATATACTTTTTTATTCTCTAAAAGAATAGCTAGTACTGTAAAGTCAGGAAAATATTATCAGTTATGATCCATTTATTTATTAAGAGATATATTATTTATACCTACAATTTATGGGATATTGTACTGACACACTTTCATCTACTGGTATGAATATATCTTATTTAGTTTGGATGCTACATCTCATCCAATGGCCAATAAGAGTTTTTTGGCATGATATTCCCTAAATTATGAGTACAAGTAAAATTACTTATACTTATGTGTTATTCTAAGGAATAAATTCTTGATAAAGTTTAGGAGGGTTAATAAAAGAGTTTGAATTGGTCATTCATTCACATACCAAACTTGCCTTTTAAATAGATACAGGATAAGATTTAAATGTAAACTGCATTCCTACATCTAAGGGAGCCTTGAATCATAGGATTTGAATTCAAGCTCTCAACTACTAACAAACCAAAAAAGGAGGAAGTTGTTACAACTGTTACAACATGTCAATCCTATCTAAACATTCTAGAAACTGATTGCATTCTTATCTTTTA